>JANAVB010018797.1:6727827-6835391 GCA_029216955.1 Iris pallida
ATGCTACCGGAAGGGAGTGTACCACTGCATCCACCACCACCATTCCTCAGCAGTTTTCCCCACAGTCCGGGACCTCAGATGCCTCCACCACCGGCTGATGGGAGCCCTACTACTCAGTTTATGTATGCCATGATGCAGGCTCAGTGGCACAGACTGAGCTGATGAGATAGACGATGGCAAGCAGCATGGCTAGACCTCCACCACCACCTCCAGCACCAGCACCGGCTCTGTATCCTTATGAAGGCTCTATCAAGAATTTTACAGATATGAACCTGTAAGCCCCTGAATCAGGGCTGTTTTAAATTTTTCTTAATAAATTATTATCGATAAATATTTTATTTATTTAATGTTTAGATCATTAATGTACCTTTCCATAACTTTGACTTCTGGAGCGTCAGGGATGCAATCTCTGGAAACTCTCTTCACGAGTTTGAAGTAGACAAGATTATCTCTTTTGATATATCATGTCCCACTTGAACTCGTTCCATTGTGCTCTTTTTGTATCGCGCAAGTTCGGGTCAACTTAGACCGATTAATCATTGAATAAATATTTCCACTTTTATTTTGATCGTCGTTTGCACGTTACCGTGGCTTTTAATTTAGGAGCATCAGACCAGTCGTTTTCTCAGAACCAACTTCTCATGAATGATCTACTCGAGACGCTCTCCACCTATGACCTTCGTGTCCACTCAGACCTCCATTTTGTGCTCCATTTCCTTCGCACAATTTTCGGTTCAATTTAGGACAATTAATTATCTACCGTGAAACCTGATTTATTTTCCAATTTAATTTCGGGACCCGACATCGGCCAACCTAGTCGACCCAAAGTATGGACGTGGCCCACATGAAGCCTACTACCCGCATGAAACTTGTGTCCCATTTATTGGAGTCCACCGTATATATTTATTTTCCCGTGATATAAATACCCATATTTAATTCATTTGCACCCGGTTCGATTTTGACCGACCCGGCTCGACCGAACCCGAACCCAAGCCCCATGTTGTTATCCTATGACTGCACAAATACCCCACGTAATTTCTTATTTTTCCTATTTTTGAAAATATCTTTTCTTTCTATTAATATATATATATATAATATATAGATATAATATATATATATAATATATATATATATAAACAATTCACTCTCTCTCCCTCACTTTACTCATACACCCCATCACACCAGCTCACAGCACCCCCCCCTCTATTCAAACCGACATCACCCACCCCCTCTCTCATTCCCTTCTCTCCTCCACAAATATCAACTCTCCCTCTCTCTTCTCTTTTTATATATAATCAACTCTCTCTCTCTCTCCCACTCTTTTATACACACAACACAAAAACACACTCTCTCTCTCAACAGCACGCACACCACCCCCCAAGCTCCGGCCGAGCAACTACCCTCCTCCCCCGAGCTCCTCCTCGACACAGCCTCCCTTCTCCTCCTTCCTCCTCCCTCTTCATTTCATCATCATCTTCTTCATCAACCCACAACCACCACTCTCACCATTATCATCTTCATCACCATCATCATAATACCATCACCACCACCATCATAATACCATAACCACCACCACCCGAACCATCACCCCCGTACAGCCCCCCTCGTCGTGCCCAGGCGATACGCCGTCGCACGCCGCCGCACCACACGCCGCAGCAGCAACTGCGAGCAGCAGAGCAGAGCATACGGCAGCAGTAGCTGCCGCGCGCGCCCCCGCGCGCGGCGTATGGGCCGCGTGGCGCGCGCCCCCGCGGCCGCCACCGGCCACCGACGACCCCCTCCACGCGCGCGACCCGGCGATCCCAATGGCCACCACCGGCCTCCCCGACGTGTTAAACACACGATTCGTGCGTTTACGTTGAAATCCCGTCGTGACGCGCGAGTTTGGAACTCAGAATTCGCGCTCCGTCGCAGCAAGTTCGTGCACGTTTTTCGAGAGATCCGACCGTTGGATCGGCGAACTCCTTGCTCCGTCACAATCTCGGATATCCATCTTCACTCCTGTCAATTTTTGTCCGTTAATTTTATCGTTTGATACCTCAAACCTGGCCACCAAGTTGACGTTTTAAATTGAACTTTTTTGGACAGTTTCGTGACGCCAACTTCGGGGTTCGTATCTTCGTCGTCGCAGCTCCGTTTTGTGTGCCGTCAGTTCCGGTGCACAGCTAGTATAACCCTCTTCCTGCCTCCTTTAGGTTTCGTTTCATTATAGCACGTTTGGTCGGTCGAATTCGACGCCAAAGTTGGCCGTCCGAATTCTTTAATTTGCACTTAAATTCCATTTTTGAACCCGGGACTCCGGATTCAATTTCTGACACACCAGTAGACTCGTGGCATCGTTCTGGCATGTTTTCATATAAAATTTGCTTGATTTGGAGAACGTGGGCCCTGGCACGCATTTCCGTGCAAAACGGTCCCACTTTTTGGGTCAACGGGTCACTTTGAGATCGGCTCATCGGAATCCAATTCCGGATATACCGTTGAGTTCGTATCGTCATTCTGGACTCGTTGACAATAATTTGCTGAGTTTTGAAGACATTTGCTCCGGCACGCATTTCCGTGCAAACCGGATACCAAATGTCGCGTCAACGTACATTTTGAGATCGGCACATCGGAATCCTATTTCGGACATACCGTTGGGTTCATATCATCATTTTGAATTCGTGGACATATAATTTGCTAGGTTTTTGTAGACTTCTATTCTGACACGCTTTTCGGTGTAAAGTGTGTCCAACGGCGGACATCATTTTGATCCGAAATTACCGTTTTGCTCCTGTGTCCAAATTGGACTTATGGGTAGGCTATCTAGCTGATTTGACCGTTCTGGACACGTAGTGATATTTTTTATCATCCGACAACATCTGTAGATTTTTGCTTATGTATCATCCTTAATTTATAATTAATTATTTTCTAGATATTGTTACTTTCTGGTTTTGAATTTATATATATATTTTAATTGCTGTAAAAATCTTGAAAAATGGTATTTAAATATTATGTTAATTTATCTAATTTATTATAATTTTTTCGGCATTTAATAAGTACTTTTGGTATTTTATAAAAATGGGAAAACAGAAACTCATTTTCAATATATTATGTTTACTGATTTTTAATAAATATTTATGAGGGTTTATAAATCTCAAAAAATTAGTATAAATTTCTATAATTAACAAGGATCATTTTGGTACTTTATTTTATATATATTTGAGCTTTTTGTCTATCTCAAAATTGTTGGAACATAGTGTACAGTTTGATTTATTTATTGAATAATTACGACTTTTGATATTTTGTGTTTTTGAGTTATAGGCGTATTGGACCTCACCCGGCACTAGTGTAAAGACCCTAGAGATTTAGTTTGTGTATAGTGGCACTCCACATTAGACTTTTATGCTAGGTTCCCACTTGGCTAGTATCCAGTTAGGAGTCGTGTCACACCACTAGTATATTGTTGATCATAGCTTAGAACTGAGTTTGTATGTCATTATTGACAGGACCGGACTCTATATCTTCGTACTAGTATTCTTGCTTTGTTCGAGGCACTTTCAGTACCTGCCATGCTTAGGACAGTTCTTATATCTTCACATGTTTTCTTATGGTTCTCAGTACATGTTTTACTATGCTTTATACTACTGGAGATTCACATGTTTCATACTGTTCCCAGTACCGGCCATGCTTATATTACTCCCAGTATCTCCCACATGTTTTACTGTTCTCGTATCTCTCACATGTTAGAATATGGGTTATGGGAAAACTGATAGTTGAGTACGTGATCATGCCCCCCACTCGTAGTACCGAGCAAGGTTGACATTTTATGTATACCTTGTCGTAGGCGCACCAGCTGTATTTGTACGTATGTACAACTATCGCTTGTTTTACTTGTACGGAAGTACATTTTAGATACTTGTACCACAGTACATTTTACACCTATTGACCGATCACGTACCTGCTACAGTTTTAAACATTACATATGCATCTGTCTCTATGACATATGTGTCCTTGCCATGATAGACTATGAGTTATGCCATGTTCCCTGTGTTACCATGATACTGTGATCCCAGTTGTACCATGAGGCCATGTTTTCCAGTATTTTCTGTTTTATAGATTTATCACACCATGTTTCTTGTTGTACATCTCTTTCATATATGTTCAGTACTTTAGTTGTTGTCACGACCCGCACCCTAGAGTTAGGGCCCGGAGAACGTAATGACGCCCAGCTTAAGCCGCAGTTGTCAGCGGTTAGAACGCTGTCCTAGGTCACAACATCTAACAATATAAAGCTAAGCAGTTTATACTCCCCGAATGGGGGTGACAGCAGATACAAATTCAATCACATCTAAGGTAGAGCATGATAAGGATAGATAAAACATGAAATCCAAACTAAATACAGGAGATAGAAGTCTAAGTGTCTAAGATACATGAACCCAGAAGTACATCTCAAAACTCAAATAAATATACAGTAATCCCCAAAGTAAATACAACTCCAGACAAAATGAAATAACTACCTAAACAAACCCTACTGTGTCTCCTCTAGGCTAGCAGGCACCTCCAGGCTATCTGTAAAATTTATCAACAGGTCCAGTCAGGACTGGAGCGAGCACAGTACATCTCAACAATTCATAGCAGGTTAGAAAATATGAACATGCAGTAAAGTAAGATACAAGTACGGTAAGAAGTGCAGTATAAAACAGAGAGAGAACTGTAATAGAAATATCTACTATACATAGGGAACTAGCAGTGACTAGTGAGTCAGAGTACAATATGAACATGTAATACTCCCCCGTACCCCCGATCAATACACAAGGATCCAGCCAGGTTATGTTATATGATGCTATGTAGCAGACCCCGAAGGTGATAGACCCTGAAGGTGGTAAGCCCCCGAAGGGTGGTAGATCCCGAAGGTGATACATAGTAGTCCCATAAAAATGGGGATTCTGGGGGTAACCCAACAGTGTAAGTCCCATAAAAATGGGGATTCTGGGAATAACCCAACAGTGTAAGTCCCATAAAAATGGGGATTCTGGGGGATACCCAACAGTGTAAGTCCCATAAAAATGGGGATTCTGGGGGATACCCAACAGTGTAAGATTCCAGGAAGACTCTACGATCATGAGGGTACATGTCGTAAGTGATCAAAGAACCAAGAAGTATATGACACACTATGAAAGTGAAACGCACAGAACATAGAGTACCCGATGCTCCCTAAGGATAACATTTCAAGAAAGGATCCATATAGTACCAATCCGTGTGACCAACGTGACAGTACAAGTAAAGTAATCTACTGCAGGAAATAATTCTAAGCAGGATATGAAATGATCAGAGAATGTACTCGCCTCGATAACCTGAACAGCTGACAAGCATAGGAGGGTCCCACTGAAGCCACAGAGTCCTATTTAAAGCAACACAGGTTACAAGGTGTTTAAGTTGAAATAAATGAATCCCTACAGGCAATCTATATTATTCTAGGTTCTTCTAAGTCAAATTAACTCTAGGTCGACTCCGGTCAATAATCTAGTCAAACTAGGTCAAGTGTTGACTTACAGTTGACTTTGGGTCAACTGGTCAACTCTGGTCAAACATGGTCAATTCTAGTCTATTATAAAGTGTACTTCGTTATTTGTACGTTGAAACTAACGACACGTAATCGAGATAAGAAGATTATCGGTAAGGTTGATAATCTTATTATAGTGATCCACGTATCCAACTTGTCAATTTCAGCGATATGAGATCACTGGAATTGGCTGATCTCAGTTTCGTTGTACTAATCCCGAAATACGAACATTATATGAATTAATTATTAATTATAAAAAGGTTAAACTCAAAGAAATTATCAACAAACATTGTCGAACGATGAAATAAACATCGCCAACGTGTCCAGAATGCTCAAATTAGCTAGGATAGCCTACCCAACGGTCCAATTTGGACACAAGGGCAAAAAGGTAATTTCGGGTCAAAACGGTGTCCGTGTCGGAGCCGTTTTGCACCGAAAAATGTGCAAGAAAATAAGTCCATAAAATATAACAAATTATATGTCCACGCAACCAGAATGTCGATACGAACCCAACGGTATCTCCAGAATTGGATTCCGTTGACCGGATCTCAATATGGCCCGTTGACCAGAACTTGGAATTCCGGTTTGCACGGAAATGCGTACTGGAGCCAAAGTTCTCAAAACTCAGCAAACTACCTGCCAACGAGTCCAGAATGATGATACGAACTCAACGGTATCTTCGAAATTGGATTCCGATGAGCCGATCTCAAAATGACCCGTTGGCCCGGATATTGGTATCCGACTTGCACCGAAATGCGTGCCAGACCCAATGTCCACCAAAACCTAGCAAATTATATGTCAACGAGTCCGGAATGACGATACGAACTCAACGGTATATCCGAAATTGGATTCCGATGAGCCGGTGTCAAAAAGTCCCGTTGACCCAGAAAGTGGGACCCGCTTTGCACCGAAAAACGTGCCCGGGCCCACGTTCTCCAAATCTAACAAATTTTATATGAAAACATGCCAGAACGACGCCACAAGTCTAATGGTGGTGTCAGAAATGAAATCTGGAGTCCCGTGTTCAAAAATGGAATTTACAAGTTAGAAATTACGAATTCGGACGATCAACTTTGGCGTCGAATTCGACCAATCAAACAAGCTCACAATAAACGAAACTGGAGGGGAAGTAAGGGGGTTATACCAGCTTCGCACCGGAACTGATAGCACGCCAAACAGAGCTGCGGTGGAGGAGATACAAGCTGACGAAGTTGGCCCCGTGAAACTGTCCAAATTTAATACAATTTAAACGGTCAACTTGGTAGCCGGTTTTCATGTATCAAACAATAAAATTAACGGACGAAAATTGACATAAGCGAAGGTGGATATACCCAGGTTGCGACGGAGTGAAGAAATCGCCGATCCAACGGTCGGATCTCCGGAAAAACGTGCATGAAGTCGCTGCGACGGAGCGCCAAAACGGACTCAATCTCGCGCGCGTCACGACGGGACGTCGTGCAAAACGCACGAATCGCCTCGACGGCGCGTCCCGGAGGACGTTGGCCGCCATGGGGCCTACCCCAGTGGTGCACCCGAGGGAGGGGGCCACCCACGACGGGTCGACAACGCCGGTGGGTGGCCGACGGCGGCGCGGCAGCGCCGCTCACCGCGAGCGCCTGACGCTGGCTGGCTGTGCCACTGCTGTGCGCACTCTCTGCTGCGCGCCGCTGCGTCGTGGGGTCGCCGGTGACGCACGGGGGCGGCGCACTGGGCCAAGGTGGCGGAGGAGGTGGCAGAAATGGTGGTGATGGTGGAGGATTCGAATGGTGGTGGCGACGATGGTCGGAAAAGCGTGGAGGAGGAGAGGGAAGAAGGAGGAAGAGTGGTGGTGGCGCGCTGCCGTGCTCGGCCACGGCGGAGGCCGGCCAGGGTGGTCGAGGGAGTGAGGTGAGGGTGGTGATGCAAGGTGGCCGCTCGGGTTGGAGTTGATGGTGGAGGTGGAGATGATGGCTTGGGTGAAGAAGGAGATGGAGGAGGAGGAGGAGATGATGGAGGAGATGCTGGTGTGCGGCGGCCGACGGCGAGGTTGGCCGGGGGTGGCCGGAGTAGGAGGTCGGGATGATGGGTGCTCGGGCATGGATGAGGAGAGATGTAGCTGCTGTGTGTTATTGTGCATGGGTTGTAGTTGTGTGAAGGAAAATAATAGAGTGGGAGAGAGAAAGAGATGAGGTGTAATGAAACATTAATGTGAGGGAGAGAGAGAATGCAAGAAAAGGGTTATCCTAGAAATTAGGGCCGACCACAATAGGTTTGCTGTGAATGTGAGGGGAGTTGGAAATGAATGGGTAGGATTGATTGGAGGAATCAAGGGCTAAAATTAATTAGAGAGAAGATTGTCATTACAAGGGAATTAAATAATTAGAATTCTCCAATAAATATCGAAAAATATACAGGAGGGTACCCGATATTTTTGGGCAAGAAAATACGAGGGTGTCATGATGGAGAAAATCATGGAGCTGGACTGGACTCGGTGGAGCCGGATTGGGTCAAAACTGGACATTGTGCAAAAAAATCGAATTAAAATTAGACGTTGATGATCATGTGTAAATAAGTAGCACATAGGGATTCCAATAAATGGGACACAAGTGGCGGACGAATAGTAGGCTCAAAGTGGATCATGTCCATAGTTGGGGCTGACAGGTTTTGGTCGACAGGGGACCCACAAATCAAGTTGGAAAATGAATGTGACGCCGTGGCGTGAAATAAAATCGGGTCACGTGTCGGGAAAGTTGTGCGAATCAAATGGAGCTCAAAATGACGTGTCTGAGTGGGACACAAAGGTCATGGGTGACGAACGTCTCGAGTAGATCATCAATGAGGAGTTGGTTTCAAGAAACTGACTGGTCTTGCGCTCCCAATTTAAATGTCATGGTAACGCGCTGAAAATGATCAAGAAAAAGAGTGGAAAAATAAATAACAATCAATTGGTCTAAACCGACCCAAAGTTCAGCGAAGCAGAAAGAGCACAAGGGAACAAGTTTGGGTGGGACACCATATACCGTCATGAAGGTAATCGTGTCCACTCCAAAACTCGTGAAGAAGATTTCCAGAGTTGAACATCCCTGATACTCCAAATATCAATGGCATGAAAGAGTACACTTACAGATAAATAAATAAGATAAAATATTTATCAAAACCAAATATTCAGGAAAATAAAATAAAATGAAAATTTTATTCAACCCGAAATTCAGGGTGCTCACATCCTACCCACCTTATAAAAATTTCGTCCTCGAAATTAAAATGTCCATAGTCCCTCTAGGTCAAACCCCCATAATCAAAGTCCCAGATTAAAACAAAGCATACCATCAAAAGGACGACATACAGGGTCATGGCATACGGTGACAATAAAGTCTCATCTAGGTATACTAGTCATGCTAACTGGAAGGGTCATAGGGTATCAAACACACAAGCAGTCTAGGGTGCTGAAGGAAAAAGTTACAGAAATAACAAATCATCAAACTGTAAGGCGGTCTACCATCCAATATGAAACTGGTACTCATCAAAAAATAAAATAAAGGTAACTACCAATTATCTGAAAATACTATTCCAGGAAAATCAAATCATTAGTTAGGGAATGAAAGTCAATTGCGTTGAAATTTAATCACAATATATATAAAATATTTAGTCTAGATACAATCTAAGTTGATCAAATTGGAAAAATCAAGATTTAGGCAATGTGGAGGACAGGTTCAACAAAGCCTGAGAACGAGCATACAAGGATGGAGATTCAGGTCGTAATCAAATTTAATTCAATTAAGTACAATCCAAGATATAATTATGATAAGAAGATAGTCGAAATCGATTTGGTCGTGATTTAGGAACTAGGATTCAATGATGTTGAAAATCCTTTTAGAGAAAAACACGAAAGGATTTTATACGAAGGTCAGTTAATCATCTCTCTCTAACATTATCAGTTTACCATTTGCTAATCATATTTTTTCACAAATCCTAATATAAAATCAACCGTTATATGTCTACCCTCAAAAATTATAATCTTCAGTCATCTAAACTTTTACCATGATCACCATAGACAAAATTTCAAATTTCTAAAATATTTTCCATGAGACATACCCCTCCTTTTTAGGAATCACTACTTATTCATTTAATCAAATTTCAAATTCCTTCGCTTAGTTCTAAATTAGATCTGAAACATCTAAATCCAGTTTATAAAATCCTTGTACTTGTTTAAGTTAAGCCTCGTATTTATTCAACCCTAATACCACCAAGTCATACAAAATTTATTCTCGTTTTATAAATCAACCTTCATATTTCCTTCACGTTTATCTTCAAATATTATCTTTTTTTTAAATTCCACAATTTCTCCTAATCATCAAAATAATTTCTATAACGTAAAATCCTTGTGTTCTCTTTGTCTCTAGTCACCCTCTCAAAATATCTGGTTCAACTTCGCATAATCATAGAATACAATCAAATTCTCATTTCCATCTCTAAATTTCTACATAGCCTTGTAATAGTTCCCAAGAATCAATAACCAAGATTTTCTAAGTCCTCAAAACTTGGTTGACCTCTGATATCCTCATTAGTCTTGAAATACATCCATGAATTATCCATAACCAACTTTCTGCAATTGTTTCTAAATTGATAACATTTATCACTCAATTCCATTTTAAACCTTTACCACATTTCTATCTCAAATTTTTTTTGACGTCCAATATTTTATTTCCTATAAAATTTATCACATGATAACCAATTACGTCATTTCCATATTAGATGATTTACGTCACTTCCTTAACATTTCTCAGATAAAAACGATATGCAGATTCAAGAGTTCAAGTACAGCTGACAGAACGAGATACGAGACGAAATTGATGTAATCATGATAGTTGTATATGACAAGGAATGATGGAAATAAAATATTGGCAGGGAGAAATGGTAATAAAATCTGATCTACTTATCCGTTTTAAAAGAGGAAACTATTTTAAAATCCAGAGTTAAAATATCAAATTTAAGATAAAGTCTAGCAGAATCATTGATTTGTTGAATTAAGAAGAAATTCATGGAAGAAGTTACCCAATGGTTTATGAAAATAGCTAAAGTTATATCCTAAGCAAAATGAGAAGCAAAACAAAACAAATCAATAATAATTAATTTTGTTTTTTTTTTGAAGGACTGCAACAAAAGTAGAGAAAACATGTTTGAAAACATTTAAAGTACAACCTGATGGTTATATGCGTCTATCCAAAATAATGGTACCCTAATCCTCGTCATACTAGTAAGCAAGGCTACGATAATCACAGAGTCCTCGACTTAGGCACATACGTCTAGAATCGTGGTATTTAACATTTTCGCGGTGCCGCTAGCTTGGCTGCGAAAACCTTAAATTTCCACATCCGAGAAATATATCCAAGTCAACTATATGTCCTCACCATGCTGACTAATGTGACCGTAGAAGATTAGATTTCCAAAACTTAGATGACCTAGCCCATATAATTTCATCTTGACAAAAATTTAATTTAAATCAACAACGAATACTAAAAAAAATCAAATTTATCAACGAATCATCAAGATTCAAAAATGAACAAAAATCCTTCAAATCACATAACTACAAACTCGGATGCTATAGCTAACATCAAGATTCCAAATTCAACAATCTTCATCAAAATCAATAAATACTAACTCAATTTCAATAATAATCCCTCAAAATCAAATTCAATAACAGAAAGTAAAGATAATCAAATCAAGGAAAAGAGTTTTCAAATCGAAGTTAAATAAGATTCTCCAGGGTCGTCCCGGGAATCTCTCAAGGGTTCCTAACTGTGATTGAGTACCTTCAAAATATATCCTATTCCTAGTGCAGGCTGTAGTGGTACTCTAGTTCGAATACCACTACACTTTAGTCTCGACCTGCATGGGCCACCACTAAAAACGTGTCACGACCCGCACCCTAGAGTTAGGGCCCGAGAACGTAACGACGCCCAGCCTACGCCGCAGTGTTGGCGGTAGAACGCTGTCCTAGGTCACAACATCTAACAATATAAAGCTAAGCAGTTTATACTCCCCCGAATGGGGGTGACAGCAGATACAAATTCAATCACATCTAAGGTAGAGCATGATAAGGATAGATAAAACATGAAATCTAAACTAAATACAGGAGATAGAAGTCTAAGTGTCTAAGATACATGAACCCAGAAGTACATCTCAAAACTCAAATAAAGATACAGTAATCCCCAAAGTAAATACAACTCCAGACAAAATGAAATAACTACCTAAACAAACCCTACTGTGTCTCCTCTAGGCTAGCAGGCACCTCCAGGCTATCTGTAAAATTTATCAACAGGTCCAGTCAAGACTGGAGCGAGCACAGTATATCTCAACAATTCATAGCAGGTTAGAAAATATGAACATGTAGTAAAGTAAGATACAAGTACTGTAAGAAGTGCAGTATAAAACAGAGAGAGAACTGTAATAGAAATATCTACTATACATAGGGAACTAGCAGTGACTAGTGAGTCAGAGTACAATATGAACATGTAATACTCCTCCGTACCCCCGATCAATACACAAGGATCCAGCCAGGTTATGTTATATGATGCTATGTAGCAGACCCCGAAGGTGATAGACCCCGAAGGTGGTAAGCCCCCGAAGGGTGGTAGACTCCGAAGGTGATACATAGTAGTCCCATAAAAATGGGGATTCTGGGGGTAACCCAACAGTGTAAGTCCCATAAAAATAGGGATTCTGGGGATAACCCAACAGTGTAAGTCCCATAAAAATGGGGATTCTGGGGGATACCCAACAGTGTAAGTCCCATAAAAATGGGGATTCTGGGGGATACCCAACAGTGTAAGATTCCAGGAAGACTCTACGATCATGAGGGTACATGTCGTAAGTGATCAAAGAACCAAGAAGCATATAATATGCTATAAAAGTGAAACGTACAGAACATAGAGTACCCGATGCTCCCTAAGGATAACATCTCAAGAAAGGATCCATATAGTACCAATCCGTGTGACCAACGTGACAGTACAAGTAAAGTAATCTACTACAGGAAATAATTCTAAGCAGGATATAAAATGATCAGAGAATGTACTCGCCTCGATAACCTGAACAGCTGACAAGCATAGGAGGGTCCCACTGAAGCCACAGAGTCCTATTTAAAGCAACACAGGTTACAAGGTGTTTAAGTTGAAATAAATGAATTCCTACAGGCAATCTATATTATTCTAGGTTCTTCTAATTCAAATTAACTCTAGGTCGACTCCGGTCAATAATCTAGTCAAACTAGGTCAAGTGTTGACTTACAGTTGACTTTGGGTCAACTGGTCAACTCTGGTCAAATATGGTCAATTCTAGTCTATTATAAAGTGTACTTCGTTATTTGTACGTTGAAACTTACGACACGTAAATCGAGATAAGAAGATTATCGGTAAGGTTGATAATCTTATTATAGTGATCCACGTATCCAACTTGTCAATTTCAGCGATATGAGATCACTGGAATTGGCTGATCTCAGTTTCGTTGTACTAATCCCGAAATACGAACATTATATGAATTAATTATTAATTATAAAAAGGTTAAACTCAAAGAAATTATCAACAAACATTGTCGGACGATGAAATAAACATCGCCAACGTGTCCAGAATGCTCAAATTAGCTAGGATAGCCTACCCAACGGTCCAATTTGGACACAAGGGCAAAAAGGTAATTTCGGGTCAAAACGGTGTCCGTGTCGGAGCCGTTTTGCACCAAAAAACGTGCAAGAAAACAAGTCCATAAAATATAACAAATTATATGTCCACGCAACCAGAATGTCGATACGAACCCAACGGTATCTCCAGAATTGAATTCCGTTGACCCGATCTCAATATGGCCCGTTGACCAGAACTTGAAATTCCGGTTTGCACGGAAATGCGTGCCGGAGCCAAAGTTCTCAAAACTCAGCAAACTACCTGCCAACGAGTCCAGAATGATGATACGAACTCAACGGTATCTTCGAAATTGGATTCCGATGAGCCGATCTCAAAATGACCCGTTGGCCCGGATATTGATATCCGACTTGCACCGAAATGTGTGCCAGACCCAATGTCCACCAAAACCTAGCAAATTATATGTCAACGAGTCCAGAATGACGATACGAACTCAACGGTATATCCGGAATTGGATTCCGATGAGCCGGTGTCAAAAAGTCCCGTTGACCCAGAAAGTGGGACCCGCTTTGCACCAAAAAACGTGCCCGGGCCCACGTTCTCCAAATCTAACAAATTTTACATAAAAATATGCCAGAACGACGCCACAAGTCTAATGGTGGTGTCAGAAATGAAATCTGGAGTCCCGTGTTCAAAAATAGAATTTTACAAGTTGGAAATTACGAATTCGGACGACCAACTTTGGCGTCGAATTCAACCAATCAAACAAGCTCACAATGAAACAAAACTGGAGGGAAAGTAAGAGGGTTATACCATCTTCGCACCAGAACTGGTAGCACGCCAAACGGAGCTGCGGTGGAGGAGATACAAGCTGACGAAGTTGGCCCCGCGAAACTGTCCAAATTTAATACAATTTAAACGGTCAACTTGGTGTCCGGTTTTCATGTATCAAACGATAAAATTAATGGACGAAAATTGACATGAGCGAAGGTGGATATACCCAGGTTGCGACGGAGTGAAGAAATCGCCGATCCAACGGTCGGATCTCCGGGAAAACGTGCGTGAAGTCGCTGCGACGGAGCGCCAAAACGGACTCAATCTCGCGCGCGTCACGACGGGACGTCGTGCAAAACGTACGAATCGCCTCGACGGCGCGTCCCGGAGGACGTTGGCCGCCATGGGGCCTACCCCAGTGGTGCACCCGAGGGAGGGGGCCACCCACGACGGGTCGGCAACGCCGGTGGGTGGCCGGCGGCGGCGCGGCAGCGCCGCTCACGCGCGCGCCTGACGCTAGCTGGCTGTGCCACTGCTGTGTGCACTCTCTGCTGCGCGCCGCTGCGTCGTGGGGTCGCCGACGACGCGCGGGGGCGGCGCACTGGGCCAAGGTGGCGGAGGAGGTGGTAGAAATGGTGGTGATGGTGGGGCTTCGAATGGTGGTGGCGACGATGGTCGGAAAAGCGTGGAGGAGGAGAGGGAAGAAGGAGGAAGAGTGGTGGTGGCGCGCTGCCGTGCTCGGCCACGGCGGAGACCGGCCAGGGTGGTCGGGGGAGTGAGGTGAGGGTGGTGATGCAAGGTGGCCGCTCGGGTTGGAGTTGATGGTGTAGGTGGAGATGATGGCTTGGGTGAAGAAGGAGATGGAGGAGGAGGAGAAGATGATGGAGGAGATGCTGGTGTGCGGCGACCGACGGCAAGGTTGGCCGGGGGTGGCCGGAGTAGGAGGTCGGGATGATGGGTGCTCGGGCATGGAGGAGGAGAGATGTAGCTGCTGTGTGTTATTGTGCATGGGTTGTAGTTGTGTGAAGAAAAATAATAGAGTGGGAGAGAGAAAGAGATGAGGTGTAATGAAATATTAATGTGAGGGAGAGAGAGAATGCAAGAAAAGGGTTATCCTAGAAATTAGGGCCGGCCACAATAGGTTGGCTGTGAATGCGAGGGGAGTTGGAAATGAATGGGTAGGATTGATTGGAGGAATCAAGGGCTAATTAATTAGAGAGAAGATTGTCATTACAAAGGGAATTAAATAATTAGAATTCTCCAATAAATATAGAAAAATATGCAGGAGGGTACCCGATATTTTTGGACAAGAAAATACGAGGGTATCATGATGGAGAAAATCATGGAGCTGGACTGGACTCGGTGGAGCCGGATTGGGTCAAAACTGGACATTGTGCAAAAAAAATCGAATTAAAATTAGACGTTGATGATCATGTGTAAATAAGTAGCACATGGGGATTCCAATAAATGGGACACAAGTGGCGGACGGATAGTAGGCTCAAAGTGGATCATGTCCATAGTTGGGGCTGACAGGTTTTGGTCGACAGGGGACCCACAAATCAAGTTGGAAAATGAATGTGACGCCGTGGCGTGAAATAAAATCGGGTCACGTGTCGGGAAAGTTGTGCGAATCAAATGGAGCTCAAAATGACGTGTCTGAGTGGGACACAAAGGTCATGGGTGACGAGCGTCTCGAGTAGATCATCAATGAGGAGTTGGTTTCAAGAAACTGACTGGTCTTGCGCTCCCAATTTAAATGTCATGGTAACGCGCTGAAAATGATCAAGAAAAAGAGTGGGAAAATAAATAACAATCAATTGGTCTAAACCGACCCAAAGTTCAGCAAAGCAGAAAGAGCACAAGAGAACAAGTTTTGATGGGACACCATATACCGTCATGAAGGTAATCGTGTCCACTCCAAAACTCGTGAAGAAGATTTCCAGAGTTGAACATCCCTGATACTCCAAATATCAATGGCATGAAAGAGTACACTTACAGATAAATAAATAAGATAAAATATTTATCAAAACCAAATATTCAGGAAAATAAAATAAAATAAAAATTTTATTCAACCCGAAATTCAGGGTGCTCACAGTTGTAGAGGTTGTACTTGCTCCCGTCCTGACAGGATAACGTTGTAGGTTCACTTTTCGAGAAGGAAACGCTATGTGTTACATATTATGATACTGCATTGAGGACCTGGCCTTAGCTCCAGAAGAGGCCCCAGCAAGGAACCTTGTTTAGATATCTTTCTCGTGTTTTGGGACTTAGACTTTGGTATGTACTTATATTTGGATACTGGACTTTGTCTCCAGTTAGATACTTTGGTTATGTATTATTAAGTCTGTACTTGTTTACCTTCGCTTATAGATGCTGTGTTGTGATGAACCTTTAATTATGATTTTAGAACTGTTAGCTGCTTAGATACTTTATTGTCTATTCTTAGAACAGCTTACTACGCTTTAACCAAACGTAGGCTGGACATGGCTCGGCCCGGCCCAATAATTTGGGTAACGGGTCGTGACAGAACCCCAAGGCCTTTAGAGGAACAGAGAAGCCATTAGAGGTGTCACAGTGGCTTATTAGTACAGAAAAGCTACTGAAGACATCCCAGTTGCCAGCTCGAGATTGGATGACAGCGGTGGACCTACTGTTGGAAGACAATACTCACCACTGGTGGAAGGCGGAAGAGAGACGATTAGGTACTGGGATCACCTGGGAGCAGTTTTATGATGCATTTTATGAGAGATTCTTCCCTATTCATGTTCGAGACGGTCTCTATGACCAGTTTTTACATCTGAACCAAGGGAATATGACAGTTGATGAGTATGACTCAGAGTTCAATCGCCTGAGTCGATTTGGTGCGGGATTGATTCCGACAGAGGTAGAGAAGGCAAGGAGATTTCACCAGGGGCTTGCACCAGAGCTCAAGTCTTATACGACTACCCAGTCTCGAGTCTCCCATTCAACTGTCTTGGAAGAAGCTCGTGCTCAGGATATTCTTCGCAAGGAGCAGCAGCAGACATCGAGGCACCATACCCCAGCAGTTACACCAGCCCGAGCTACTCAGAGTGGACCTATTAGGAGGGCCACATGATAGTTCTAGCAGAGGCCCTCATCTTATCAGAAGCCCGTTTGCCATTACTGCGGGAAGCAAGGACATCTCCAGAATGACTGCAGGACTCGCCTTGGATTATGCTTGAGATGTGGATCCAATCAGCACATGCTCAAGGACTGTCCGGAGCAACAGGCGATAGTACAAGCTCGGCAGAACCCGAGGCCCACAACCCCAGCTCTCCCAGCGCTATGGCCCATAGCAGGAGCACCTCTTCCACCATTGCCTCTCCAAGGCGTACAGTACAACAAGGCCAGAGCTCAGGGCCCAGGACAGAATTATGGGCAGGTATTCTCACTTGCTGTTGAGGATATAGAGACAGAGGCAGAAGTTATAGCAGTTATGGTTTTAGTTGCATCTTTTCCTGCTATTACCTTATTTGATACTGGAGCCACACATTCATTTATAGCCACTAGTTTTTCCACTAGACACAACATTCCCATCACACCCTTAGCTAAAAAAGTAAAATCCTCACTGGAGGAGGAGTTGTACCTGTTAGTGGTGTTTATAGACGTTGTCTTATAGTGATAAGTGGCAGAGAGATGATGGTACGACTTCTTGTATTTCCTATGCCGACATTTGATGTGGTTCTTGGAATGGACTGGTTGAGCCATCATTTTGCTCTTATAGACTGCCATAGGAGCAGTATTATCTTTAGACCACCGAATGCGGCAGAGTTTGAGTTCACCACAGAAGACAGAGAGAGTTGTGATACACCCACATCGGGGACTCATATGATGATGCATGACACCCCTCAGCACCCTATTATCACCGAGTTCGAGGATGTATTCCCCGAGGAATTGCCAGGACTACCACCTGAACGAGATATTGAGTTTTCTATTGAGCTTATTCCCGGAGTCGAGCCTATTTTATCTCGAGTATATCGTCTGGCACCCAAGGAGTTGGTAGAGATGAAGACGCAGATTGATGACTTATTAGAGAAGGGATTTATTCGTGCCAGTGCGTCACCATGGGGAGCACCCGTTCTTTTTGTGTCTAAGAAAGATGGGACAGTGCGCATGTGCATTGACTACAGAGCATTGAATGCAGTGACGGTGAAGAACAAGTATCTCTTGTCGTGTATAGACGATCTATTCGATCAACTGAATGGAGCAAAAGTATTCTCCAAGATTGACTTACGACCAGGCTATCACCAATTGAAGGTTCGGAAGGAAGACATTGCAAAGACGGCCTTTCGATCGAGGTATGGATACTACGAGTTCTTGGTCATGTCTTTCGGTTTGACCAATGCTCCCGCAGTTTTCATGAATTTAATGAACAAGATCTTTCACCAGTACTTGGACAAATTTGTAGTAGTCTTTATAGACGATATCTTGATTTACTCCAAGAGTCAAGAGGAGCATGAGCAGCATCTACGGATAGTTTTGAGAACGTTGAGGAATGAGCGATTTTTCGTGAAGCTTAGCAAGTGTGATTTCTTTCTCAAGGAGGTATCATTTCTTGGTCATATTGTTACGGGTGATCGTATATCAGTGGACCTAGAGAAGATCAAAGCAGTCAAATCATGGTCCGCTCCCACATCAGCTTCTAAGGTGAGAAGTTTTCTCGGACTTACGGGTTACTATCGACGGTTCGTAGATGATTTCTCTCGAATAGCGGGGCCTATGACTCGATTAACTTGCAAGGATCAGGAGTTTGTATGGACAGACGAGTGTCAAGCTGCATTTGATGAGTTGAAGAAGCGATTGACCACAACACCGATCTTGACACTACCATTGGGCCCGGAAGGATTTGTGATCTACAGTGACGCATCCGGAAAGGGATTAGGATGTGTATTGATGCAGCACGGGCGTGTAGTAGCATATGCATCACGACAGTTGAGAGTACATGAGAAGAATTATTCGACCCACGATCTAGAGCTCGCAGCGGTTATCTTTGCTTTGAAGCTATGGAGACACTACTTGTACGGCGAGAATGTTGATATCTACACTGATCATAAGAGCCTCAAGTACGTGTTCACACAGAAAGAGTTGAATATGCGACATCGACGTTGGTTGGAGTTGATAAAGGATTATGAGATCGAGCTTCATTATCATTCGGGCAAGGCTAATGTCGTGGCAGACACATTAAGCCGTAAGTCCATGGCACACTTTTTGACTATGCAGAAGGAGTTGATTAGAGACTTGGAGCAGCTTGGTATTGAGGTAGTATTGCCGGGAGCAGATGGCGTATTAGCCAACCTCCAAATGCAATCATCATTGGTAGAGCGCATCAAGGCATCATTGCCTAATGATGCTAGATTTCGACGGCTCAGAGAAAGGACTGAAGCGAAAGAGCAGACGGGATTGAAGATCCACCCCGATGGGTCATTGCGATGTGGTGATCGCA
The DNA here is from genome assembly GCA_029216955.1 of Iris pallida. Taxonomy (NCBI): domain Eukaryota; kingdom Viridiplantae; phylum Streptophyta; class Magnoliopsida; order Asparagales; family Iridaceae; genus Iris; species Iris pallida. The sequence goes on from JANAVB010018797.1 coordinate 6,747,218, forward strand.
TTTATGTTCCCAATGGAGAGCTACGACAGGAGCTGATGGCAGAGGCTCACAGTTTGACTTACTCTATTCATCCCAGAGGAACCAAGATGTATCATGACTTACGACAGTATTATTGGTGGCATGGAATGAAGCGAGAGATAGCTTATTTCGTTGCCAAGTGCTTGGTATGTCAACAAGTAAAAGCGGAGCACCAGAGGACGGCCGGATTATTGCAGCCGCTACCCATTCCCGTGGAAGTGGGAGCACATTACTATGGATTTTGTCACGGGTTTTCCTTGGAGTCCTAGGAGACGTGACGCAGTGTGGGTGATTGTGGATAGACTTACAAAGTCAGCCCATTTCATACCTTTTAGAGTGGGCCAGTCGACAGAGGTATTGGCAGAGATGTATATGGAGCAGATTGTGAGATTGCATGGTATGCCTGTTAGTATTGTGTCAGACCGTGACTCGAGATTTATCTCACATTTTTGGAGGAGTATGCAAGAGAGTTTGGGCACCCGATTGAAGTTTAGCACGGCATACCATCCTTAGACAGACGGCCAGTCGGAGCGTACCATTCAGACGCTAGAGGATATGTTGAGAGCGTGCATGCTTGACTTTGGCGGTTCATGGGAGGACCATCTTCATCTTGTTGAGTTTTTCTACAATAATAGCTATCAAGCGAGCATTCAGATGGCTCCATTTGAGGCGTTATATGGTAGGAAGTGTCGGTCTCCTATTTGTTGGAGCGACATAGGAGAGCGACAGCTATTCGGTCTCGAGTTGGACTTGAGCACAGTGGAGATAGTGAAGAAAATTCAGGGCCACCTGCGAGCAGCACAGGATCGTCAGAAGCAGTGGGCAGATAATCGTCGTCGACCCTTGGAGTTCAAAGAGGGTGACCATGTGTTCTTGAAGATATCCCCCACTAGAGGCACGATTCGATTCGGAGGACGTGGCAAGTTGAGTCCAAGGTACATCGGGCCTTTCGATGTCTTGGAACGTGTTGGAGAGGTTACCTATAGATTGGCCTTGCCACCGTCACTAGAGGGAGTGCATGACGTATTCCACGTATCTCAGCTGAGGAGGTACGTGGCAGACAGTAATCATGTGCTTGATCACTCCGAGATCACAGTTGGACCGAGTTTGTCGTACGAAGAGAAATCAGTAGGTATCCTCGATCGCCGAGTGAAGGTGTTGCGGAATTAATCTATTCCATTGGTTCGCGTGGCATGGAAGCATCACTCGCCATGGGAGTCTACTTGGGAGCGCGAGGACGACATCCGAAACCGCTACCCGCATTTGTTCGAAGACGAAGGTATGTCTTGCAGTTGAGCTCTTAACTTACTAACAATTCCCTTGCATTGCATTCGATCCCCCGACCTTAGTTTAATTTCGAGGACGAAATTTTCTTTAAGTTGGGTAGGATGTAAACCCCCATAATTTATAATTGATTTTTTTTCTATAAATTAATTAATTTTTGTTATGTCTTTCATTAGATATGAATTTATTTGCTACTAATGTATTAGTATAATTAATGTATGTGTATATATATATTATTATATGTGTGCATGTTTGTATTTCTAATAAATAAGGAATATAATTAAATCTAGGATTTTAGGAATTTAATTGTATTTTTGTGATAATTTTTGCTAGCTAAAAGAAAGATATATATATATGCATATACATATATATATATATATATATATATATATATATATATATATATATATATATATATATATATATATATACTTAAGTTTTTTGGAAAAAAAGATAGAAAGGTGAGCCCAGCCGCTCACTTAAGTGAGCGTGCCCACCAAACTGTGCAGCAGAGAAACCACACCCCCCCCGCGCGCGAGAAACTGTGAGTAGTGGGAATCGGGTAATCCGAAACCCATTAGTATTAGGGTTGGGAGCAACTTGGTATATATATATATATATATATCTTTTTGCACAAACCTCAAAACCCTAAACTTCCAAAACAAAAGTTGAGGCTGATCATACCCTCTTTGCCTACGAATTAGTTTCACCAGCGACGGAGCTTTTTGCGCGACGAACGGAGCATCGGAAGTCAGCCCTGCGTCACCCACGGAGCAGTTTTTCCACTCAAGGTACCCTACTTCCCCACGGCGTAACTTTTTACTCGTAGCACCGATTCTCGATCCGTAAGATTTTTTGGAAAGTAGACTTGACCCTCTTCGAGATCCTCTAGGTGGATTTTGAAAACAACCCATCGACTTGCTCGAAAAATCGAGACGAAGTTGAACAAAAATCTATTTTCTGTAATACTAAAAACTGTTTTAAAACGATAACTTGTCGGCCAATTTTCTTGCTGTGCAGTAAAGTATTGTAGGAACTAATTAAAAACAGTAAAAGAAAACATAATCAAGATTGCAACGCATCTTCTGGATCGTCGTTTCGATTAGCGTGTAAAAAGTAGATTGATGTTGAAGTTGAGGAAAAACCTGTGTTAAATTATATTAATTTTCTGAATTTTGTCCGATATGGCGTGCGCACCGACAAACCGGGCGACGTGGTCACACGTTATACGCATGGAAAGGTGCGTATGGACGTTGTCGACATGTGGGAACTGACGGAACTCAGTTTCGTCGTGTGTGCGCGACGAAATCAGTCCGTATCCGTCGAGATACCCCTGTATCGACGTTTTGCAAACTTTGTCCTAACTTCGTGTTCAGTCATTGATTTGAGACAAAACTTGCACCAACAGGTCCGAATCGAAATTCTGGTCCTGTATGCCAAGTTTGGTTCGATTCTGAGAAAGTCGAATCAGAACCCCTTTTTGGCGGGCCCGCGACCCACTCATACGGGCGATTTTGTGCACGGCTCATCGGAATCCAAAACTGGACATACCCTTGAGTTCCTCTCCTCAAACTGAATTCGTAGACATGTAGTTTGATGACTTTAGAGACCATAGACTTTGGCACGCGATTCGGTGTAAATCGGGTCCAACGGCGGACATCGTTTTGATCCGAAATTACGATTTTTCTCGTGTTCCAGAATTAGACTTTTGGACAGGCATTTCCTAGGTATATCTTTTACTCCGAGTGTATTTTTGATGTTTGTTTCAGCGTCAGGAGTTGTTTGGAGATTGTGACGTTTCTTGGCCGACATTGTGATTACTTGGACTTGCCACTTTGTACCATTAGGCAAGATACCTTGCCACCCTACTCTGTGATTATTATATTTCTTATTTTCAGTTGTTATTTTTAGCATTTCTTATTTCTTGATATTTAAACTGTGCGTCCAAGTCACACTTGGGTGCAAGCGACTCCATCGGTCGTTTACCTTGCCTTATTTATTTCTCTTGCATTGACTTAGTCTAGTGACCACCCATTGATGTTGAGGTATTGGTATATCTCATACGGCCTTGACACTTGTTGTATCATGTGATGTGAGTCACATGTAGGATACGTATCCGCGTAGTCAGTTGGCCACCGATACGTATGGAGCGTGCGACGGATAGGAGTAACTGCCAATAGTATTGCATGTTAGAAGACTTGGCGGTTACTAGAGGTTTATATCAGTCATAGATATGATGATACTAGGCATTGGATGGGGAGAACAATACCTGACGTATGGGCTTCTTTGCACTTTCCTGATTACCTGTGCGCTCCTCCGAAGACGCAGGCTCCAGGCGCCCTCTGACGTTTTCCAGAGCGTTATGGACGTAGCCCCTTGTACATGGTGCCCTCTGACGCTTCCAGAGCGTTATGGACGTAGGCCCCTAGTGCCCTCTATGGGAACTATACCGATCCCATTTACAGCCAGGGCTCATGCGTCGAAGGATTGTATCTCAACTGTATATTCACAGTAGAATGGTCAGGGACCTGATTGCATGCATACCACTATATCGACTGCGTAGTCGAAAAAATGTCCGTCGCTATAATAATCGACTGCGTAGCGACGAATGGAGATCCGTCGCTATATCTTCGACACCCTAGCGACGGATGGACGACCTTTCCTCCCTCCAAAATTAAAATAAAAAATTGTAACGACGTGTGGTCGGTAATCCGTCGGCGAGTGGCCACTAAGCCGTCGCTAACGCCGACTGAAAATTTCCGTCGCTAATGTTCCGTCGCTAATTTACTGTATTTTGGTAGTGTACCTTTTTCTCTTATTATATTATCACAGTTTACATGGCATGGTGTTTTCTTGTATCTTGTTATATCCCCTGAGGACCTGGTTATCTCTCCAGGTTTAGACGATTTTCCACAGGAGTACGGAGCGGCGTTGGAGCTATCCTACATCGATGACGAGGCGGTCTTTACTGATGTCTAGTCTATTCTTTATTTGAGACATTAGTGGACATTATTTTTACATCTCATTTCTTTCTATTTGCGGAGGTTGGACTCCGATCTTGTGAGACTATTTTTCATTGCTGTTTGGAGTGAGCATGTTCACCCGGCTATCTTTTGATACTCTTATTTATTTATTTGGACTCTATTATCTTCTGTGTTGAGCTGTGGTGAGATTAGATTATATATTACTGGCCTGTGGTTATTTTATTTACAGCTTATGTGCATATTTGAGGATTTTATATATTAGAGTTTTCTTCGTATATGTGCAGCTGGCATGTTCACGTGCTTGGTCCTATGTATTTTGGGACTGAGGCATTACATAACATGCTCAAAACAAGTCCGAATCGGGACTTCCAAGGGTCTAAACTGTACAAAATGAGATTTCCTACAGCCTGGGACGACTATACTAGATCAAAACCAAGAAAATAATAAAAACTCATAACTTAGATCTACACAAATCAATCCACCAAAATAAAAAATGCTAAGCTCTAAAGAGGCTTAGAATCTAGGAGAGAAGAGAATGGAACAATAAAATAGGAGATCCATCATGAAGCAAGATTGTACTTGCCTAGAGTTCTCGGGTGGGTGGAGAGGAGTTATGAGGAAGACAAAGAAGAAAGAAATAAATGAGAAGAGTTATGAAGAGAGAGAGAGAGGGGAGTTGGTTTCAATAGGAAGTTCACCATAATGAACCAACTCAAACCAAACCAAGCCAACATGAACCAAAATAAACCAAGTCAAGCCAACATTAAACCAAGACTAGGATAAACATGACAAGTCAAAATACGGGTTACCTGACAAACGTTAGAAATCCGTACACGTATACTTAAAATACATATAATGGAAAACGGGAGTGACACTCCTAGTAACATCTTCTAGTTTCAAAGACTACACTAATAATGAACCAACTTATTCAAAAGAATAATCAGAAACAACTATTACCAAACAATTTTTGTTACTTTTTTAAAAATGAACAGAAGTGTTGGCGAGATAAGTCTTTACCTAGCCTTCGTCTTCTGACTCATTCTCAAGTAGACTTTTTTAACAAGTTGTTTTTTCAGTGATTCACACGAGGTGGAAAACTTGTATTAATGTAGACAAATTACAACTTTACAGTGAAAGATAACAAGTAATTTTTACAATCTTCAAAGAGTTATGGGAAAATATGGTGATGAAAGTCTGGTCAACGTGCGACCATTTTGTTCCGTTGAAGATTTGAATCCAAGGCAAATGGATCATCAGCGGCAATGAGAGTTCTTCTCGGATGCTTTAAGACTTCAGGACATAGAAAGATTAATTTCTTAATTAGAGAGAAAATACTATTTGTTGCGGTGCTTCTCCAGGAAAAGCTCATAGTTTATGTGAATTGAGAGAGATCAGAAACGCTCTGAATCGATTTCATGTTGTAGTGCTTGATGCTGCTACCCAAGGAATGACCTTGGGATCTCCTTCTCATATGTTTAAAATTTTAGAAAATATAATGAGATCGAATCCTTTGTGTGTGTGGAATGGTGAAGGAGAAGATATGTTTTAACTCCATTGATGGTCTATGTATAGGGGAAAGCCCCCTAGCACCAACGTTCCACGACAACACCTTCACTAGTTGCCGTGGAACCAAGCGATAACACCGCCGATGGTGGAAAATACTCCCATGACCTCTACATCCAATGGGTAACCATGCCTACCTAGCCTTAGGTCACTACAAGAAAAATACCCTGTTATAACGCCTGAAAAGAAGCTATTACAATGGTTCGTATATAAACGTTACAGGATTTCAGCAACACCACATAATATGACAGTTTTGAAGAATTTTTGGCCTATTATAACGATTTATAGCGCTAAGCGTTATATATTGTTCACACATATATGACATTATTACACGCAGACGTTATAAAAAGTGCTAAAAAATTAGAATCCCGTTCGAACTATCCGCTTCCGACCCCCAAATTAAAATCCTCAGTCCCTTCTTTTTTGTGGCATCTGCCACCCCGATTAAAAATTTATGGATATTTTTTTAAATTTTATTTGATTAGATTATGGTTGATTTCTATAATCATAGGATGTCATGCCTACGCCCACAGGTAAGTTAGGACAATCATATGGTTATATAGCCTCTAGGTAGGTTATATAAACATTCTATAGCTATTTTATAGTTTATTATGATTTTTAGATATTTTAGATAATTTTTAAATATTTATTTTGTGAAGATTTATATATTTTATTGACTTTCATGATTTACCATATGGCCATTCGGAATTATTTTTGGGACCCAGTATTTTATTTAGGCTCTATTAGGTCATAAATATGTTCTAAAATATTCTAGGATTTTTCTAGATTTTTTAGAATTTTTTTAGAATTTTTAGATAATTAAAACATATAGAATTTATATTTTATAGGTTTTTAGAATTTACTGTGAGGTCACAAGATAATATTTTATGTTAAAATAATTTATTTAAATTCTAGACACTTAGAAATATTTTCTAGAATTTTCTAGGAATTTTCTGGATTTTTTTGCAATTTATTTTGATTTATTTGGACTTAAAATGAATTTTTAATAATTTTCTGTAATTAAATAATTAATTATACGGTCATCAGCACAGTCAACCACCCCCTGGCCCACCTGTCGGCGCCAGAATGAGTCAGCACCGCCTCTCTCTCTCTCTCTCATATATATATATTATTATATTCGAAACCCTGATTAAATTTCTGTCGATTTTGAGAGAGGTTTCATCTAGGAGTCCTTCAACTTCCCGAAGTGATTGCCGCCAAACCAGAAGAGCTTTTCACACGTCATTTTTTTTGTTGGAAGAGTATTGAGGTATATTTTTTGAATATCTAATTTATTTTCGTAATTTCTGAACCTAAATTTCTGGAAAATTCGTAGAGTGCTAGTTGTCCGAAATTTGATACGTTTTGGTGTTTTTGAGATTCCGGGAGAACCAGGAATCTGAATCACGAACCGTTTGAAGTTTCAGAAAGCTAACAAAGAGCTATATGACATATATTTTCCCCAAAAATTAATTAGTTAATCTAGTATTTTTATTAATTCGTAGAACTTAGTTTTGTCAATAAATTATCGATTTGGTCATGGATAGCCATAACGGCGATATCTTTTGACCAAAGCATGATTTTGTGGCACGGTCGATTCCAGTGCACTCGTGGAACTGGAATCTACTAGGTTGAGCACTCAAGTCATAGAGTTTGTGTTGTTTGACTATTTAGTCATCGATGTGACTCGATTTGCGTGCCACGGGTTCCAAATTGGAAACTGTGATCTTCCTTGGCTAAAAATTAGTATTTAGTTTTAATTACAGAATTATATTATATTAAATTAGGTTTTAGATGATTTATTTCAGAATTAAATAAGATTAGTTATGTTAAACTAGTAGCCACTTTCTAGAATTTTTAGAGTGGGATTTTTATAATCTAACTTATGGTTATCTATGTGACGGGGTAGATTGGTCTACGACGTTTGAGTTGTGACTTCATTATCTAGTGGAGCAAGACAAGTATCACTATGACCTATGTTGCCTTTATTTTATGCTGCATGTTATTTTTTTTCTTAAATTGATAGTCTTATCTTCTATATCATTGGTGCACGAGAGTTATACTTGTTACCATAACCATACATGTTCACTTAATGTTTTCATTCAGTGTTCTATCTTCAATGTTCAATGTTTAAAGTTAAAGTTAATGTTAAAGTGATCATGTTTACTTGTGAGAGAGTCGGGAGGGGGAATACAACTAGTATGCATGTGGACTACGCAATGTACAATTTTTCTCCAATGTCAATGTTGATAGCAATCGTTGCACCTCATGTACCGACTACCGGATGTCCTAACCTGTCCACATGCAGAACCCTTGTATTCTAAAACACACAGTATACGTGATTTATTTCGTGTTGATATTTTGCCTAGAGGTTTGTCTTATATTCATCGTTCTCTTGTATTGTCTTCGTGTCTTAATTATACCTTCAACTGTTCCATGTCATAATTGTACTCTTGAACTGTTTCCCAAGATATAGTGGTCTCTGTTGTATCATATCATATTCATCTTTTTTATTGCTATTTTGCGTGCTTGTATATTATATTGTGTAGCGTAGTATTACGGTGATCTTGCTCCAATCCTGACTGGATAACTATCTTTTCAGCTTTAAACGACATGGTTTGCCCCGAGGTTTATGGTGCGTATCTTGGTGACACTGACGTTACCAATGTGCCGGTTACTTCTACTGATACGGAGTAGCATATTTCTTTCTTATGCTTTTTCGTATTATTCTTAGCTAGTGCTCTTAGCGAACTTTAGTTTCAGTGATTTTATATTTATTTTAGCGGGTTTGTTCCCGAGACTAGCTGAGTTGTAGTGGATCTTTCTTTAAATTATTTATTGAGACTTGAGTTTAATTTTTTGTTACAACTTAGTTGTGGATGATAAATGTGAACTGTGTACTTGTATGGATAATGCTTATCATAGACAGCGTACTACCGTCGATACTGCGGCGTAGGCTGTGCTTGGACACGTACTTGTAACCCAAAAGCGGGTGCGGGTCGTGATATTTTTCCTCTCTCTCCTCCCCTATTTTCCTTCTCATCTCCTCCTCTCCTCTTTTCCTCCGCCCCCCGCCGCAAACCCTTCCGACAACACCAGTCGACAGTCCTTCCGGACCACCCATAGGAATGGCTGCCCGTAGCCCCTAGCTTGTATGCTATCTCCTCGTGGCCCAGCACCACCACGCTCCCCACCGAGACGTACACCACCGAGCGCGGCGGCTGTGTCGAGCCACCCTATCAGTCATCCTCGGCCCTCCACGGGTCCGCAGCAGCTACGACGGCGAAAACCCTAACCCTAATTTTTGCGGGTTTTAAGGAAGAGGAAAAAGAGGAGCGCCGTCGAGGAATCGAGGAAGCCGCTGAGTCCTACGCCACCCCCTCCGCCGTCGCCTCCAGATCCGACGACGACGAGGACGAGACACTCGGAGCCGGCGCCGACGCGGCGGGATCGGAGAAGCCGAAGGTCACCATCACCGAGGCCATGACCAAGATCGACGCGGACGATCTCGCGACCTTCCTCCTCAAAATCGCTGTGAGAATTTTGGATCTAGTGGAATTTTTCGAATCTTCTTCGAATTTTTACTTTTTTTCCCTCTTTCTGTTTGTTTTGGTTAGCGTTCTTATGAATCGCAATAGGATATTGAACCGATGATGTTCGCGAACTACTTTGGGAGGGCGTTCGCGGCGGTTGGGTCGTCGCAGTTCCCGTGGACGAAGTTGTTTAAGGAATCTACTGTGTCGAAGATCATCGATGTGAGTTCAAAATATTTTTTCGATAGAATAATTCATAGTTTTGCGAGTAGAACTTATATTGTTTGATAGAATAAACTGTATGCGAGCTGTGACTGAATATTTGTGATCATTGCCGTTAAAGGTGGAATCTTTGTGATTTTGTTGACTAGAGTTGCAGTTCCTAAGGAAGTTGTTTGCTGATATCGTCTGCATGTCATAATTTTTGTAGAATTCTGCTGTTGATTTTGTTGTGGAGGAATGTATTTTTGGAGGGTATTTGTTGGAGATATATTATGGATATGAATTTGCATTTTATTCGCAAACTTGTGATTATTTGCGATTGTGGTCTTTGACATAAGGAATCAGGAATGCAAACTTGTGGTCTTCCGATATAAATGTTTGTTGTAATTACATTACCTGCTCATGCGATGTCCGTTAGTTTTTCAATTGGATGCATCTCAGGGTAAATTATTTTTGTGATATTTTTGGAGAAGTTTGTTGCTTGGATGCAATTTTCTAATGAGATTGCTAGGGTTCTTATGGTCTAGGACAAAAAAGTTATACAATCGGGCATGCTCTATCTTGATTTTTTGTGCTTAATTCCTTCTTCAATTAGGTTTTTTTTTTCATTTGGGGGGGGGGGGGAGGGGCGAGAAAGATACAACATCTGGGGACTTCTCTGTTTTGTCAGCATTTAATGCAAGATTACAGTTTGTTGCTGATGTCAGCATTCTCTAATACTATTGAAGGTGTTTAATTGATTCATGCAATTAAACACCAGTTGTACCTATTGTTCAGTGTTTAATTGATTCATGCAATTTCTTCATGCTTGAACCACAGGCAGAAGAGCTCAGGTGTTGAAGGTGACAGGCTCAAGGAAGCTACTAACATCAACAAGTCACTTTCAACTTTAGGGTTTGTGGGTTTATTTTTCTTTTCTTGCATCTCCCTTATTTTTTTTCTTATCTCATTCTGGCAGATCATTTACATGTCTGGTTTGAAAATTTTGAGGCTTGTTATTATGAACCTTGTCAGTATTTCAAACAAAAAATCACTGCATGTTCTTTATCGGGATTCAAAATTGACTTCTTCTTCAGGTGAATAATTTTGACTAAAATTCGTCCAACAAATAGTTTTACTAAATACAACATTATCTGAAATATTAGAAGATTGAGGTGTTTGAAGTTTCTATATAGTTTATATTGTTTTTAGTAATTTACACCTGTACAGTAATCATTTGATCTGTTAGTGTTTACATAAGAGGCTTACCCAGGGATAAACCTTCATGGTTGTTGGCAAAGCTTCAAATGCATGCTCCATCAATAATTTTGGTCCCTTCATTTTCTGAATTTCACTTAAAGAACCTATTCCATTAGTTCCTCGAAATGCCTCATAACATTTTCTCAAATATAATACTTGAAGCTTCATCCAAATTTTATCTTTGTACAACTGATATTTTTGGTAAAAATTTACCATTATGCATCTGGATATTTCGCTACATTAAGTTGTTAGCTATTGATATACAATGTGATGATGAATTCTTTTGGATCCTTTTACTTGTTAGTCATATCATTCTGGATACAAGTGAAACAATTTAGCTGAAACTGCTAGAAATCAGATAAGTGTGTTATCATTGCAACGCAAACTCATCATAGAGGATGTAATCAATCCTGAAAGTGTCAGTTCCCATCTCAAACTCAGATAAATATCCTGTAGGTGGAGTTTTGGGAACTATGATAGAGCATTCAATCCTGAAAGTGTCAGTTCCCATCTCTTTTCATATGTCATTGTTAACTAGTCATAATCCATTACTAGGTTTTGATCATATTTTGACAAGATATTATGTTGTAATTAGTTCACTGATGGTTTAACTTTTTTTCTTATTTACTTGACAAAAAAATGACCCTTAACAGAAAAATGATCCTAGCAGCGGACAACCCAAACTTTGGGGATAAAGGCTTTTTTTCTTTTAACTTTACTGTAGGCGACCCCAATTTTTTTTTTTTGGCAAGCATGGATACATGGATCCTTTTGTTTCATTCCAGTTAAGTGAAGTGGGCCCAGGCTGACAAGCATGTATAAATATTGTTTACATATTTTCATAACTGACACATGAAGCCTTATCCCAAAGTATTTGGTGATGCTACATGGATCCTTTTCTTTCATTCCTGTGTTAAGTGTCATATCGTCTTGAACGTTAGTTTTCGTAGCTTCAGTCAATTTATTGAGGTCTATCTCTAATTGTATTTTACTTTCCAGTTGGTTCATGCCTTCAAATCACATCTGCTATATCGTTTTCATGGGATTACTGGAAATTTTTGGGCTTCAGCAAGTACAGTTTGGTCAGGTATAAGATTCATCTGATTTCAAGTTTGAAGTATCTTATTTGTACCTTTATTTGTTGGTTGCAGAATAGAGGATTCTCAAGTTGCTCCTTTCGACCGTTTTGAGGGTACTTTTGAAGGAAAATGTTTCAAATGAATGAAATGTTGTATTATTTGAAATTGGAAATTATGTACTTTTAAAGGGTTTATATACTTTTGAAGAGATATATATGTAATTAAGATGGTGTGATATTTGGAATTGGAAATTATGAATGAAATGTTTCAAATGTTGTATTATTTGTGTTGTTCTAGAAATTATGCTTGTTCTGAAAATTCATATTGATCATTGCTTTCATAACGCATTGATTTATAAGCTTTCACAGGTTATATATATATATATATATATATATATATATATATATATATATATATATATATATATATATATATATCAAATGACCTCTAGCCTAGTGGTTAAGAGAGATGCATGCGGCCCAAGTGGTCGGGAGTTCGAGCCTCAGTGGAGGCGAGTTCGCCACAAGTACCCATTGCTTCAAAATATATATATATATATATATATATATATATATATATATATATATATATATATATATATATATATATATATATATATATATATATTGTGTGTGTGTGTGAATACCAGAACATGCTAAAAGCGTTATGTATAATTGTGTCTTTAATGTCGGTTTAAAATTTGATGTTATATATAATTGTGTCTTTAATGTCGGTTTAAAATTTTGTGTTATATATAATAGAACTATTTGTATCGTTTTCAAACAGAAAATGTCATATAAGGTAGAACCATTCATAACGGTTTTTTATAAACATTTATAACACCCGTTTTCATCACGGTTGTGTAAAAAAATGTCATAAATTGTTATATATGATGGTTTTTATCCGACATAAAAAGGTATTTTTCTTGTAGTGGGTAGTTAGCAAACCACCACCAACGTGTGTGCTACACGTAGCATCCTACTAACAGGACGTGCTTCTGGCGGCAATATTGGAATAGTTGTAGTGTTTTGCTGTGCCGCAGTAACATATATAACTCCTTGGAAGTCACTCTAATTAGCAAAAATCAGTATATAAACAAAAAAATAAAAATAAAAGAAAGAAACTTTCCTGATAAGGAGATAAATGCCAGATTTATTTTGTGTGTATATATAACCTAAACATACACATTTCTAATAAATAGAGAAAAACAAAACAACTCCAATAAATGAATCAATGCCCACATTCTGGAAGTCCAGAATGGCAGAATGTCCCCATTGACCCTAACGAATCTCAATTCTCATCTCTCATTCATTCCTCTCAGAGTCGTGCGAAGCACGTGATGCCATCCAATTCTCTTTCCCATTTTGCCCCTCTCTTACGTCCATAATTCCCGCCAAGTCCCTCCACTATATATTCGCTCCTCTCCTCACTTCTTCTTGTTCTTCCCTCTCTCTCTCTCTAAAAATTCCACTCGAGCTCCGAATCAATGGCGGGCCAAACCCTAACCCTCCCCTTAGCGGGTCGGATTCGGATTAACGGGTCGCCGTCTGACGCGAGTCTGGCAGCGGACGGGAGGCTGACGTGGCGGGTTGAGGGGGAGGCGGCGGGGGAGATGTCGCTCGATCTGGACTCGGACATTCTAGGGTTCGGGATCGAGCAGGGGAGGAAAATCAGGGTCAGGTCCTTCCCGGAGGACGCAAAGGCCGCGTCTTGCGGCGGATGCCGGGAGACCGGCGCCGGGAGGAGCAGAGTGAGGAAGGACTTCGTCCTCGAGATGCCGACGGAGGAGTCGGCGGCGGCGTGGAGCGATAGGTTGAAGAATTGCTTGGATTCCTTAGGTAGGTTGGAAGGAAAATAAAAACTCGTAGCTTTTTCTTACTTTTCTGATGAGTTTGGGAGGGAGGTTGGAATCTTGATGGGAACTAGTTGGTGGAGATTGTGAAAGATTCTTGCTTTTTTTAATGATAAATTGTGGGATTTTTTTTGGGCGTGCTTCGGAAGAATTCTTCTTCAGTAATCCAATGCCCATCGAAAACTATGCATTTGTTACGGACTATTGATTCTTTTTCTTTTTAGTATTTTCCAAACAATTTATGGCTTTTGGCTTAAAATATTTTGTGTTCTCACTCAGATTTTTTAAATGAGATTTTTTTTTTTTTTTTTTTTTTTTTTTTTTTTTTTTTTTTTTGTTTTGTTTTTTGTTTCTGGAATGAATTTCTGTTTAAGTTGAAGATTTTTTTTTCCCGAAGAAATATGGATTTTTTTATTATAGATTTTTTCTGTCTACTCTCATGGTTTTTTCGGGCCGGTCCGGGCCGGCCCACGGTCCAAAGGCTGCGGGCCTGACCGGGTTCGGGCCGGTCCAGGACCGGCCCAGCGTTAATTACGGTCCGGGCTAAGCCCGGCCCGGTTTTGTAGCTCTGGACCCAGCCCGGCCCAGAGGACCGGACATTATAGGGTCGGGTCGGTCCGGGCTTGGACGGTTCGGGCCGGTTTAACCGGACCGGCCCGGTTTTTTAATTTTTTTTTTTTTTTTTTGCAGTTTTTTTTTCCAGTTTTTGTTTTAAATTTGGTTTTTTAATTATTTTCTTTTGTATTTTAAATTTAAAAATTTGTATAGGATAAGTTAAAATTAAAAATATTTATACAAAATGTTTATACAATGTATATAGGATAAGTTAAAATTTTCTTTTTATACAAAATGTTTATAATGTTTATACAATGTATATTTTAAATTTTAAATGTTTAAAAATTTGTATTTTAAATTTAAAAATTTGAAAAAAAAAAAAAAAAAAAAAAAAAAAAACAACTTCCCAACGGTCGGCTCAGGCTGGACCGGTCCCAGCGGGCCGGGCCGGGCCGGTCCAACCGGGCCGGGCCGGTCCAACCGGGCCGGGCCGGTCCAACCGGGCCGGGCCTACTTTTAAAAAAAAAAAAAAAAAAAAAATTTGGTCGGGCCGGGCCGGGCCGGGCTCGGGCTGTGGGGGGGGGGCCCGACCCGAACCGTTACTGCGTGGGGGGCCGGGCCGGTTCGGGCCCAAGACGGGCCGGTCCGAGCTTATAGGGGGGCGGGCCGGTCCGGTCCACGGGCGGGCCCGGGCCGAACCGGCCCAGTTAACACCTTGAGTCTACTCTACCAAAAATAGTACTTTTTCCCCGTCAACTTTGCATATGCAAGTAGTGGTGTCAAAAATTTTGACTTTGGTGGCGTCTTTGACCATATCCAAGCCACCTTCATTATCATATTTGATATTTCTATTATTGGGTTTTTCTTTATAATTTTTCCTTCTTCTTTTAATTCGGTTGCTTCTTCCTCACTGTCATTTTTATACATTTGATAATAATTTGGTGAGTA
This sequence comes from Iris pallida, assembly GCA_029216955.1. Lineage (NCBI taxonomy): Eukaryota > Viridiplantae > Streptophyta > Magnoliopsida > Asparagales > Iridaceae > Iris > Iris pallida. The sequence continues at coordinate 6,762,495 of JANAVB010018797.1, forward strand.
TACTAAGCATAGGGTTAGTTAATCCGGATTTCAGAATCACATGGGACGATTTTGGAATCAAGTTAGTATATAATGGTTTTTTTTATTACAATCCATGTAAACCTACACGTCTTTACGGTTTGTGGGCTCGAACCGTGTCTCTCCGGTGACTGTTCTGCTTTCCACTTGAGCTATAAACGCTAGACAGTAAATTCTAAATTCTGGTTTTAGAAAGTGGTTTCAGAATAAGGACATGTCAATCAAGATTATAAAATGGTTTCAGAATAAGGACTTGTCAATCAAGATTATCAAAGCAATTATGCTATTTGGCTCCCAAGATATTTGGGTGATGCCATCTTCCGTTATGTGTCATCTGATATGGCAGCTGATATAACAGCTGGCATGAGAAATTTTAACCAAAAAAATTAATTATCCATTTTTTTAATGTTAATGTTAATGTTAATGTTAATATTAATATTAATATTAATATTAATATTAATATTAATGTTAATTTTAATTTTAATATTAATATTAATATTAATGTTAATTTTAATGTTAAGGTTAATTTTAATGTTAATTATCATATTAATTTAATGTTAATTTTATATTAATATTAATTTTAATATTAATATTAATTTTAATGTTAAATTTTGTCATATCAGCTACCATATCAGTAACCATGTCATATGCCACATAATGGAAGATACTATCACCCAAAAATTTTGGGAGTCAAATAGCATTTTTGTTATCAAATCATAAGTTTTAATACCTAAGTTGTATAGTATAGATTTCCTTCCCATGGGATCATTTGGTTGGTTATGTGAAACTGTCATTCTATTTTTGTACTTTTACTCTCCAGTACCACTTCTTTTTCCCAATCATACTGGACCTATCTTTCTCTTGGAAACCTCCAGTCAACTTCTTGGTAATAGAAGAACAAATGCGGGGTTTGGGACATATTGTTCGGAGATTGTTATAAGATCAAATCATCTTTTGGAGTTGAAGGTTCGAAAAAATTGACTAATTAATTTTTTTGCATCTGAAGTAGATATGTCTCTTTTCTTCTTCAATCCTTGTATGACCCTAAAATTTTTATTTTTATTTTTGTATCAATAATCTTTTTATTATGGTTTGGATTATAGGAGATAAGATATTCGTTTTTTCCGACGAAAGTTGATGAAAGGAAAGGAAAACTTTTGTACTGTTGTAGATGAATTACAACTTTACAATGAAAGCTATATAAGTAATAGCTACAATTTACAGAGTTCTGGCAAAATGCGGCAATGGAAGTCTGATTAACGTGCGACCACTTTGTTCTGTTGACGATCCGAATCCAAGATAAATGCGTTCTTCTCGACAACGATTAGTTCTTCTCGGATATTCAGAACTCTAAGATGTTTGGTGTCGAACTGAACAACAAACATTCTTTTGCTGCAGTGGCTTCTGTATAGAAGCTCGTAGCCCACGTGGTTTGAGGAAAACTGGGGTTACTTGGGACTGAACTCCTATATCAGTGTTGAATGGTTGTTACCCAAGGAATGGCCTTGGAGGTCTACTCATACGTGGAGTGGGATTTCAAGAAAATGGAAGAATACTTGTTTTTAGCCTTGACATGGGCTATTTATAGAGGGGACGTCTTTCTAAGTGCCTTCCATGGAGCTACATCACAGGCTATGTGGGATTAGTAGCGGATTGACTGCTAGTAGTAGGGAGAACAACCCATATTCTCCTCCTTTCTCGCAGGAGATTGGTTATCGTGGCCTCTTAATGGAGTAGTTAGTAACCCACCACCAACATGGATGCTACACCTGACATCCTACTAAGGATGTGGCTCATTAACAACCGCTTAGTCGGTTAGCAGCAGTGACGCGGAAGCCATTAGATGCTCAGCAGAAGCAACTGGACTTTCCGCTCTGCGGAAATGCTCGGCTCCGTGAAAGTAGTCTACTCTGCTAGGTTCTGTGGGAGTACACAGTTCCACAAGGGTAGTCTTCCCACAGTGGCACGGTGCGGAAGCTCTACTTGAGTTGTCTACTCCACATAATTAGCCTTCAAAGTTGCTTCTAGCCTATTTTGGGCTTAGATGGTTTGAAATGACCGTTTTCGCTTCATGAATCAATCTAGGTCCGACATGTCCATATACTAACCTTTTAGGTACCAACAAAATCTGCTTCAAAGTTTTTAAAGATCCGTAATGAGCTAGTTTGGATTTTGAAATACTTTAAATAACCTAAATATTTTGTTAGTTTGCGAGGTGCAACATTGTTCGCTCTGGCTGTTGTTGATTTTCCTTTGTTGAGGAGATACGGAGATGGTGCTCCACTATGGAAATAGCGATCCACAATATGAGCTCGTAGCAGAGCTGTTTTGTCTGGAGATGGTGCTCCAATGTGGTGATGTTACTCCACAGGATGATGAATCGCCAGATGTCGCTGGCTATGGTAGATATGGTGCTCCGGTTAACTTGTGGGGATAGTTGTAAGCATGGAGATGGTGCTCCGATTTGGTCTCTCTACCAAAGATTGTACTGTTAGACATAGCAGGACGATGAGTCTACTATCAGAGGTCGTATTGTTGGACGTGATAAGCTATGACTCAATATTGGATTGGATTTGGAAACCAATTCGTTCAGCATGACAGACTAAGCAACATCGGACGCAAAATCTGCTGTCAGAGGTTGTAATTTTTGACGTAATACCATTGAAGGTCGACATTAGATTTGATAAGGGAACCCCCTATGTTCAGAGGTAATCATTAACATGACAAACTAAGTAGCAACATGCTCAGGATCAACTGTTTAGAGCTTTAATGTGAACATGACAGTGTTACGACTCGAGGTTGTGATTTGGTTTGAGAACTCGTCCATTCAGAGGTAATCATTAACATGATAGGGTAGGAAGCATACAACTTAAGTTCGACTATTTAGAGGCTATATTGGCAACATGACATGACTGTCAGAGGTAATACTGGAAAACATGATAGCTTAGAAAATTTGTAGAATAGTCAGAGGTATAAGTTAATGTGTCAATAAGATATCTTTAACCTTAGTAGGGATTAGAGAGAAGGATTTGTGGTACACAAGGGTTTTGTTAGAGGTAATCATTAACGTGACAATGTGGTAAAACTTTGTTGGGAAAGTTTAATGAATGTTCACCGAGAATGAAATGCATCCGCTTTCTTGCTAGAGATTAAAAGCAGAATAGTATCGATTTGTCAGAGGTAATCAGTAACATGACAAGATTATAGATTATGTTGGGATGATCAGTGTTACCAGGAATAAGCCGCTTCTGGTGATTGTTTTCTTGGTGATCAGAGGTGCAACGTGTTAACTTGATCAGAAAAACTTCACTGAGGAATTTGAAGGTAGATTTACTATCTATAGTGAGCATTTGTGGAAGAGTATGGAGGATCCCAAATAGGAGTACATCTATCAGAGGTAATCACTAACGTGAGGTTGGAGAGACTACTGGTAGATGGAGTTGTCAGAGATTATCGTTAATGTGATAAAGGATATTCGTAACCCTGTTGGGGGATAGAAATGAACTATCTAAGGTAATTATGTGGTATAGAAAACATACTTGATCGTTAGAGGTAATTTTAACATAGCAAATTTGAAAACATCATTAGGGAAGTTAGTGGGTATTACAATAGATGAACGTAAAATGTGAAGTTTTAACGCAACGGGATATGACCGTCAAAGATAATACAAGTTGGGGAGTTTTATTATCACTCCGTCAAGGATAATAAATGGACTGCTATGACCATTGCTATCTTGAGGAACTTCTTTGATTAGACGATAACTCCGCACAGGAGTAGCGCCATGCAGCCGCAACAACCCTTCTTTTGTGCGGACGAGGAGAGTAGGGTTTGGGAAGGAGGAGAAGAATCTTTTTTTCTTAATGATATGGTTCTGATACCATGTAAAGGAGAATAATTGATTGATCATTTAGAGAGAGGGATTACATATATATAGGAAGAGGCTAGACCTCCTCCTTATTCTCTATCCGATGTGGGGCTAAAATCCACAATATATAACTCAATAACCAACAAAATTAATTGTTATGCATTTAAATCATAGCTTGCAGTATCGATTGATGCTGATAAGATATGATTTGGCATGCCTCGATCCGATACTGACCGCTATCAGTATTGACTGATACCAATGTGGGGGTTCCCTTTACCAATCAATTCAACAGAAAAAATTGAATGAAAAAAATCAATCAACAAGGGTGTAAAAGTATACTAAGGTTGTAAAAATATGTAAATGAAGAAAACTAATTTATTGCAGGTAAGCCAATCAACAAGGGTGTAAAAGTATAGTAAGGTTGTACAAATATGTTAATGAAGAAAATTAATTCATTGCGGGAAACCAATCAACAAGAGTGAATATTATTTCATTCAATTTCAAAACCACTAAGAAACAACACATAAAATACTTAAAATTATGCCTAAATGTATAAAAAAAATTCTAAATTTTAAATAATTCATTAATAATTATTGATTTTTTGATATAAAAAAACCAGATACTCCGATTGCCGACATTATCCCGATATTCATAAGAAGGTTCTGATACCGATTCCGATAATTCCGATATCGATACTGCGAACCTTTATTCATGGTCTTTTGCAGTTGCAATATGTGTACAATATATGATAACATAGTTGTTATTTATTCGAATTAGTTTTACTTTTTTTTTCTTCATGTAATCAATACCAGCAAAATTTATCTTGCCATAAAATAATACAACTTCCATATGACATAATTTTTTGGTTTATCAAGATTTAGCATAAAATGATGACGAAAAGTGTAAGATCATTTCATAATAGATATAGATGTTTGATGGAAGTGTACAATGTCACTTTTTGATCAATTATCAAGATATAATTATCTTACTATAATTTCATAATAGATATAGTCAAAATGTTAATTTTCGAATATACTGTTATCAAATTTAATATCTAAGAAGCACGGACACTCCAAAATTTATGTCATGTGTCGTGCACACACATGTATCAGACACGTCACAAACACTCCACAATACAATACAACACACCAAAATAGGTCCCCAATCCTGTGTCATGTCGAATCCGTATCCATGCAACATTGTTTAATATATACTACGTGGCATCAATATCAAACAAAAAAGGAAGTTTTTGTAGATAGTGATTTGTAAAAACACAGTGTGGGTGTGGTTTCAAAATTACAATCACACTCGCAGACATTCTGTAATAAGTGTGTTTTGTTGAAACCATTGTGATTATGATTCTGAAATCATACCCACAATGTTTCTGAAATCGAGATTGACTAACGCCCCTTTAGTTAGTTTATTTGGTAGCTTAAATCAAGGCTTAGGTATCCTCGGAACTGATACAGAAAGCCACCGAAACATACCAAAAGCCGCCAAAACTCGGATATAGAAAGTTAGAAAATGATACAACCCCTGAAACTGATACTTATTGGAAGAATACGAAACCAATATTGGAACACTTGGTTCAAATTTATTTTATGAAAGTATATGCTTTAGCTCCTTCAATTTCATAAAGAACATTTAAAGAATAATGGTAAAACATGTGATTTATAATTTGCCTATCATCTTATGGTTTATTGCTATATAATTTTTTTTTGTTACCACTCTTTTGATGATAGGGAGGCCAAAGAGGTTGCTTCTTATTCTAAACCCATATGGCGGAAAGAAGCGCGCCCTTAAAATCTTCCACTCTGAGGTCAAACCCTTACTTGTGGCAGCTGATATCCAGTACACTTTGCAAGGTTGGTGAACATGTAAACTGTAGTTGAGTTTCTTTCTCCTGTTTTAAATTTCTGTATACTATATACATAACTCATAACAATATGATGTTTGTAAATGTTATTGGACAACCACTTAATCAGTTTTTGCATTATCCTCTTTCTTTCAGAAACCAAATATCAACTTCATGCTCAACAGATCGCCCACAAGTTAGATCTTCTGAAGTATGATGGAATTGTATGTGTCAGCGGAGATGGTATCCTTGTGGAGGTTAGTTATGCATGTCACATGTTAACACTTTGAGGGTACATTTTGTTGCAATGGTAGTTTTAATTTCCAAATTCAAAGTTCAAATATGTGGATTGTCAAGTCCGAATTTTCTTTATTTCTGAAATGGTGTTGGCAATCTTGAAACTAAAATCTAATTGACCAATTGAAAGGACAGCTTTATGTATGTACCAACAACCAGGTTAGAGCAAATCTTTCCCGACTTTATTAATTAGAAATTGTGGGACATTCTTGAAAGACACCGTAAATGGAAATGAAGGGTTTTTCCGTTGAACCACATGATCTTACAATGCAAAAAGAAATAGAAATTCGCATATGACGTAGTAATAATTCTTTAATCGTCATCTTCTAGCTGTGTGCTCTCTGTAGCATCTTCCGAAGCATGTTTGTGGTGATTAGATCAGTTGTTTCCCGTTACCAGCCTCTCTATATCTGATTTTAAGTTGTTTTTCACTTTTGACTAGGTGGTAAATGGGTTGCTACAAAGAGATGATTGGGATACTGCAATTAAGATGCCTCTTGGGATAATTCCGGCAGGTCCGTCACTATATTAAATGCTGATTATGCTTTAAAACTACATTTATGTTACTTTTGTAAATTATGTTGCCCGGTATTTGAAATTTATTTTAACTTACAAGATAAAAAAGGGCTTGTCTTGAGTTTGTTCTAATTAACTAAAAGATTTTAACTTATAAGGAAAAAAAAGGCTTATCTCGTTACTTCATATACTTTCCCTCGATCCTACTATGAACTAGTATGTTTATGGGCTTGGTTTTCTCATGATTTAACCTGAAAATATTATGAATGGAATTTAGGATTGGAAAATTTAGCACAGTTCAAGGGGCTTTTATCAGTTTGACTCGCTCTGAAACTGCTAGGATCTTAAGCATTGATCAAGTGGGTTAATTTTTTCTAACTTCCTGATCAGGTCCTGATCTAAGTCTCTGATAGGTTGCCAACTGATGGCACTAATAGAATGATGCAGGTAAGCTTTTCATATTCCTGCACAGGAGAAATATGATGGCTTCCATTAGGATTTAGGAAATAGATTAGCTGACCGTAAAAGAACAACTTCCAGTTCTTGATTAATTTAGACGAAGATCAGAAGATGTGGTTGGTAATCCTGGCATAGTTTGAGTACAAACGCAAACCCTATAACGAATTTGCTTCCTTCGTTGTCTTCTTGAGAGTACCAATTACCACCGGTAAATCCTTGCAGTTATCGATCACTTCTTTGTCCTTTATTGAGCGCCCCTATTTGAAGTTCCCTGATGATTACCTCCATTGGTTTGGAGCTCCGTGATATGGTTAGGGTGGTCAATGAGGTTTCTGTCATGTCAGACTTAGCTCTATAATTGCTGATTATGCACCATGTAGGCATGTAATATATTTTTGCAACGAGTATGATCTTGGTTGACCTGAAGCTCTTATATGCAACAATGAAGTACTTGTCAGAAACATGGTTGTCGACTTGATATGCTTTTAAACAGTTTGCTACCTTTCTTTATGTGATGGGTGTATAATCATATATGGTCCTTTGCGCATATGGAGTAAGTGCTTTACATGAGCGGGGTGTGTGTTTGGGGAGTGCACTTCTGTTCTGTAGCAATTTAAATAATTTAATTGAAGAAGTTGGAAAGAATCTCTTGAATTGATCTTTGGGACCCTGCTACAACTATACAAATATCCAACCTCGTAACATCATTGAAAGAATAAACTGCACGTTGCAGTTCCCTTATTCGGCATTAACGAATTTATGTTTGCTTAATTGTTCAGTTAGCCTGTTCTAATTTTACGAAGTCTTTATATGGAAATGTCCTTATTTTTATCTGTCTTGGTCGGTTGGCCAATTCTTTCAAATATGTTCTACTTTCTTTGAATTTGTTATTCTAAATTACTCAATTGACATGTTTTATATAGCTAAGTAGTCTGGACTTGATGTAGAATGATGAATGCAGGCACAGGGAATGGCATGGCAAAGTCACTTCTGGATGCAGCTGGTCAAATGTACTCAGTTTCACATGCTGCATTCTCAGTTATCAGAGGTCATCGTTTGTTTCAAATGTACTTAGTTTTCTATGTCCATTCAGATGAATATTTCTTCAGCCATCCTTGTATTTGCACAGGTCATAAGCGTTCACTTGATGTTACTACTGTCATCCAAGGGGAGAAGAGGTTTTTTAGTGTGCTGATGCTCACATGGGGTATGCTGTATACTGGAAGCATCTTTATGCTAGAATCCCTTTGCGTATATTGCTAATCAAGATTGAGCTGATCATTTTTTAGCTTTCTAAACTAGACTGATACCAAAAAAGAGCAATTTGCGCATTAACTTTCGTATGGATATATCTAATGGATCTTGGTCCCATGCAGGTTTAGTGGCAGATATTGATATCGAGTCTGAGAAGTATAGATGGTTGGGAAGTGCTCGGTTAGACTTCTATGTGAGTATACCTTTTACTGATATGTGCTACCCAATAAAAGCAATCGCGAATAGTATGGTTGTGTACATACATGACACTGAATGACTTATATGTGTAATCATAAATAGTATTATATGACAACTGAATGACTTATATGCATGTTTGCTGCATATTCATGGGAGTCTGGAAGGACTTTTGCCTCATCTGGACTATCTATTCTATCAACATTAACTCTTAGCTGCTTTTCTTATTGTTGGTAGACGAATGTTTGCAGAATACAGAGTCCTGTATGTACCCATCCCTGTAGTTGTTACAGGAGGTTGCTTTGGCACTCTAGTTATATTTCATGCAATGTTAAACTTCCAGTTGCGGACTGCTCGACTGCCTAGAGCCTACTCCTTGCAAATTTGAGTCCTCCATTCTTATCGTTCAAACTAAAAATGCCTCTGCATTATGGTTTGAATATTTAACAAAGAGATGTTATATCTAGAAGTGCACTGCACTCGCTTCTTGATTAGTGTATCTGTCATTTCTTTCAAATGTGTTCCTTCTGTAACAAGCAAATCAATAAAAAGGTATAGTTATGTTAGTTACAAGTTTGTGTGTATTTATATTTTTTGTTGAGTGCAGAGCCTTTTACGCTTAGTAAAATTGCGAAGATATCATGGACATGTCCAATTTGTGCCCGCTCCTGGCTACGAAATGTATGGTGACCCGATACAGCATGGTGGTGATTTCAAGGAAGACAGGGGGATCTCTAAACAGAAAGCGCAAAGGAGTCAAGGTGGCTATGAGGGTGCTTCTTGCTCGGAGAGTTGGGAGTGGAGGTCACTTGATGGACCTTTTATTTCTGTTTGGCTTAACAATGTGCCTTGGGCTGGTGTAAAATTTATGCCTGCACCTGAAGCCAAGGTGGTTTTCTCTCACAATTCTCAGTAATCATTTTCTAGTTACTAACATGTTCTCTTAAATTCTTAACATTGTGTGATTTTGTTACAGTTCTCGGATGGCTATCTTGATGTGGTCCTAGTTCAGGACTGTCCAAAGGCTGCCCTCATATCACTGCTGACGAAGATGGCTGACGGAACCCATATCAAATCGCCACATGTTATGTATTTCAAGGTGCGGTCACTTATTTATTCACACCTGATTGGAAGTAGTTATCTTAATCAATTATATCGTGCTTTTTGGAAGAGAAATTCACACTGGGAGTGCATGTTCCACAACTCTGTAAATTTTTTAAGGATTTTCAAGAACTAGAACCTATATTGGATGAGAATGGAATGGACATGACCTGGTGAGGACACTACACTTATTTTGGTGTGTCATAGTGTATTTTAGTGTGCATGTTGTGTGTCCGGTACGTGTCTGATACAACAATGTCCAGATTTTTTGGAGTGTTCGTGCTTCCTAGTCTAAAACTTTTCTCGGACATAGAGAATTAAGAGGAAAATAATTACCATCACAATAATTCGTATTATACTTTCTCATAAATCTTTTCTTTGTTGCTTACAATACCAATGTACAGAGTTAGATTTAGGAGAAAAATGATAGTTTGTACTTTGAAAAAAAAAGCTTGTCGGAGAAGATTCATAGCAAAGGGTTGTAAATATAATGTCTCATGTAGCTCTTATATAATAGGACTTTAAATTAGTTTCTAGGAGGCGTGCCATACAAATTACCCATTACATAAACCTAAAAACAAAGCCAGGGTGAGCGAGCTGGATGACCACCCCAGGCCTCTCAATAGGAAAGGCCCTCAAACAGGACCCAATGTTACTAGCTCAGCCAGCCCTTGCAAGAGGCCCAAACATGTTGTAGACCCACTTAAGTAGTACTCCGTAGTAATGACTTTAGTAGGAAGATGGTCCAAAGAGGGCCTCCACCCACTTATACATAGTAAGCTTTAGTAACTAAAATGACAATAACAAGTTCGAACAATATATTAAGAAATGCATTGAAAAAGCCATTACCATGAGACCAACTATTTAACTTCTTTTTTTTTTTTTTTTTTTTTTTCAAATTTCCTTTATTATTCTAAAAGTTACTTTTTCCTTTTGTCTCCAAATAATCTTGTTTTTATTTGCCTTGTTTGACTGTTAGAGGAAACGTCACGAAGGTTACTCAAGCAGTTACTTTTTTAATCATCTTTTTAGTTGTTATTTTTTAACTTATTTTTTTATAAAAGATTTCATTTGTTAAATTTATTGATAAATTTGGTATCCAAGAGAGTCCATATCGTTCATTTATAAAAACCATGTGTTTTTCATTTACCCGCTCAAGAGGCCTCACTTTCAAACCCCGTCCTAGGCCCCGAAAATTCTCGGACTGGCCCTGAGCCAGTTGCTAACTCAATTGAGTGTGTGGAATCCTGCAGTTGTTTATTGGTTTAGATCCAGTGATCAGTAATATGGAGGTTTTGAATCTTGGTCTCCCTGGCCAATATATGAATTGCCAACCTGACTCAGTTTTGATATATATATATATATATATATATATATATATATAAACTTCTACCATAAACTTCTACCATAATTGGAAGAAATAATTCCCTTCTCGGTGGGATCGAATCCATCTATGTCTCCACCTGCTGACCACCAGAGCTAGGAGGCTTTGACATGACCCTGTTTTGATATGCTCGCCAATTATTTTACAGGTGAAAGCATTTAAATTAGAGCCTGGGCAGCGTGTTGGGAACCCCAAGAAAGGAGGCATCATCGACTCCGACGGAGAGGTTCTTGCCAGGGGAGAAGGGACGTACCAGTACCACCAGAAAGAGGATCTGATGGCATATGGCCCTATTCAGATGACACTAGATAATGGCTTGGCCACCATTTTCACCCCCAGATGACACTTATATCCTCTTCTATTTCAGTCTCATTTTCCTTGTTCTTCTTTTTTTTTTATCAGGGTTAAATATACAATTGGTCCCTCAGTATACCCAGTTTCTTTCTTTCTTTCTTTCTTTCAATACACCACGTATCTATGTATTGCTGATGTTCATTTACAAACTGTTGAATTATAGGATTTGTAATCCAGGCATTTGGTCCCAACAAGCTCAATTGGCCCATCCTGTATGACATTATAAATCATTTATTGATGATTGTTAAATCTCCATTTATTGATGATTATTAAATCTCTTGGAAAAGTTAACCAAATTGGGCTAAAGCCCAACATTAAAGTCCCGAGTGGGAAAAACGGATACTTTTACATCAACTTATTTACGGACATGTCATTCTCGTAGTAGCTTATAAATAAGCTTCAAGGGTAGAGAACTCGTGGTACGTACTCTTGTCTTTAGACTATTGTTTATTATTTTGGGAAAATTTATGAAATGCCCAAAAAAAAAGAAAAAGTTTTATGAAAAACCCACCGCGCAATAAAATTTCATCGCGTGCCCAGAATTAGCAAAATATATATAAAGAGGGTTCCGAATGACCTTTTTGTCCTTCCTTCTAATTTATTGAAAACACCCACGAAACTACTCTTAAAAAAAATGTTTCGATACTTCATCTTCTTCCATACGTTGCTCACTTTCGAATCTAGGTTTTCTCCTCAAAAATCTTCAAAAAATCGTCGAAAAATTTCGGAAAGACCGAGACAAACGGCAAAAGTGCTAAAACGGAGGTCAAAACATCATTTTTTTGCGATTCTAAAATTTCGGAAGGCCGTCTAACGAAAAAATCGTTACTTTTAGGCTCCTCGAAGTTACGCTCGTTTTGGGACAAACCGGACCTCGTTTCGACCTCCCAGTCAAAAGTTATGGCCCTTCAAAGTTTCAACTGACCATAAAATGTAGGAGAATGGTCATTCTCCGTGTTAGAACACGAAAAATGTTAATTTCGCATGAGGGTGGCCATTCTCCGTGTTAGTAACATGGAGAATGTCATTCTCCGTCTTAATTTACACGGAGAATAGTCATTCTCTGTGTTAGTAACACGGAGAATGACATTCTCCGTCTTAATTTACGCGGAGAATGGCCATTCTCCGTGCTAAATTACACGGAGAATAGTCATTCTCAGTCTTAATTTACACGGAGAATGGCAATTCTCCGTGTAATTTAGCACGTAGAATGGCCATTCTCCGTGTAATTTAGCACGGAGAATGGTCATTACTGTGTTAAAACGCAGGAGAATGGCCATTCTCCGTATTAGAAACACGGAGAATGCCATTCTCCGTGTTAAATAAAATGGAGAATGCCATTCTCCGTGTTAAGTAAAACGGAGAATGACTATTCTCCGTGTAATTTAGCACGGAGAATGGTCATTCCAGTGTTAAAACGCAGGAGAATGGCCATTCTCCGTGTTAGAAACACGGAGAATGCCATTCTCCGTGTTAAATAAAACGGAGAATGGCATTCTCCGTCTTAATTAAAACGGAGAATGATATTCTCCGTGTTAATTTACACGGAGAATGGTTATTCCCAGTGTTAAAACGTAGGAGAATGGCCATTCTCCGTGTAATTTAGTACGGAGAATGGCATTCTTCGTTTCTAAATTACATGGAGAATGGCCATTCTCCGTGCTAAATAACACGGAGAATGACATTCTCCGTGTTAAATGACACGGAGAATGGTCATTCAAATGTTAAAACACAGGAGAATGGTCATTCTCCGTGTTAGAAACACGGAGAATGCCATTCAACACGGAGAATGACATTCTCCTTGTTAAAAATGCAGGAGAATGACTAAAGATTCAATAATTTTCGTTCTTCTTTCAAAACGATGCTAACTCTTATGAAAAAGAAGAAGAAGATCTTCTCTCCATAATTGACCTAATTGTCGGAGAAGAAGAAGAAGAAGAAGAAGAAGATAAGCGATGATCGGAGTTCGACTGAAAAAAAAAGCATGGTGAACTACGAATGATCTTTGCGATCTCTGCTGAAGATGAGAGCAATGGAATTCAGATCTCTCGTGAAGAAGAAGAAGAAGAAGAAGAAGAATAGAATCGCATTCCAGATCTGAGTTTGTGCGGAGGGATAGTTATGGTATTAATTTTGTAAATACAGAACATCTAAAGAGAATCTTGGAATACTTAACGTGTAAATATATAATTCTGGACATTTCATAAAACTCATCATGCGGGTGGATTTTTCATAAAAACTAACCCTGGAATTGGGTTCCTCAGCAATTTCCAGTATTATTTTTATTCTATCGACTTTTGCATTATGACTTGATCATCGGTGTTTAATTGTTGAAAATATTAAACAAGATTTATGTAGAAAATTACAAAGAAGGAAACATGTCGGTGGAAGTCATGATCATTTGACGACCCGAAAACAAGATTCGATCATCTTCTTCTTCTTCTTCTTCTTCGATTTAACAATTTGTGGATCTCACTCAGATGCTTTCGTTATTGAGGTTTAAAGAGCTTCTTAGGAGAGCCCTCTGAAGAGAGTATAAAGGTGTTCAAAAATCTCTTTTAGCCTATGGACTTTGATGAAAGAGAAACTAGTAGCTTGCTAACAAGATGAGTTTAAAGCAAAAAAATTGCTGTAGTGTTCAAGAATCAGAAGAAAAACTCTCTATTGCTGTAGTGTTGAAGAAGCAGAGGAAAAACTCTCTATTGCTGTAGTGTTGAAGAAGCAGAGGAAAAACTCTCTATTCTCTTAAAGGCAAATTGGGCTACAGTCCAGCATTAAAGTCTAGAGTGGAAAAAAGGATGCTAGACATCAACTTATTTATGGGTATATATATTCTTGTAGCCTCTAAATTAACCATGAGAGTACAAAAGTCGAGGTACGTACTCTTGTGTATAGACTAACTAGTGGATAATCCGTGCCATAATGGCACAGACACGAACCCGGCCTTCTCGACGTAGGCGTGCAGGCACCGGGCCAGCGCCAGGGAGTTCCGGACGGAGACGCGGCCTCCGAACTCGGCCTTCTCGACATAGGGGTGCAGGCACCGGGCCAGCGCCAGGGACCCGAGCCCGGCAGAGGCGGACACGGCAAAGACCACGGTGGTGGCGTTCGGGGCGGCGTGGGGTCTCATGGAGGCGAAGACGCGCAGGGCCGTCGCGGGCCGTCCGAGGGCGCAAGGCCCGAGACGGCGGCGGTCCAGGAGACGACGTCCCTGTGCGGCATTCCGTCGAACACCCGCAGGGCGTGGTCGGCGGAGCCGCGTCGGGAGTAGGCGGTGAGCATGATGGTCTGCACGAAGGGGTCGGACCGGAATCCGAGGAGGAGGGCGTGTGCGTGGAGCGACCTGGTGGCGGCGGCGGTGGTGGTGTTGATCAAGGAAGCGAAGGTGTGGAAGTCGGGAGGGACGCAGCGGCGGAGCATTTGAGAGTAGATGAAGAGTGGGTCGGCGGAGATGGCGATGGCGGTGTTGAAGGAGAAGGGGTTGGGGTTGGTCATGGCGGAGAAGAGGGAGGCGGCGAAGGAAGGGTCGGCGTCAGTGGCGCGGTGGTGGAGGCTGCTTGCAATGAAGGGGTTGCGGAAGAGCCCGACGACGACGGGATGGGCGAGGATAGAGCGGAGGCGGCGGATGGGAGGGGGGGAGGGGGCGTAGCAAGAGGAGCTGGAGACGGAGGTGCCGTTGGAACAACCGGTTGCTCCGCACCCAACATGAGACCTCCTCCTCTCTTATAGAGAGAGGGGCAATTTAGTCCTTTCATCATCGTTGAACCAAAGCACATGGGTCGGACCAAAAACCCACTGTGCTTTATATTATAGATTTTTATTATTTTTAGTCTGTCGGTTTTCACTTTTTGACTTGATCGTCGTTTAATTGCTGAAACGATTAAACATGATTTACCTAGAAAATTACAAAGGAATATTTTTCGATTACAATGAACTCTTATAAGGCTGTGTTTGATTGGACTTTTTTCCATGGAAAATATTTCCACCAAAGTGTTTGATAGCTTATATTTTCCATGGAATTATTTTCCAAAAAATTATCAATTTTCATATTTTCTTCTAAAATGGTGGAAAATGAAACTTATCCTAACTTATAGAAAAAATATATATTTGTGTTACTATTTTTTTTGAAATTTTCCTTTGGAGCTTAAGCCCCAAACGATTCGAACTTGGACTCAGACTAAATATTTATGTTTTTTTGTTACTCATTTTTATGAAATTTTCTTAGGAGCTAAGACCCAAATGATTCGAACTTGGCTCGGACGCAAAGTGGCGCTTTGATGGTAAGATCAAGACATCCAAGAAATATTTATATATTTCGTCACTCATTTATTTGCAATTTTTCTTAGGAGCTAAATTCCAACGACTTGGACCCTGGTTCGAGCGCAAACTGTCGCTTTGTGATGACGCACTTTGCACTTCGCACAAACGCATCGATCGCGGGATGACGCTTTTGTATGAAGTTGTGTTGTTTTTGCGTGAGTTTTCGTATGGTTACAATGTGGAGTGCACGTTGGCGATGAGTACGTTGACGCGGAGCTACGCTTGAGCGCTCGATGCATTGGCGCGCAGGGCTACATGCAGAGCTGCATTTCCACACAGAAATGCTATTGTACTATACGAAGTTTGTTACTCCTAGAGTGTAACTATCATTTAGTGGGGGTTACTGCTGTAACCGTCCACTTAATGGTGAGTTATTCTCTAGGTTTAATGTCCATTATGTGTAGTTGGCTGCTTATGGGAGGTTGGCTACCTTATATATTCACAAGTTGTTCTCTTTTGCAAGAGAGAACGAGTGAATATATGCTACATGAGGAGAGTTAGCATCAACACTACAAGAAGCAACAAAGGGTTGTCTGTGCATGCCACAAAGAGTCCAAGTTCCAAGTTGTTCGCCTAAGAACGACAAAAGAGAGCGTTCCAGAAGTCGCATTTTGAACTTGCTAGTTCCTATGTTATTCCCGGGGCATGATTTTTTGATGAAAAACTGATTTTGGCAACACTTCAAAAAAAGGTGCACGACAGAGATCCCGGAGGATTCTGAGAGACAAACTCAAATGTAGCACTTGGAAAAAGCTACAAATGAATTCATAGCAGAAGTAATGAAAATTCCGCCAATAGTTTCTGATTAGATCAGAACTGTACTCGTTCAGAACAAGTTGCAAGTGGATGAACAGAATATAAAAATAAACGGAATGAGGAAACAGCCTGCTGGGGTGAATGATCACCGACACTCAAATCTAGATTCGTCCCACACGATCAGCTTCCAGGAACCAGCAAGTTCAACGAAGAACTTCGGAACACTCTGCTCTATTGACTCCTCGGATGGCGCGGACTCGTTCTGTTTCTCTCTTCTCTGTTCTTAACTTTGGAGAAATTTTGTAAGAAAATTATGAACTGTGTTCTGAGAGAGAGAGAGAGAGAGGGGAGAGAGAAACATATATAGGCGCGAGCAGTAATCGTCCGGTATACGAAAAGTTCAGAACATGAAAAAAACTGTCCCAAAATGTTACGTAACCGTTCAAATCGTGCATAGACACGACTGCGCCAATTGGCGCACATCGTGCGCCATCTGCGCGACCTGCGCCAATTGCGCCAACTTTGTCCTTGTGCGCTTGCGCACAACGCGCTCCGTGCGCAAACCGTCGCATAAACCGCCGTGCCAACTGCTGTACCATCGGGTAGTGCCATCTTGCCGTGCCAACTGGCCGCGCCAACTGGCGTGCCATTTGGTCATGCCAACTAGTGATCCATCTGGCCGCACGATTAGGCTGCGGCATCTGGTCATGCCAACTGGCGCGCCATCTGGTCGAGCGATCGGGAAGCACGAACAGGCTTGAACTGCTGCGCAGAGGCTCATGCAACGAGTGCAACTTAAGCGCACTATCTAACGTGCTAAGTGGAAAGTGCACCAAAAAATGCCACATTACGCTTCATGAGCCCATGAGCCTGAGTCCGAGTCGCTAAGCTCTAAAGGAATAAATTCCAAGAGCATTACAAAAAACATTAGTGCTTCATTATTGATTTAGCATTTTTTTCATTAGAAAAATACCCCCACATGGCACCCATGTGCCTCTCCACAACCACATGTGCATCTGTCAACAAGCAAAGCTTATATAAAGAGATACTAACCATTTGGCCTAGGCAATGTGGGACTATGTTTCTAGTGCTAAAGGCCAAAACAACAACAATCTCTCACATATCTCTTTATATGGGTTTGAGTGTTCCCCACAGTAACTATCCATCATGCATTAGGATAGATGTCACTGGCGACTTGAATCTTCCCGCATGGGTCAAACAACAGACTATAATACAAGAATGGACTATGCCTTGAATTCTGCATCATAGCTGTAATTCTTTCCACTCATACAACGTAGTCACATGTACTTCTGGCTGCATATTAAAGGTCCTGTGCCAGCCTGGTTTCAGTATATTATTTTGGGCGTCTACAAGTTTATCCTCAAAAGATGGCTTGCTATCTTTATCCATACACTATAGGTGAGTTCTTTATTAAAGAGACATGACATGAAGCCATGCGCTTCCTTGCGGTGCTATGCCGCTATGACATGGCTTAAAGCTGAGGTATTACCCCTACCCGGGAACCTCATCGTAGTGTCACACTACTGTAGCATGAGGTCACAAGCCTCTCTGTAGTGCCAAACTACCCAGCATGAAGTCTTGCGTTTCCTTGCGGTGTTACGCCGCGATGACATGGCTTCCGAGGCCAAGGCTTTACCCCTATCTGGGTACCTCTTTGTAGTGTCGTGCCACTGTAACATGAGGACATCGTCCCCTTTGTAGTGATGTCTACAACTCTTTAATTTCATCATACAGTATTATGCTACCTGCCTATTTGCGGTGCTACGCTGCTGTGACTTGGCTCGCAAAGCCGAGGTATTATCTCTACTTGGGAACCTTATGGTGGAGTCACCCCACTGTAGCATGGAGTTACACTCCTTGTAGTGCTGTGATACCATGCTTCCTGTAAAGCACACCAGGCATTCACTCCGCCTGAGAACTCATTAAGGTGTTTAAGCCATCCTCATCACAGGATCTGTCATGCCCCGCTCCCGTAGGAGCGATCGTCCTCGCTAAGGCGTGATGCCGCACGAGCCTAGATTGCGCTCGCGCAAGGCGGTTTCCATAACGACCGATTACAGCGGCTGCGACGGGGTCGTCGCACAGAAGTCCAAAGCAGAGACATTGAACACGCAGCAGAAATTTAGAACGAAACACAAGTTATTCAATTTCAAACTCTTTATTGATATCGAAACAACGGTTACATTGGGGGCGCAAGGCCGAAATTACAATCACTCAAATTCACTCGTCTCACATTACAAATCACTCTGCTCTCTCTCATCTCTCGATTACAATGCTTGAGCCAGCGGAAGCTTCGGAAGGCGATGCCCATACATTATGTCCCGTATAAGTCTTGGGTCCATGCGACCGTACGCTTCGAATCGCCAAGGAACTCCGTGCCTCGACGCATCCAAGCGAGCTCCGTGCCACGAGCTTCTACTTGTGTCTGCACATGGAAACTGTGTGGGTGTCAGTACTCAACTGTACTGGTGGAGTGAGCTCCTCGCCCACCCATACAAAACCGACACGTTTATTTTACTTTGTGCAATACAAGCCCCTTTACGATTGTCTTTCTAATCTTTCCTTATGATCGATTTCTAGGACCGACGCCTTGGTCTATTTTATGTCTCTAGACCGTCACCGTGCCTTTGCACTAATAACGTACTCATACTTTACCGCTAGACCTTTCTGTTCCAATAATTTCAACTTATCGCCTCGTGCTTGCCTTTCGTGCCATACTGTGGGACGTAACGACTTGGTCGTGCAATGAACTCGATTCGTGCTTTAGTATCACCGAGGCAGTGCCTCCTCGCTTAGTCTTCCTTATACTCGTGTTGTGACAACGCGGCCATGCCTCACATCTCGAGGTCGTGTCCAAAAACTCAACATAACTTAACCAAACTTGCCCTACGGCCCTTCTCGACTTAACTCGCAACGACTAACCTGACTTGTGGAACCGGTGTTGAGAACTCAAACACGACGCCATATCTCGTGCTGAAGCACGTGTCTTTACGTATAGCCGAATCGTAGGCTTTATAATACTTTGGGTGCAACCGAGCACACATTTCACCATTCAACGCATATCGTGCTTACACTTCCTTTGTTATGACCGACACCGTGCATACGGATTCGCCGCTTAGCACGCCAATTATCTATATGAAAGGCCACTGGCATGACAAGCCATCGCAGACATAGCTCGGGTAGGCGGTGGGTCCTTCAGCGCAGGTAGCGAGCCCCGTTGAAAGCCCCCGACTACCCACGCAATAAAAGCATGCGCTGCTATAACGTCTACCCCCTAGGATGACTGGGCCTGGTGCCCCGACGTATAACCAGTCTAGGCAGAAATCCTTGTCGACAAGGTGTCCAATGACCACGCACCTACGAGACATCTAGACTCACGTAAATGCAAGGCCTAATTTGTTGATACGGCTGGAACAATTCTTAGCAACACGTTATCTGAACCGCACTTTGCGTAACGTACATCGGGATCGTGAGACTCCCAACCGAGGGACCGTCTCATACTTCTAACGTGGATAGGAACACAAGACTCCCAACCGAGGGACCGCCTCGAACATCTTAACGTGGATAGGAACACGAGACTCCCAACCGAGGGACCGTCTCGAACATCTTAACGTGGATAGGAACGCGAGACTCCCAACCGAGGGACCGCCTCGAACATCTTAACGTGGATAGGAACGCCTCATACTCCAATGTATTCCGTGCGACACTATCGTCCAAGTCACACTCTATGTGACGAGGCTTAAGACCGTGGGAACGAATGGCTATATGCAGCCGTAAGAACCGTGGGACCGTGCATACGCTCTACTTGAACAACCAAATTCTTTGGGTACCTAAACTCATGCCATAAGCCGTGCGATACAACTTAGCTCGTGGGACGATCAAGGCTACGTCGAGCCTTGTATTTGAGGAAATGTGCATGCTTTATCGAGCATGTACGCGGGTGACGCCTATGACTTAGGCTAACCCATAGTTTGTGACGAATACCAACTTTCCTTCTCCCAAGCCACGGGACGAAGGACCGAGTGTCATTTTCGAAGCACGCTGAGCACCAACTCTAATCAGACCGTGGGACGTTTTCCATGTTCTAAACTCGATTCATTCCGTCGGGATAATTCCCTTTAGCTAGGTGCATTCGTAGCTTTTATATTAGCCTACTTGTGCAAGTTGAAAACATGTGAGTTATTAAGTGAAGGCTAAGATGAGAAAATTCACCGAAATTACCCCACCTGAGCGATGTCTTCGAGTCGCCGTTATAAGGCTAAGTCCGAACGCCGTCGGCGTTTCGATTCCTCCGATTGACTGAGCGGGACGGGGCACTACATCATACACCACTCAGAAAAAATTTCGTCCTCGAAACTTACTGAGTACACTTATCGGCTTATTACTTGATTCAACGTCCTATGTTTCTCGCACACACTACACCTACGCGTTCCTTCAATCCGAGCCACGCTCGTGCTTATCGCTAACTTAGTCGTAAGGCACAACAACCGATCAACCAACATTCGAACTCGCTTCAATTCAATGATCGCGTTACCATCAACATCTCTTCGAAACTCACGATTTCAAAATCCTCAACACTTTTCCGTTCCTCAAGTCTCACTTGATTCAACGTATCACTTAGTTGGATCGTGCACATATTTCAGGCGTCCCTAAAATATATACATTTCAGCCAAGCCTCGTGATAGAGAATCCGCCATCACCACTCGAGTCGAATCGTGCACATATTCGGACGTCCCTGATATACGTGCATGTCAACCGAGCCTCATGAGTGGTGCTTCCACTATTTACTATCGTTTCGCACTCGGACGTCTTCCGAACCGCTAGGCTATGTCTTTCGTCAGCACTGGAATCATAGTTCCCAAACAACGATATAAACACTGACCCCATCCTAAGGTCAAACTAAATTGATTTTACTGGGTTTTCTACCCAAGTTCGTATCACTCCGATTTCTAAACATCGAGCATCGATTCCCTATACACATCCCAATATTCGTCGCACGGGGTACGAGTCGTTCGGTAAAGCCATCCTACGATAACTCACGTTTCGACCAATTTCACGTCATATCAATATCGTTTGTTCATCAAGCCGTTTCGCATAGTTTATCTTTTCGAACACGTTCGACATTAATTCGCCTATCAATCCTTCCAAGTCAAGCACGCTACGACACGATTCATCGCTAAACCATAATTCACATTTCATACTCCTAAGTCATTTATCCCAATTCACTATAATCGATCACAAGGTCGTCTGATTTAACAATATGTTGCGTCCCGATCTCACGCGAGTCAGATTATCCACGGTGGGCACGAATCACCATGCATGCTCCCGCGAGATAATCATTCTCATCGGGACGTAACTCTTGTTCGAGTCTAGACTAATTCATTCTCGATACACGGATTGGACCTACTCAATCCTCAAGTTTCATTCCTTCATCAATCACAAGTCCTTTAAATCCTCGAATTTGCCTTCGCATCAAACCGACAAGTCGAGACAATCAAACTTGCCGCATCCGGATTTTTCGAGTTCGATCATTCCCGCGACATGAATCACCATGTCAGCGCTCACGCGGAACGATCACCCCAAATCCGACGCAACGCATGTGCGAGGCTGGAGTTGCGCTCGCGCAAGACAAGACCGTCGATGCTGTGGTTATCAACGCAATCATCAAAACAAGATTTTGTCCATCCAACATTCATTTCATCCAAAGTCCTAAGTATTGCATCCATCAGAAAGATAACACTTGTACGATCGTCATTCACCGTGTCAGAGTACCCCCGAGTTATCGCATATCGATCTTTGATACGCCTCAATACCATCGATGATATGCGTAACCTGATGATCTTTCTTTGCAACGAATTTCGAGTCGTGCGAATGATGCTATCGTCCGACTGGATAATCTCCTCGATATTCAATTTCAAGTTCGATCATTATCCCTCGAATCGTTCACAACATCAATTTCTTCAACCCAAATTCACGTATCGTTTATCCGTCTATCTTAAGTCATCGACTACGTATTTCCTCAATTCGCATCATTCCTTACTAACTCAAACCATCGAGCACATCGATTTCAATCCTCAGTCGTGCGTAACTTCAAAGTCAAACATTTCGTGCACGCTATCTTCCCGTCGTGCTAACTTTTCGTATACTATCCGTATCAATTTCTTCAATCAAGTCATCCATTTATTTTATCGTTTAGAATTTCCATTCAACCATTTCGTAACTCGCACTATCGTTTACAAATCGTCCGAACGGTATCTCGTTTGCGACTCTCGAATCATGACCAACTAAGCGCTACTCGTTCTAAGGCCTTGCGATATCATCGCTTGTTTTCACGACCCGCACCCAGTGTAAGGGCACGAGAAGTAACGAACGCCCAGCCTACGTCGCAGTGTCGGCGGTAGAACGCTGTCCTGAGTCACAGTATCTAATACAGTCTAAAATAAACTCCGAATGGAGAGTAAATAATAAGTAACTCAATCACAATACTGAGATGGAATAGAAGAAAGAATCTCAAGAGAGTCACAGATAAAAGTCTAGGTGTAAAATCACCAGAATAAAACTCAAGTACAACTCATAATGCCTCAAACAGAAATATAAATAAAGTACTAAGTCTCAGCTAGACTATAGGCAAGTCCTCAGCGACTGTGGGATCCTCCTGAGGGTCCACGTCGCCAGTGTCATCTAAGCCAACGCCATAATAAGTAGGGCAGTACTCCTCATCAATACCTGTAAAATTTTCAACATGCCCAGTCAGGACGGAACGAGCACATATCTCTCACAACAGTTCATACACTACTAAAATATGCTCTATTAGCGACGTTATTTAGCGACGAAATAAAATTTCGTCGCTAAACATATAATATAGCGACTCCCTTCTAATGATATCGCAAACCGTCGCTGAATAGTGACGTTTAGCGACATTAGAACATTACGTCGCTGAATAGCGACGTCCAGCGACATATTGTTAAAATATGTCGCCATGTTTGCGACGGTTAGCGACGTCGACTGCCGACGTCGCTAACGTTTTTACTTAGGGCACAGGACTCCTTTTTCCTCCCTCACTCGAAAACTCGAAAATTTCGTTCTCTCGGCGCATGCCTCCCCCCCGGCGACTCCCTCCCCTCCCCCAGACGAATCCCTCCCCCCGGCGAATCTCCTCCTCCCCCAATCCGAGCTACTCCTCCTCTCCGGTAAACCCTAACCTAACTCCTCCTCCTCCTTCTCTCCCCCCACACACACACGGACACACACACACACACGGACACACGGACACACACACACACACGGACACACGGACACACACATTAGGTTGATCCGACTTCCACATTGATTTTGTTGTGTTCCTACTGGTAGAGAGTTGGTAAGTGTGTGTGTGTGTGTTTATGTTAGGGAGAATTAGAGGGATTGGTAGAGAGTTAGAAAGGAGAGTTGGAGAGTTAGGAGGATTGAGAGTGTGGGGTTTTGGTTTTGAGTAGTGTGTGTATATTAGAGTCAGAGAGAGTGAAGTATAGAGAGTGTAGAGAGGGGAGGAAATTGAGAGTGTAAAGGGGAGGGGGGGTGCTCCTAATAGCAGCACTGAACAGCAGCAGTAGCAGGGCAGTAGCTGTCCCATTGACAGCCCTTAAACACCCCTATAGTTGTCCCAAGCTTGGCCTATTTGCTGTCCCAAACCACCCCCAAAAGCCTGTCACAAACCACCCCATAACAGCCTATATCCAGTCCTATTACCAGCCCAAATCTGTCCTCAAACCAGTCCATGTATCAGCCACATAAGCACTCTAAAATAGTCCTAAACCAAGCATATAAGCTGTCCCTAAACAGTCCTATATTCAGCCCTTTGTACAGCTCCCTAACAGCCCCTAAACTGAGCCTATTCAGTCCCCAATTGCAGTCCCATACCAGCCCTGTTTAGCCCCCATGTAGCAGCCTAAAACCTGTCATTATACCTCCCATTGATAGCCCATTCCTGTCTCTAAAACCATCCCCTAAAACAGCACACTAGCTGTCCAAAACAGCCCCATGACAGCCCCTTAGGAACCATCAAACCAGTCCACAAATCATGCTACGAGAACCAATACAAACCAAACACACAACCGTAATATATTGTCTTTGACCACCTAGAAAAATCCTAATACTTTGTAAATGAAAAAAGTGAATACAATGCACGTATCGATTAATTCATCTGAAGAATCGATCCTTACAACTTCTTAAGATTACAACTTCTTAAGACAAGGACTAGTGGTAAGGTTAGGGGGGAGTAAGGTATATGTGTGTGTGTATGTTAATTATCTGTGTGTATGAAAAAAGAGCTTAAATTGGTGTGGGTGTATAGTTGTGTACAAGAAATAGTATCTGTCCCTGTTTTCTAAAGGAAGCAGCTATGAAGAGTGAGATGAGTGTGTACAAGAGCCAGTAGGCAGGCAGGGGTCATCCTAAATCAGTGTGTACTAGTAAGATATGTATTATAAGATTTGTAGTTCATACGGGATTTTGGATAGTTTTAGGTTGGTTAAGGGTACCAATAGCGATAAGGTAAAGGGTACCAACTTAAGGTAAAGGGTACCAATAGCGATAAGGTAAAGGGTACCAATAGCGATAAGGTAAAGGGTACCAACTTAAGGTATTGGTATTGGGATACCAATAGCGATAAGGTAAAGGGTACCTTGGTAGGTAATGACTAGAAATAGGATATTTGACTTAGATTTGACCTTGTTTGACCAAGGTTGACTATTTTGACTGAAAGTCAAAGTAGAGTCAACATCTGACCTAGATTGGACTAAGAGTTGACAAAGTCAACTATAGGTCAACCCTTGACCTACTTTGACCTTGTTTGACTTTGTTTGACTTAGCTTGACCTTGTTTGACTTAGTACAACCTAGTTTGATCTAGATTGCATATCATTGTTATTAGTAACTGTCCGCTACTAATGTGTGTCCCATAATAAGACATAATATACGAATTTGTGCCTATTAGATAATGTGTGTACATCTTTGCAGAATTATTTCCAAATGGATATGAATTACTACTTGTGTAATCGTTCATGGATGTACAATCGTCGTCCTGATGATATGTGTGGTGTGCGGGATGAATACATAGCGGGAGTAGAGCAGTTACTGCAGTTTGCTAAGGCGTTCCCTCAGTACATGGACGGCACCAAAATTAAGTGTCCGTGTGTGAAATGTCATAACATAAAATATTATCCAGAAGTGGAAGTGACATATCATTTGTACTCGAGGGGTTTCACGCCTAATTACTATCAGTGGACCGCACACGGAGAACTTGTGTCTTTAGCATCAGAGCCGGAGCCTTATGTTGTGCCGTATATGCATGCGGGACCTAATTTTGTTTCAGATAATCATGCATACGACGACGGGTACGTGAACATGGTTTTCGATGCTGCGGGGCCTAGTTTCGTTCATGATGCACCTGAGGAGGCACCGAACGCCGATGTTGCACAGTTCATGGAGTTGCTGGAGAATGCAAGGACTCCATTGTATCCTGGTTGTGAGGATCATTCACCGTTGGAGGTGGTTACAAGACTGTTGAGCATTAAGTCAGATTTTAACATGTCGCAAGAATGCTACAACCGAGTGTTGGAGTTGATTATAGAGATCTTGCCGGTGGGTGCTAAGTTGCCTAAAGACTTCTACCGGTCTAAGAGGATGGTGAGATCGCTCTGGATGGGATACGAGAAAATCGATTCTTGTCGCAATGGGTGCATGCTGTACTACAAAGACGACAAGGACGCAGATGTGTGCAGATTTTGTGGTGCTGATCGCTATAAGACAACTAGTACAGGAAGGTCTACCGTTGCAAGAAGACCGACCGATTCAATGCACTACTTGCCTTTAACGGCGCGGTTGCAAAGATTATTTATGGTGAAAGAGACGGCCGAAAATATGAGTTGGCACATGCGAGAACAGATTGAAGGAGTGTTGGATCACCCCTCCGATGGAGAAGCGTGGAAGCACTTTGGTCGAGTGTATCCTGATTTTGCTTCAGATCCGCGTAATGTCAGGTTGGGGCTATCTTATGACGGTTTTACTCCTTTTGGTCTTTCGGGATCCCAGTATTCGTGTTGGCCTGTGATTGTCACTCCGTATAACCTACCGCCTTGGATGTGCATGAAGACTCAGTACATGTTTCTAACCGTTATAATTCCTGGTCCGAATAATCCCAAGAGGAACATTGATGTGTACTTACAGCCTTTGATAGATGAGTTGAATCAGTTATGGGAAGTAGGCGCTAACACGTACGATGTTTCCAGGAAGCAGAATTTTCAGATGAAAGCAACCCATATGTGGACCATCAACGACTTTTCGGCCTATGGAATGTTATCTGGATGGAGCACTCATGGCCGTCTCTCATGTCCGTATTGCATGAACCATAGTAAGGCTTTTCGCTTGAAACACGGAGGAAAACCGTGCTTCTTTGATTGTCATCGACAATTTCTGCCAAAAGATCATCCGTTCAGAAGGAACAGGAATGCATTCCGTGCCGGCGTTGTAGAGAAGGGTGATCCACCGCCAAGGTGGTGCAGATCCACGATATGGGAGGAGGTTAGAGATATTTCAAGTGCTATCGAAGATCCTACAGCTGGGTACAAGTGCGATGGCTTTGGTAGAGATCATAACTGGACAAAGAGGAGCATATTCTGGGATCTGCCATACTGGAGTACCAATCTGATCAGACATAATCTTAATGTCATGCATATTGAGAAGGATATGTTTGATAACATAATTAATACTGTGATGGACATAAAGGGAAAAACGAAAGACAATCCCAAGGCCAGGTTGGACTTAGAAGAAATATGCAAACGCCCTGCGTTGCATTTGATAGAGCAGAATGGAAAACAGTTCCTGACGAAGTCAATTTTCTCGCTAGACAAGGAGGATAAAGTGAGACTTTGTCGGTGGATCCAGGGCCTAAAATTTCCAGACGGATATGTGTCAAATCTGAGAAGATGTGTCGATCCGAAGGAAAACAAATTGACGGGTATGAAGAGCCACGACTGTCACGTATTCATGGAGAGGTTAATTTCGATTGCATTTCGAGAATTCTTACCGCAGACAGTTTGGGATCCATTGACGGAGCTTAGCATATTCTTCAGGGATATTTGTTCTAAGAAATTGCTCGTTGATCGTCTAGAAAAGCAAGAGAAGGACATTGCGGTAACACTATGCAAGCTAGAGAGGGTGTTTTCTCCTGGATTCTTCGACTCTATGGAGCATTTGTCGATTCATCTATCCTATGAGGCACGTGTTGGTGGACCCGTCGAATATCGATGGATGTACCCGTTCGAGCGACATTTGAATCACCTAAAAAGAAAGGTGAAAAATAATGCACGGGTCGAGGGTTCTATTTATGAAGCCTATGTTCTCGAGGAGATTATAAACTTTTGTTCGATGTATTTCAAGCCTCATGTTGCAACTAATAGAACGAGAGCTTCCAGAAACGACGACGGAGATTATGAAAGTAATGATACAATACTGAAGTTATTCAATCCTCCAGGAAAGCCATCGGGTAAAATGAAGAAGAGATATCTGAACGATGATGAGCTAAGGGCTGCTCAGGTGTATGTATTACTCAACTGCGACGAGGAGGAAGTAGAGAAATTGGAAGGGTAAGTAAATAATACGTCTACATTATTTTAATATTGTTGATTATTATACTATTACATTAATTGCACGATATTGTTTTCAGCATATTTAATGATGATGTGAGGTCAGGTAGGCCACACATAACAGAAGAAGAACTAGAACAAGAAATGAGGCGTTATTTTCCATCATGGTTGAGTGCATATGTAAGACTTGAGAACTCTGTAATTACCTTTCTGTATATGCACTTGATTGAGAATGAGCTTAATTTCTTCTTTCGTGGTATTTAGGTCGATCGTCCATACGCAAGACTTGAGAATGAGTCTATTAGAACGCTAGCCAAGGGACCAATTTATGCTGCAAAAATATGGCCAAGCTACTGTGTTAATGGGTTTAGGTTCAAGTCAACAACTTGTCCGATAAGAGACAACTTTGTGGATCTCGACTCCACCAAAAACAGCTGTTTGTGTATCAGATCTTCGAACTACAACGATGTTGATACGGGCAACGATTTCTATGGCGTGCTACGGGAGATCGTGGAGCTGACATATAGTTATGGAATAGAGCCTGCTAAGATTGTGTTATTCAGGTGTGATTGGTTCGATCTGATTGAAGGTCAAGGTTGGAAAGTAGACAAGCACGGTCTTGTTGATATAAACTATCGGCGTCGATATCAAGCCTATGAACCATTTGTCCTATCAAGTCAGGCTCAGCTCGTGTACTTCACAAGTTATCCTAAACGGGGAACAACAAGGTCGGACTGGTGGGCAGTATGCAAGACCAAAGCTAGAAATACCTTTAAGGTTGACGATATAGCTTATCAAGAGGATGAACTACCTCTTGTAACAAATATTATAGATGTGGACACGACGGAAGTTCCTCATTACACATTTAATTGTGTAGAAGAAGTAGAATTATCTGAAGAGGAAGATGCAGATGAAAGTGAAGATGTAGAGGAGGAAGAAGAAGAAGAAGAAGAAGAAGAAGAAGAAGAAGAAGAAGAAGAAGAAGAAGAAGAAGAAGAAGAAGAAGAAGAAGTAGATGAGCTAAACGAACTAGATGAATTTTCAGAAGAGGATTAAATCTGTACGTTTGTTTTATCATCATATTTGACACTTTAGTGACACTTCTATCATATAAATCTGTGACACTTCAGTGACTCTTTATTGACACTTTTATCTGTGACTATGATATTTTTCAAAAATCTGTGATGTCTATCATATAAATATGTTTTTTTGTTTTATTGTCATATGTTATTATCAGGTATGACTAGACCATCTGGACGACGCGAAGGATTTTATATTAGGCAGTCCCGTCAGCTTCGGGCTGGGGATGGAGATTCCGTACCCTTATCCTCATCTTCGAGTACGCCATTGTACCGTTCTGTTCCCAGTCCATTACCGGGACAGGACAGTTCCAGCAGGTTGGCGACTCCTCCCTCGTCGTCTAGCCTTCCTGACCCCGCGTCCAGCATCCCTGATCCCCTGTCCAATATTCCTCCTGTCGACGGCTCTATGGAGGGAGCCGACGCCGAGCATATGGAGGACGGCGATCAGACTGATCATGTCCAGGCAGGAGGTGAGAGCGACCCTCCATGCGCTCCCCCGGGCGAGACGCGTATGGAGATTTGGACGGACGGGCCTATGAAGTAAGTTAATTAGTTAATATATATTTCTCAAATGATTATATGTACATATATATTCATGAGAATTATTATTGTATAGGTATCGGCCTTCTGCAGTACATAGACAGCTGGGGGTATTTCTGAGGCAGAATTATGGTGGGCCTTGGATTAACTACTCAGATGCTCCCGCAGATAGGAAGGCCTTTTGGTTCGCCCACTTCAAGGTAAAAAATTTGTTTATTTTTAAATTTTAATAATCATTTGTGTATATTATACAACTTTTGTATTTTACTTCTTGTAGAGGACCTATTTCTATCCACCACACCAGGCGGCGAGGATCGAGGGCCAATTTTCTGTCGTCGCAGCCAAGCTCATCCGTGATGCGATCCACGATCAGAAGTGTCGTGATCGCTCCGGAGAGCCGATCCATGGTTGGATCACGCCAGAGCAGTGGGCTGCAATGAAGGCTAGATTCAGCGAGCCCAAGTACCAAGAGCGGTCTGATAAGGCCAAGGTGGCACGGTCGAGCGCCGGTAAGTGGTGTGGTGGCTCCATTCCGATGACGGAGCATTTTCGTCGTCTGGTACGTTTCCTATGACGGACATTAATTTATATATAGTTCGATAGAATGTTTAATACTAATAATATATAATATATTTTAACAGGTAATAAAGGATGAGGACCCGAACATGGTGACCGTCTTCCTGGTCACCCATCGGAGGGCTGGGGAGTTCATTGACGAGAGGGCGACGCAGGCATATGTACGTTCTATTCTTTATATTAATTTACTATAATTTAGAAAACAGGAAAATAGATATCAATATAGACTTTAGCAAACACTTACACGTTAGCAAACATTGTTCTAGGCCGAGTTTGTTCGGCTACAGGAGGAGGCGGCTGCTGCTTCTAGTGCGCCAGCAGAGGGAGGGCCTGGTAGTTCTTCCCAGCTGCCTACAGCTCCATCGCCGGACGAGCTCTGGATGACCGCCGTTGGCGGTCTTCAGAAGGGTACGTACTACGGTACGGGATCCTACGGCGCGTATTTGGCTTCGGAGTCATCCCGGGCCCCCTTTGTCAGTGCGCAGTCTCCGGCTTCGCAGGCGTCGTCACGAGCTGAGGATATTCGTCGTCAGATCGAGGAGCTGCGTCGCGAGTTGCAGCAGCAGATTTCTGATGCGGTCGAGCGACGATCCGACCCTCCGATCGTTACCAGACGATTTGATGTGGTCTAGCGCAGTATACAGGAGCTGATGAGTCTGCATCAGGCTACAGCTGCCAGCTTGCACACGCTCACCGAGTCTACGCAGCGTACAGAGCGTATATAGGTCGAGTTGGAGGGATCGCAGAGGAGCATGTCTGCCTCACTCACTCAGGTTTCGGCTTCGTTTGAGGCGAGTACTGAGAGGGTGGTGAGTACCCTTGCTATTTATGGTGAGCGTCTGTGAGAGCTGGAGCAGATACGTCCTCCCGGTCCATCGACGGCGCCGACTCCAGACATTGTACTGCCTCCTTCTGTCCCATACGGTACAGCTCACCCAGGAGCAGTATGACTACATTCTATCCCAGTTGCGCGGCAGGGGTCCGCAGTAATTTTATTGATTTTTTTATGACTTGTATGTATTGGCCCTATGGGCAAATTGTTTATTGGTACACTTTTGTTTATACACTTGGTGGGAGACTTTTTATCATCTTCCATTTTTATTTGACTCTATTGGATGTTTGTGAGGATGTGTGTCTGTGATATTTACTTTGCACTGCCTCCTATTTTTATTGTGATATTTACTTTGTGATATCTGCGACGGGGATGACAAATATACCTACGCTGGGTTATAAGCGATGATCTGATATACAAAGGAGGTACTGCCGAAATTTTAAAAAAATATAATGTGTATTTTTGTGATGATGTGTGTCTGTGTTTACAGTGAATGTGAAATGCAGTGTTCGGAACCATCGACAGTTTTGATTACTGTTGTATGTTTTATCTTGGATAGAAAGAGCAACAATTCAGGGTGTACTTCTGAGAGCTTCATTTTCACGTCCTTCACTTTCTCCGGACGTCGTAAAGGTTCCCGAGAAGGTGAAGGACGTGAAGAGAAAGCTCTGAGAAGTGCACCCTAAACTGTTGCTCTTTCTATCCAAGATAAAACATAGAACAGTAAGCGAAACTGTCGATGGTTCGAACACTGCACTTCACACACACTGTAAACACAGACACACAGCATAACAAAAATACCAATTATATTTTTTAAAATTTTGTTTATAATATCTGCGATGTATAGCGACGTTCTGCGATGTACAGCGATGGAACGTACACGTCGCTATACGTCGCTAAATAGTGACGTAACGTCGCTAGAAGTCGCTAAACTGCTGACGTGGGATATGACAACCTGAGAGCGGACATCGCTAAATTTGTCGCTAGGCGTCGCTAAAGTGCCCACGTGGCTGCCATGCCATGTCATCATATATAAAGTTTACCGCGTCGCAAAGTGGTCGCTCTACGTCGCTATTTTGGCGACGTAACCTTACGTCGCTATCTGTCGCGAATTTTGTGACGTCTAGCGACACTAAACGTGACGTCGTAAAAAGATATGTTCTGCGATGAAATTTTCATCTGCGACATGCCTATACGCGACATCCAATTTTCGTCGCTAAATACGTCGCAAATAGCTTTTAGCGACGGATTTTCCTTATTTAGCGACGTCTTCTGACGTCGCTAAAAGGGGTTATTTTAGTAGTGATAGCAGGAATGGACATATAAAGCAAGCTATAAAAAACTATACATGAATCGCTGTAAAGGAAGTCAACAAGAGAGAGAGACTATAAAATGATATATAATATGACAATAGAGAAATATAACCTTCTACGTGAATCAGAGCATGAATTGGTTATGTAAACGGTCTGGGTTGCACATGGATACAGCTAAGGAGTGCACATGGATAACAACTACTGGGGATAATGATCACATAACCAACTACACTCTCCCTGCCCCCAATCAATACACAAGGATCAATGCATGTTATGTTATTGCACATGGATAACAGCTACTACATGGATAACAACTACTTTATACATGGAGCTCGTATGGTCATGAGTGTACATGAATAACATATGAGTGCACATGGATAAATATGAATACATGGAGTACATGATGGACATGATAAAGTACATGAACATGACATACTCGATGTATCCGAGAGGATAACATCGCATGAAAAGATCCATAGGGTACTAATCCATGTGAACATCGTGTCAGCATCAAGTATACTAGTCTATAACAAGAGAACATATCCAAAGAAGTATGAAAAGATCAGAGAATGTACTCGCCTGGCAAATTGAACTGCTGATGATGAGGTGTAACTAAACTGGGGCAATGTAAACCTATTTAAAATACACACATGTCACAACCAAGTCTATAATATCAAGAGAAATAGTTACAATACAAGACTACATATTTCTAGGTCCATTTTGGTCAAGGTCAACCCTCGATCAACTCTTATCAAACTTGGTCAACGCTGGTCAAACCTAGTCAAACCTGGGTCAACTAGTCCGTCTACTAATTTCTAGGTCATACACAAAATTCTAGGTCATTTGGAGTTCGTTTGAGTTGAATTGGATCAAGTTTGACCCAAAGTTGACTTTTGTCAATTTGGTAAACTTGTCGGCCAGTTCAACTAAACTAAGCTCGAAATGACAAACCAATTATGTCCTAGGGCTCCTATAATCATATACACAACTACAATCTATTCTAAGAGAGTTATCAAGCATAAATATCTATATACATATAGGTATATACACACATGTGTATATACAATACAAATCAAACCTTAATTCTAACAAATGATGGTGTGTGCGTGTGTATGTACTGGTGCTTACTGAAATAAGGGTCAAATCTGAGATTAAAAACATTCAAACATAATCATGGTATTACCCAATTTATTATACTATTATATACATCTATATAAAGTAAGAAAACTACATATATACATACATCTATAAATATACAAAGCTCAAATGGAAAGATACGCAATGATGCGTGATACTTAAAAAGCCTAAAATCTGGAATAATTCCCCCTCGACCCATTCTCCACGTATATGTGTTAGGAATGGGTTTCAAAGGAGTTATATATATATATATATATATATATATATATATATATATATATATATATATATATATATATATATATATATATGTGTATACATAGCTATATATAGAAATGCATATATACTCATAATTGATGGAAAATTATGAAACAAAACCAAAAGTTGGTTCCCACAAATTCGAAACCTCATATATGTCCTGAAAACTCAGATTTTGTAAACTAAGAAGTTGGAAATCAAAATATCGCATTTAACTCAAAAATCGAAATATCATATAAATCTTAATTTTTTCCAATTCAATGAAAATCCGATTATGCTTGAAAAAGGCAAACAAATAGGTAATAATTCCGCGGATCACTTCCCGCAAATTCTAATTATCATATATGAACTAACAATTCAGAAAATACGGACTAAAAAGTCAAGGATCGAAAAATCACATTTATATTCAAAACTTTGAACCTGAAAAACCCAATTTTGACAAAACGACTCAAAATGCAAAATACACCAAATCAACCAGCGAAACTCGGCATACACGCTGGTCTCAACCTACGTGATATGCTCGGGTACTCTCGGGTTCGAAATCGTGTTCGTGTCGTGTCCACAGAACGCGTATAAGAATTTCCCGATACCGCGTGCTACGCGTGCGTTCTCGCTCGTTTGAACGCCGCACACGCAACGAAACGCCACGTGCTTGTGTACGTAGCTGAGGGGATCCTGGGGTAGGTCTAGGACACGATGACACGGCGACACGATGCGCCAAAGCGACGCACGCAGCCTCCGCACCCGTGCGGCCTGCTGCGTTCGCCCCGCGCGCCCTCGTGCACACGGTTCCGTCCTCGTGGCTCGCTCGTCGGGCCTCGCCGCGACTCGAGATTCGTCCTACGGGTCGTCTAGGTATAGGTCGACATGTCCCGGGTCCTGGAACGGGTCTTCGCTGCGTCGTGTGTGCGCACGAAATCCGTTTCCGCGACAAAAATCAGCCCGAGTGTACAGTGTGGCTGACCAGTGCACGCATGATTTCTCCGCGCTTGCTCGACTAAACGTCGTAAAATTTTATGGACATGTGGGCAGAGGTTGCCCCTACGTTCTCGTAAAATTTCATGTAAGACGGAGCTCTATGCGTCGAGTTATGACGCACAGACTGCAGGACGTGCACGAGAACGTGCACAGGATCTCGTGCACGTGTGTCCGTGTCCGAAACGTCGCTGAAAAGTCATCGATTTCCAATCTGTCTTCACAAAAGTTTATTGAAATGATATTATCTAAACATCCATGAAGTCAAAATCGAAAAACAGCAACTTTCAATTCTAAGCGGCATTTTGTCGAACACGTGCCGTAAGGGACCGACACGGGCACCTCCATCAAACGGAGTCAAAATCCTACCAAATTTCGTGGGCAAGGCTAGGGCACCTATATGGATGCAAAAATGAAGAAAAACCAGATTTGCAATGGTAGATTAGGGTTTTACCTATTGAGCGTCAAAACTCAATGATCGGGGCTCCTCGGTTGTCGTGTCGGCCGATTTCCCTCCAGCAAAACCTTCCGTCTCCACTCCAAAAATGGTCCAGCAGATCCTCCTCTCCTCGACGAGTGCAACGGAGTTCTTTTGGGAAGAAACGGACTCCGGATGAAGGAAAAAAGTGTTTTGGAGAGTTGGATCTCTTAGGGTTTCTTTGTGGAGGCTACAAACTACAAATGAATGCAACAATGGGAGGAGGTACTGCTGTTGGGCGGCCAAGGGGGGTTCTCTAGGGTTAGGGTTTCACTTGGGCCAACTCTTTCTCAAGTAGAAATGGGCCCAAGTCAAAAAGCTCAAAGGCCTACATGCAAAAAGGCTAAATTAAATCAATTAAAGCCCTAAAATAATCTAATGCATAAAAATAAATTCTAAAAATAAAAATAATAATTTTAATGCATGGTTTGGCCCCTATATATGTCCACTAAGGTTAAACCAGTTGCTAGCACAACACAAGTCAACTTATCTAGCAAATCACAGAAAGGCCAAAATGGCTAAAAATCAATTAATCACTCTAAAATTTAACTAATAAAATCTAAATTAATTCTAATGATAATAAATCTAATTCTAATATAGCATTAAGGTTCTAGATCATGGTTGGCTAAGGTCAAACCACTTATATTACCAAGTCACCAGTCTACAACCAATCAAATCACAATACAAGCAATCCAATTAATAAATAGATAAAAATTCAAATAGAAATCATAAAAATTCAAATAAATCACAATTACTAAAATACCATTGAAATTGAAAAGTGAGTGTGACACTTGTGGACGCACTCGTACTATCCATAACTCCTTTAGTTTTGCCTGAACAATTTCTATAACGTCCATACACCACTCAGGGTCAAGTCATTCTACAAATCCTTAAAACTATCATTCGATTCAAAATCGACTTCTTTGAATTCCGTTCAAACCATTCCTCAAATTTCAAGTACGCTCATCTATATCGCATAGACGTTATCATCGCTTGATAGCACTCTATCGATAGTTACTCTAAGTGTGGTTTCGTTCCCTACCGAGCGGTACTCAATATCGCTCGCAACTCGCTTGCACCAAAATGTCTATGTGCGCGACACGCGGCACAACTTAGCCAAAAGGCCGTGTGCATAACCATCCCGTATGCACTATACTCCGACTTTGTACAATCATTTGCTAATGTCGACGTAGGACTCGTTAGGCACGCACACAACTTGCTAACTTTAGCACGTGTTTTCTATCAACTCAAGGTCGGCACCGTTCGGCCCAAAGGCCATCGCCTATCGATACGTTCGATTGAATACTTGTACGAGCATTTGAAAATATTAGACTTATTGTATGGACATCCCATGGGACAATTGAGAGAGAGCGCACAACGATATCAAGTTGCGGAAGCACAATTCAGAGTTTGCGGAACAACGAAGTTAAAGAATTCAATCGATAGTCCAAGGACGTAAAGCCGTGCTCTGATACCATTATGTCATGCCCCACTCCCGTAGGAGCGATCGTCCTCGCTAAGGCATGATGCCGCACGAGCCTAGATTGCGCTCGCGCAAGGCGGTTTCCATAATGGCCGATTACAGCGGCTGCGACGGGGTCGTCGCACAGAAGTCCCAAGCAGAGACATTGAACACGCAGCGAAAATTTAGAACGAAACACAAGTTATTCAATTTCAAACTCTTTATTGATATCGAAACAACGGTTACATTGGGGGCGCAAGGCCGAGATTACAATCACTCAAATTCACTCGTCTCATATTACAAATCACTCTGCTCTCTCTCATCTCTCGATTACAATGCTTGAGCCAGCGGAAGCTTCGGAAGGCGATGTCCATACATTATGTCCCGTATAAGTCTTGGATCCATGCGGCCGTACACTTCTAATCGCCAAGGAACTCTGTGCCTCGACGCATCCAAGCGAGCTCCGCGCCACGAGCTTCTACCTGTGCCTGCACATGGAAACTGTGTGGGTGTTAGTACTCAACTGTACTGGTGGAGTGAGCTCCTCGCCCACCCATACAAAATTGACACGTTTATTTTACATTGTGCAATACAAGCCCCTTTACGATTGTCTTTCTAGTCTTGCCTTAGGATCGATTTCTAGGACCGACGCCTTGGTCTATTTTATGTCTCTAGACCGTCACCATGCCTTTGTATTAATAACGTACTCATACTTTACCGCTAGACCTTCCCGTTCCAATAATTTCAACTTATCGCCTCGTGCTTGCCTTTCGTGCCATACTCTAGGACGTAACGACTCGGTCGTACAATGAACTCGATTCATGCTTTAGTATCACCGAGGTAGTGTCTCCTCGCTTAGTCTTGCTTATACTCGTGTTGTGACAACGCGGCCATGCCTCACATCTCGAGGTCGTGCCCAGAAACTCAACATGACTTAACCAAACTTGCCCTACGGCCCTTCTCGACTTAACTCGCAACAACTAACCCGACTTGTGGAACCGGTATTGAGAACTCAAACACGACACCATATCTCATGCCGAAGCACGTGTCTTTACGTATAGCCGAATCGTAGGCTTTATAATACTTTGGGTACAACCGAGCACACATTTCACCATTCAACGCATACCGTGATTACACTTTCTTTGTTATGACCGACACCGTGCATGCGGATTCGTCGCTTAGCACGCCAATTATCTATATGAAAGGCTACTGGCATGACAAGCCATCGCGGACATAGCTCGGGTAGGCGGCGGGTCCTTCAGCGCAGGTAGCGAGCCCCATTGAAAGCCCCCGACTACCCACGCAATAAAAGCATGCGCTGCTATAACGTCTACCCCCTAGGATAACTGGGCCCGGTGTCCCGGCGTATAACCAGTCTAGGCAGAAATCCTTGTCGACAAGGTGTCCAATGACCACGCACCTACGAGACATCTAGACTCACGTAAATGTATGGCCTAATTTGTTGGTACGACTAGAACAATACTTAGCAACACGTGCTCTGAACCGCACTTTGCGTAATGTACATCGGGACCGTGAGACTTCCAACCGAGGGACCGCCTCATACTTCTAACGTGGATAGGAACGCGAGACTCCCAACCGAGGGACCGTCTCGAACATCTTAACGTAGATAGGAACACGAGACTCCCAACCGAGGGACCGCCTCAAACATCTTAACGTGGATAGGAACGCGAGACTCCCAACCGAGGGACCGCCTCGAACATCTTAACGTGGATAGGAACGCCTCATACTCCAATGTATTCCGTGCGACACTATCGTCCAAGTCACACTCTATGTGATGAGGCTTAAAACCGTAGGAACGAATGGCTATATGCAGCCGTAAGAACCGTGGGACCGTGCATACGCTCTACTTAAACAACCAAATTCTTTGGGTACCTAAACTCATGCTATAAGCCGTGCGATACAACTTAGCTTGTAGGACGATCAAGGCTACGTCGAGCCTTGCATTTGAAGAAACGTGCATGCTTTATCGAGCATGTACGCGGGCGACGCCTATGACTTAGGCTAACCCATAGTTTGTGACGAATACCAACTTTCCTTCTCCCAAGCCACGGGACGAAGGACCGAGTGTCATTTTCGAAGCACGCTGAGCACCAACTCTAATCAGACCGTAGGATGTTTTCCATGTTCTAAACTTGATTCAATCCGTCGGGATAATTCCCTTTAGCTAGGTGCGTTCATAGTTTTTATATTAGCCTACTTGTGCAAGTTGAAAACATGCGAGTTATTAAGTGAAGGCTAAGATGAGGCAAGTTCACCGAAACTACCCCACCTGAGCAATGTCTTCGAGTCGCCGTTACAAGGCTAAGTCCGAACGCCGTCGGCGTTTCGATTCCTCCGATTGACTGAGCGGGACGGAGCACTACAGGATCTATTTTCAGTAGAAAACATATAGTAGACAATAGTGGTTGTAGGTCCGTATCCTTTCCATGCCACAGAGGACATGTACCCACTGTTCCTGATATTTTCCAGTTAGTGGTCCTCCCTTGAACCAAAATCTAGATGTCTAGTAGATTTCTCTTTGAACTAATAGCATAAAACTTTATGGTAGGATTACAATAACACAGTATCAGAATGCCTTCAAGCCCATTTTACAAGCTGTGTCATCGACTAGTTGGCACTTGAGGCCCTTTGTGAACGGATCCGCCAGGTTCTCCTGACTCCGATCATCAATCACTGCAATGATACATCTCTTGATAAGATTGTGTACTGCCCTGCCTTTAATCGCACAGTTCTATTCTTCCCGTTGAAGAGGTCATTTGATGCCATCGCCGCAGTCGCCTGATTGTTGCAGTATATCGGAATCGTCGGTATCTGCCCCCCAACTACTAGAATATCATACATGAGCTTCCGAAGCAATTCTGCTTCTTCCATTGCGGTATCAAGTACAAAAAAGTCAGATTCCATGGAGGAACGAGAGAGCATAGTCGGCTTCTTCAACTTCCACGATATAACAACTCCACCCTCTCCAACTCTGAGCACCAGCTGGTATCACTGAAACCTTCTACTACGGCAGATCTCCGCTGTAGTACAGTGCATATGTCTGAGTCTTCTTGAGATATCTCATTACCCGTTTCACAACTATCCAGTGCTCAATACCTGGGTTGCTCGTAAAACGACTCAGCATTCCCACAACGAAAGCTATGTCTTGCCTTGTGGCAGTAGTAGCATACATCAAACTCCCGATGACGCTTGCATACTCTAACTGCCTGACACTTTTTTTTGAATTAGGCCTCATCTTCAGATCATATCTGTAAGGCGTATCGATCACTGGAAGATCCTGATATCCGTAGCGTGTGATCATCTTCTCAATATCCTGATGCTGTGACAATGCCAGTCCAGTTTTCGTCCGGATGATCTTGATCCCCAAGATCACATCAGCTTCTCCCAAGCCCTTCATACTAAACTTGGTCGAGATGAACTTCTTTATCTCCGTGACACAGCTCATATCCGTACCTAGGATCAGCATGTCGTCTACGTATAGACAAACGATTACACCTCTTCCATCAGCGAACTTCGTGTAAACACACTTGTCCATCTCGCTGACCATGTAGCCATTTGACCTTATGACCTTGTCAAACTTCTCATGCCACATTTTGGGAGCCTATTTAAGACCGTACGAGGATTTTACCAACTTGCAGGCTTTGTCTTCAAGATCCTTGATGACAAATCCTTCTGGCTGTTGTATGTAAATCTCTTCGGTCAGCTCGCCATTTAGAAAAGCTATTTTTACATCCATTTAATGTATCACCAACTTATGTATTACTGCGATAGCAATTAACAGTCTGATGGTGGTCATCATGGCTACTGGTGCATACGTGTCAAAGTAGTCGATCTCCTGCTTCTGGGAAAACCCTTTGGCTACTAGCCTAGCCTTAAACTTGTCAATATTTCCATCTGCTTTCATCTTCTACTTGAAGATCCATTTATATTCGATAGATTTTGTTCCTTTAGAAAGATTAACCAACACCCAAGTGTTATTAGAGGTGATTGAATCAATTTTACTGTCTATCGCCTCTTTCCAGAAAATAACATCTCTGGTCTTCATCGCCTTATCATAGGTAAGCAGATCTGCTTCCACGTGATAGGTGACAAAGTCATTTCCGAAGTCCTTCGGCCTCCTCACTCGTTTAGTTGATGACTCAACGAGTTCTGGTACAATAGTTGTTTCAACAACTTCTTCTTGGACTACGTTCTCATTGGAAACTTCAATTTCCTGCGCACCCTCATTGTTCTCCAGAATATCCGCAAGAACAATGTTCTTGTGCCTTGCAAATTTATCTTTAAAATATTCTGCATCGCGAGATTCAATGATATGATTTGATTCAATATCAAGAAATCTCTGAGAATCACTCTTCTCGGCATAACCCAAGAAGATCGTCTTCGTAGTCCTTATCCCGAGCTATTCTTCATGGACTACGTTCTCATTGGAAACTTCAATTTCCTGCGCACCCTTATTGTTCTCCGGAATATCCGCAAGAACAATGTTCTTGTGCCTTTTAAATTTTTTCAAAATATTCTGCGTCGCGAGATTCAATGATATGATTTGATTCAATATCAAGAAATCTCCGAGCATCACTCTTCTCGGCATAACCCAAGAAGATCGTCTTCGTAGTCCTTGTCCCGAGCTTCTGAATCTTCAAATCTGGGAGCTTCACATATGCTAGACACCCCCACACTCGAATGACATGCTTGTTAGGTCTGACTTTAAACCATAGTTCATGAGGAGTAACGTCCAAAGTTGCATACGGCATTCTATTCAGAATAAAAGTTGTCGTCAATGCAGCTTCTTCCCAGTAGCATTTTGGAAGACCCGCAGTCAACATCATTGAGTTTATCATTTTTGTCAACATTCTGTTCTTCTTTTCTGCTACTCTGTTAGATTAAGGAGAATACGGAGCAGTAGTCTCGTTGATATTTCTATGTTCTTTGCAGAACGATGCGAATTCATGAGACCGATACTCTCCGTCTCAATCACTTCTTATTATCTTGAGTTGTTATCCAGTTTGTCATTCAGCCTTGGCCATGAACTCTTTGAACTTCTCGAACGCCTCGTCTTTAGCCTTCAACAGGTAGACGAATGCATATTTTGAGAAGTTATCGATGAAGTATAAAATACTTCATTCCAGCCTTTGTAGAGAATTGTCTGAAGTCACAGATATCGGAGTGTACCAACTCCAGAAGATCTGTGCTCCGATTAACTCGAGGAGAGGGTTTCCTTGTGATCTTAGCCCGAGCACACACTTCACATTTCTTTACCTTACCCCCATATTTAGAGGTAAGTCCTAGACTAGACATTCTATTTATTCTTTTACAATGACCATGTCCTAGTCTATCATGCCACAACTCAAGAGTATAATCAGAATGAGCGATTACATTAATTACATTAGACTGATTTACAAGCTGAAATTTAAACATTCCTTCGGTATAAAATGCTTTCCCGAAGTATGTTCCTTTAACGGACATCACCATCTGGCCAGCATTGATGTCCATCCTTAGGCTTGCGTTACAGAGTAGGTCTCCAGAGATCAGGTTCTTTTCGATAGCAGGTACATGTTTCACACCTTGAAGCATCAGAGACTTTTCTGAAGTCATCTTCAACACCACCGTCCCGATCCCTTGCACTTCAGCTTGTGCTTGGTTTGCCACCATAACAACTTCAGAAGTTGGTGTGTATGTGGTGAACTATTCCTTGCTTGAGCAGACATGGCAGGTGGCACCAGTATTTACCTACCAGTCAGAGTCAGCCCCCACCGCTGTGTCCTGAACGATCATTACAATTACGTCAGTAATCATGAAAACCTTACTAGGCTTACCTTGCTCTGATTGTTTGGGCTTGGATTTGCATTCACTCTTGAAATGGCCCTTCTTGCTACATTTGAAGCAAGCTAGATGAGACTTTAGCTTCTGTTGCTTGAAAGAAGTTCCCTTCACTTTCAGATTATTGAGGTCCTTCTTCTTGCTGTGAAAAGATGCATGCTTTCCCTTAGATTCCTTGGTGTGGACCAAATTGGCGTTAGCCATCTGTTTGGACAGAGCGTCCACCTTCAGTTGAGCCCTCATCAGTCCTCAATGTAATTTTTTTGCAGGAGATCTTCGAGAATGATCTCCAATTTCTTCCTATGTATGTTCGCATATAATTTGCTCCATCCAGCAGGGAGCTTAGAGGCAACTCCTCCAACAACGAACTTGTCGTTAAGGGGCATCCCCTCGTCTTCCAACTTCTGATGTAGCTTCAGGAATTCCTTCACCTGAGGCAACATCATCTTTTTATCTTCAAAGAGCCACTTGTGATATTTTTCAACGATAAATATCTTGCTCCTGTTCTTGTCATCTTTGTACAGTTTTTCCAGAGACTCTCACATCTCTCTGGCAATGGTCTTTTTAGAGTATTATTCTGCTAGGAAGTCCTCCATAACATTTAGGATTAGAAGCCTACAGAGGCTATTCTTCCTTCTCCATTTGGTCTAATTTTTAGTAGCAGCAGTAATTGCGGTTGCCGACCCAGTTTTTGGAACGTTTGGTTCTTCCTTAGTTAGCACGTGGTCAACTTCTGCAAGTTGAAGATTAAGGCTAATCTTCCTCTTCCAAATTTGGTAGTTCTCTTCATCAAATTTTTCTAACTTGTTAAAGTTGGAATTGATGAGAGCAGAACGAGAGTTTTTCATCTTGAAATCTAGCTTTGAGATTGTTATTTCCGGGACATGATTTTTCGATGAAAAACGAATTTTGGCAACACTTCGAAGAAGGTGCACGATAGAGATCCCGGAGGATTCTGAGAGATAAACTCAAATGTAGCACTTCGAAGAAGGTACAAATGAATTCGTAGCAGCAACAATAAATATTCTACCAACAGTTTCTGATTAGGTCAGAACTATACTCGTTCAGAACGAGTTGCAAGTGGATGAACATAATATGAAAATGAACGAAATGAGAAAACAATTTGCTGGGGTGAATGATCACCGGCGCTCAAAGCTAGATTCGCTCCATACGATCATCTTCCAGGAACCAGCAAGTTCGGCGAATAACTTCGGAACACTCTGCTCTACTGACTCCTCGAATGGCGCAGACTCGCTATGTTTCTCTCTTTTCTGTTCTTAACTCTGGAGAAATTTCGTAAGGAAATTATGAACTGTGTTTTGAGAGAGAGAGAGAGAGAGAGATGAGAGAAACATATATAGGCGCGAGCAGTAACCGTCCGGTATACGAAAAGTTCGGGATGTGAAAAAAAAACTGTCCCAAAACATTATGTAACCGTTCAAATCGTGCATAGACACGACTGCGCCAATTGGCGCACAGCGTACGCCATCTGTGCGGCCTACGCCCGTGCGCACTTGCGCACAACGCGCACCACGCACACTTGCGCAAACCGCTGTGCCAACTGCAGTGCCATGAGCCCGAGTCTGAGTCCGAGTCACCAACAAAACGCCTAAGTGTAAAGTGCACCAATAAAATGCCACATTACGCCTCATGAGTCTGAGTCTGAGTCCGAGTCACTAAGCCCCTACAGGGCTTAGCTGCAAAGGAATAAATTCCAAGAGCATTAAAAAAGCATTAATGCTTCATTGTTGATTTAGTCTTTTTTTTAGTAGAAAAATACCCCCACATGGCACCCATGTGCCTCTCCACAACCACATGTGCATATCTCAACAAGCAAAGTTTATAGAAAG
Organism: Iris pallida; assembly: GCA_029216955.1. Lineage (NCBI taxonomy): Eukaryota > Viridiplantae > Streptophyta > Magnoliopsida > Asparagales > Iridaceae > Iris > Iris pallida. Next base: position 6,806,854 of record JANAVB010018797.1, read on the forward strand.
TGATACCAACCATTTGGCGTAGGCAATATGGGACTATGTTTCTAGTGCTAAAGGCCAAACCAATAACATCCTATGAGCATATTGACTAAATAATGGTTGAATGTTGCTTTGAATATCGGTGATCGTCACCACTCCCAGTGAGCTTTCTTCTTAATTGTTTCAACGAGTGTTGTATTGACATATATGTTACAAGTTTGAGAGGTTTATGATTCTTGTCGTTGTAATTTCATTTCATTTGTTGTAAACTAGCGTCTTCGTACAAGATTGTAAAAAAAAAAAAAAATTACGTACTTTGTATGTCATTTATAACCGCAGATCTAACACAACATCCCATCACTAAGGAACCAGATGTCATGCAAATTGTTCAGGAACCAATATTTACTTTTCTCAAATATGGTACGCTGGCCAAGGATGCAGCCAATTCCAAAAAAAAAAAGATTTACTAAATTCACCCAGAGACAAATGGTTGAGCTCCTCAATTCTATTGTAACTCTTGATTATTATGAAAGATTTACTAAAATTTGAATCTCTCTAAGCAAGAGAAATAAACTTATTCCTTCTTTTCTACACAAGCCTCTCTATTCTCTCTCGTATGGCAAAAAGTTAAATCTTTTAACAACTAAAATGGAGAACCATGAAAATTTTAACCTTAAAATGGGTCTTTATATATAGGTGTCCTTAGTCATCTCCCACGAAATAATAAGGTGTCAAGCCCCACACACGCAAAAGAGCCAATCAATAGAATATATTCCTCCTGTGGGCCCCGTCGTCGCAGTGTTAGTAAAAGGATTTTTTTTTTTATCCGAACTTCGATTTAGGTACACTTTGCACTAATGCAACCGTAACTCAAAGTTATACAATCCTATATGTAAAAAATAAATTAATTTACAAAATATAAATGGCAGAAAATAGTCATAAATACAGTTTCCTAGTCAGTTTTAGTGAAAACGTTCACAACAATGATTTTGCACCTACTAATCTCAACTATACACACAACCATATTTCTAACTTTGAAATCAATTATAGCGTGTAAGTAACTTCATAAATCCATATCATGATGTTTTTTTTATAGACTAACACGTACCAAATTTTAAAGTTAGACAACTAATGCTACAAAAACTTGGATTGAAAATGGAAGTCCGAAAACAAGACTTACGTACATTAGCACATGCATGCTTAACATGAGATGCGGGTAATGTGTACTTCTCCATTCACTTCCCTAGTGAGCCCTCTTAATTTGTCTTTAATTATGAATTATCCAACCAGTCCGGACCCATGACCCGATTTTGGACAGGCCGAGCTGAAATCGGGCTTGGGCCGGTTCAGTGTTGGACCGGATCAGTCCCTTTTTTTTTGGAAAAAAACTATTAAAAAAACATAAAAAATTCTTAACAAAAGTGAATTTATTAAAAACTTTGTTTCCATTAAAATTTAAATATGCTATAACATTAACTAAAAAAAATGAGAAAATAAAAGTTAACAAATTTTTATTAGTATCAAGATAATTTAATGTACATGTATTTTTTCCTTAAAATTTGTAATAAAACGTAGTTTGAATTGTCATATAATTTGAATAACTATCATTTATGTTTTTAAAAAAAATTAGAAATTAGAAAGTAGAAGTTAATGTACAACATTACAAGTATTTTTTTCCATAAAAAATTAGAAAGTAAAAAAAAAAAAAGAAGAAAATTTCATATAGAAGTATGAAATTTGATGTATTTACGTAGAAGAGGAGATGTCCAGTACCATTCTAGGATATGACGTCATCTAAGCTGTCACGACCCGCACCCGCTTTTCGGGATGCAAGTGTGTGAGCAAGCCAGCTACGTATCAAGCGGACTCCAGCCCGACTCGAATACGTATAAGCTGTCAAGAGCATGGTATCATGTCTAATATGGTAATCTAAACTATATCTCAATCCACGAGATGTATATAAATCAAGAATGAACAAGTATGGTTCATGGTCTGCAGCCCACTAGCATATATGTCTAATAAGACTCCAAGGAAAAATAATGTGAGTCTATAAACTAGGCTAACAAGCAGGATATCTCATGATAAGGAATGAAAGCACGAGAAGACAATAAACGTAATATCAATACCTGAATCCTGCAAGTGCAGCATAATCATCTATCATCCTGCTCTTCCAACTAACTCCATGCAATCGCCAAACCTGAAGAGATCATCAGGTCCTCAGGGGACATAGTAAGATACATAAAAATATGCCTATCTAACAGTTTATCATGCACTAAAGTAAATATAGGATATAAACAGGAAAAGACCAAACTACACGAAAACATGACTATACATGATTAGGAGAACCACTACGCATAAACGAACTGCTGTAGGTGAATAAGAGAACACAATGTCACGATGTCAACGGATAATCAATCGGATACTAAAACCCTTACCCCTAGTGTGGACTCGCAGGTTTTTGTGGACACACACAAAGAAGAAGAAGAAATGCTGTCTTTTCTTATTAGCGTAAGGCACCACAAATCGAGTACGCCTGAGAGATCCTGCACTGAGGATCCCCGAGTACAAAATGAATTCTGGGGAATGGGACGATGGAGATCGAGCGACAGTTGCTCCTTTACTCCATTGACACTCCGATTACAAAAGTGGGAGAAAAAGAAAATTTTTAACTCTCGGCTCACTGGCAAGATGGGCAGCAATTTGGCTCTTAAAATGCTCTCCGTTCTGTCTGTTTTTGAAGAGGTATGAGACCCCTATTTATAGTCGTTTTGCACTGAAACGACTGTTATGCGCCCACAGGTAGAAAATACACTGATTTCACTGTGGGCGCATAACACCCCTTTGGGCGCATAGGATGTAGGCACATGGACACTGGATGATCGTGGGTAGATCGTGGAGTTGACGTGGTCACATGCTTCGGTGCACAATTGCTCGTGGAGACTGACGTGGCCGCATGCTTCGGTGCACGACTGATCGTGGATGTTGACTGAGTCGTAGAGATCTGCTGCCTTGGGCGCATAGTGTGGTAGTAAGTTTATGTGCCCACACTTGGGTGCATGTTTGATCTGTATGAAAACAATATGGGCGCATAGCTCCTCTTCGATCATGTGGGCACATAGCCCCTCTTCGATCATGTGGGCGCATAGCCTCCCTTTGGTTCTGTGGACGCATAGTCCCCTTTGGTTATGTGGGCACATAGCTTCTTTTGTCTTCTTCATGTGGGATACATAGTCTTGTATTTTTTATGCTTCTACAAGACCCCCTTCAAAGTTTTTGAGGCTCGAACGAGTGTCAGAATACTTTGAAAGAAGCATGGGAAAAACTGTCTCCACTAGCTTCATGGGCGCATGATGGGTATGATCCCTTTAGGCGCATAGGTATTTGCCAGGCTGTCAAAATGTGGCTGTTGAGATCTTCCTTGGAAATCTGAAGCGATAAATTCGTTTTGGAACGGAATTTGAAAAGGTCCGCTCTTTATGCGATGTTTATGTGTAGTCTGCATTAGTAAATAGCAGGCACATAATCTGCAAAAGATTGTCTTTGCGTAGGTGCATAGATCATATGGGCACATAGATCGTGTGGGCGCATAGACCATGTGGGCGCATAACTCCCCGTTCGTGTCTATAAAAGGCCTTGAGGAGAGAGAAGATTCATTCTCTCTTATTTTCCTTCAAAATTTTTAAAGAGTTTTTTCCTTTTACTTTCTTTCGAGCAATCATGTCTCCCAAGGCTGCTTCGACTCCCAAGAAGTCTGTGAAGGGCAAGAAGGTTGCAGCAGCTAGTTCTCCTCCTTTGGCAGCATCTCATCTGGTTCGAGATCCCATCCTGGGTGAGAAGATGTCTCAAAAAACGAAGTCCCGAGCGTTAATTTGTGACGCTCGGACTTTTCTCTGCTTAGGCGCATAACCATCGATATGTGCCCAAAGCAAACACACTTCTTTTATGAGCAGTCTTATGCGCTCACAGATGCATGCGCCCACACACTTTGTTGTGTCATGCGCCTACGCACTTGGTTTTGTCATGCGCCCACACACTTTATTGTGTTATGCGCCCACACAGAACATATGCTTATGCGTCCACAGGCCCTTTGGGCGCATAACATCAGAGCGCATAAATTTTTTTAGTACTTAGATCTTTTTTTGTAGATTCTAAGTCTGACTTTTTTTTTCTGTCTTCGCAGTTGACATGGTTGTCCCGGCTCTTGGTGGCATTCCTCTTGGCTCTGCCCGCCATGCTCTGGATTCAAGCCTCGTCACCACAATGGTCAAAAATGCTCAGGTGAAGATCAGCCATGACCAGCCTTTGGTGCGGGTGATCGCTATGCTTGAACATGACAAAATGTTCTTGAAGCAGATGATGAATGATGAGAAGTTCACGCTCGGAGGGGCACAAAGCTTTAAGAGACCGTACTTCTTGTTTGGTGACAGCCTAGGATTTGAGGACGAAGAGACGATATGTCTAGAGGGCCCTCTGGTGGTCAGGTTAAATAACCAAAGGATATGGTTTCCATCGATGAAGCGCCAATACCCTCTATTGGCGTTTACTGATCTAGCTGTACGGAGGCAAATAAAATGGGACCTGTCCCCTGAACTGCATGGGGTCATTTTTGGCAGGATCCAATTTAACTCTGGTGACCGAAAGAAGGGCACTTTCAAGTGTGTCAAGGGCTCCACGTCCTACTCCACGAGGGGGCTGCATCCTGGGGCCATAATAAACGATGTCCCGACTGATCTTCACCCTTACGCTGCTGAGACTCTCTCCAACCTGATGCTGTCAAAGAAGGAGTCGTATTCGGGAGGGAATCTGTGGATGGAAGGTTGGAGATACTCTGTCCCGTTCTGGAGCGACCTTACTGAATGGGTGCTCTCGACTTACGAGGCCACCCTAAAAGTTACCGGCCTTTTTTATGTCGTTAGAGCCACCCAATATGGCATAAAGGTTAATTGGCCTATGTTTATCTCATTGGTGGAGTTGTACAACTATCACACATGTACCTTCTTCACTTCGGGTGGGGAGATGGGTCTGGCTCTTCACGAGATGCATGCGATATCAAAACTTTCCTGGGGGATCGAGCCATATGAAGAATACGTCCCCTGTAATGAGGAGCTCCTGGATTTGGAGAGAGAGAACTCCGAGATGATGGAGGTGTACAAAGAGTTACTTTGTCACCTCTTCATTTGTCACTAGGTCACAAAGAAGGGTAAGACTGAGGGTCCCTTCCCCATACAAGAGCCGGGACCAACTACATCTTCATTAGAGAAGAAGGAGACGACCCAGTCTTTTTCTCGACTCGCAAGCCCTCGACGAAATCTGAGATAGAGCAACTGATGACAGATCACGGGGCAGTAGACACTGAAGATAGTGATGATCCCGAGGGAAACTTCCTGGTTTATCATTTCTTCAGGCAGGCTGAGTTTAAGCTGTCGGAAAAGGCTGTGCTAGCCACCTTTCTGATGACATGGCTCCGCGATTGTGTAGTCCCGGATGGTTCAGGGTCTATTGAAAGGATAAGCAGGGCTATAATACTTTCGGCTGTAAAGCTGACATTTGGATACCAGCTTGCCCTGCTTCCTGCGATGGTCTGTGCCATCCAATGAGGCTTGCGACACTTTGTTGTTAACGCGGTGACACCCGATGGTAGAAAGGAATTTGTCAGGACTGAATTTCCCTTTCATTACCTGATGGGATGGCTGGTGCTGCACTGTCCCAGATTAATGAATGCTGGGCTGATGGCAGACTCTTTGGCAGGAGATGCCTTTCTTCGGAGATTCAAAGATGTAGACTGGACCGTCGCAGGGGGTGCCTGTTTGTAAGAAGGCTTTGAGTTTCTTGCAGAATTATACATTCTTCAGAGTGTCACCTCCGTCGGGTAGTGGCCGTGCAGGAGACACTTTAGGGCGTTCCATTGGCTCCAGTCCATCATGCCTTCCCATCTGGTGCTCAGGAATAGGAACCACACTTTCCTGGAACCTTATCTGCCGAGTCGCTTTGCATGGCAGTTCGGCTACATCCAGCTTCTTTTGGGCAACCCCAGCCCTCATCTACAGTCGATAGGAAGCCTGATCGATGGGGCACGTGCATGGGGTTACTACAACGCCGGATGTACGGGGGCAATTTTTACCTTGCCAGAAGATAAGCCTGAAACCCATATGCTCTTTGCTACTGCCAAGTTCTATATTCAGGTCAATACCCTTCATTCTCGGTATGACTGTGAGCAGAGTTTAATATCAAGGACTAGTCTTATCCCCACTCTTGCCGATATAGGACGTGTGCGCGCAATGGGGGGTCACAGAAGGGAAGGTGTCGCTCCCTCAGCTGAGCCGGCTGCAGGGCCACGACAAAGAGTCGCTCTTGAGGAGCCGGTTGTTACAGTACCTCAGAGAGAGGATACTGAAGATCCTCTTCCTGATATTCCTCACAAGAGGAAAGCTTCCACTGAGCTGGTTCAACGGTCCAAAAGGAAGAAGGTTTTTGTCTCCAGAGGGAGAAAGAAGGTTACGGATGTGAGCGCCGGCTCGCCTCCTCCCAGAAGATCTTATCGACAAATCGAGAGAGGTAGAACGACGTCGCGGGCCGTTACCATTCGGGAGGTAGATCCCTTCCTAGACTCCATAGCTGTTTTGGTCAAACCGTTAAAAGCTTTCTCACCATTGCGTTTGTCCTTTGTGCAGGACGTTGAAGTCACGACCGCGACAGGTGCTTCTTCGTCCGAAGAGGTGGACATAACAACGGTGTCCCCTGCTCGTCCTCAACCGATGGATGAAGGTGGGTCTTCTTCAGTTGTAAGGTTTGAGCAAAGGGATGATCAGGGCGAAGGCCCAGACCATGATGGCGATCAGAAAGCCAGTCCCTCCTATGACATTTCTTTGGGGGATACGTCTGCGATAGGAGCTATGATGAAAGATTTAGATGAAAATCAAGTCCAATCAGCTCACCCTCCTCTGGGTATGTCATTCTTGTACTTTTGTTCGGATAAATTTTTTGACTTCAATTTTGCGTGCAACTTATGAGGCTGACTTCCGTCGTATATTCCCTTGTAGACAAAGAGAGAGAACAAAGCACGGAGGTTGCTCCAGATACCATGGCTAGACAGAAAGCTGTCCTTGGTTCTCTCAGTAAACCGGCATCGGTTACTGAAGAAATCTTTGATCGGCTCGTTGAGGCGGCCATTATTGAATCTGCTTCGGGTCCAGCTGGGACCGTAGAAGGCAAGCAGCCTGATTTTGCTTTGGCTAATATTGACAGTGAGCGACCTGGGTCTGCTCTTATTTCCCCAGTTCCAGTTGTTACTGAGCCGGCATGAGGTATAAACTTACAACTCCTTCATACTCTTTAAGTAAGTTTTTTTTTGTTACTGATATATATATTGCTTTATTTGTCAGGTTCGGCTTCCTCCCAAGTATCTCTCCCTGGGACAGAAGATCCCTATCAAGCTTCATCTCCAATGACCTCTTCTGAAGATGATGAGATGGCTCAGGAAGTCATAAGAGCTTTCTACTCCATTTTGAAAGTAAAGCTTCCTGAAGTTTTGAACAGAAATGCTGCCTTCGGGCCTGTGAAGGCTGTTGTTGAATGCCAGGTGACAGTCCTTGAAAGCATTGCTGGCTATGAAGAGCGAGAAAATTCTTTAAGGAAGGTCATAGCTGACCTCGAAAATCAAGTGGCCAAACTTCGAGAGGTCAGTCAGCGAAGCCCAACATCATTGTTTCTTGAGGAGGACGTGGCTCTGATTGCAGCTCTTGAGGAGGAGGAAGCTACTTTTTAGGCGAGGAAGGAGGCGCTGGCTAAAGAGATCAGTGAGCTGGCTGATCAGTATGAACAGTTTGATGCTGCAGGTAGGGCTCATATTGCCTCAAAGAATAAGCTGGCCATCCAGATCGCTGAAAAGTACAATCAAATTGCACAACTTCACAAAGTGATTGCCCAGCTTGAGGCCGACTTGTGAACAGTTGCGTCTGAGCGGAAGACTACGTGGTTCAGGCTGCTGCGACTGCCACAACTTCAGACCAATTGAAGGCTCAGCTCGTGAAGTTGGAAGAGGAGCATATGAAACTGATTCCTTTCGAGGATGAAGCTGCTCGGCAGGAAAAAGCACGTCCTCGTGCCACTGTCAAATCTCAAGCTGAAATTAAAGCTCTGAGGGATAACATCAATCGATTGTGTATCCCTTAAGTCTTTTGTTTGTAATTATCTCTTTTAGCCGCCAAAACTCTTGTATCTTTTTCTTTTCTCCGTCTTTTGATAGACATTTTTAATAAAGAATCTTTCGGCTTTCAAAATTCATGAATGAAGTTTGTGAAATATCAGAACTAGAGGTAATGTGGACGTAGTAAGAATATTTCTGGTGGGTATTCCGCTGGGGAATTTGATGTAGACTTATTATCCGTTTTATATTCAAGGTTCTTGAATATAGATAATAAGTTGAAAGAAGCTGCTAATAGAGGTTATATTGACGTAATAGCAGAGAATGTTCTATATTTGACCAGAGGTAATATGGACATGAACGGATATATAACATTAGATAGGAGTAGATAATTCAGAGGTAATATGGACGTGATCATCTTTGATGAATGTTTTGCTCAGAGATTATATGGACGTGGCAAAATGTTTCTTAATTATCCCACTGGGGAAATAATTATTGGAAAACAGTTCAGAGGTAATATGGACGTGAATGTTTTGCTTAGAGGTTATATGGACGTGGCAAAACGTTTCTTAATTATCCCACTGGGGAAATAATTATCGGAAAACAGTTCAGAGGTAATATGGACGTGACTTGTTTTCGTCAGACCAAGTTTGGACAGAGTCCAAAACGAAGATAATTCCACTGGGGAATCTTTTTAAAGGACCTATTATCCATGGCGTATTCAAGACTCTTGAAATATGGATAATAGTTAGATGATTTTTTCGAATCACATAAACATTGTACTGTACATTTACATGACTGAAACAGGGTATATATGAACGCTGTTCATGAAGGTTACACATAATATTTCTTCAGGAACTTGCCGTTGATCGGTATCATGAGCAAGTCACCATCAGGCTTGGTTAGTCGATACGTATCGTTAGAATACACTGATTCTATAACGAAAGGACCTTCCCATTTAGGCTATAATTTTTCTTTTGTCTTGTGTATCATGATCAGTGGTCTTCTCACTGCTAAGATCAGATCACCAACTTGAAAGATTCTTTCCTTCACATTTTTATTAAAGGCTCTGGAAAAGCGTGCTTGGTTGTAAACCCCCTAAATTTTCACTATGATTTTTTTAAAATAAAATTTGTTTTGATTTTTATTTTCGAATTTGTACTACGTCACGTACGAGTACGTATTTGCGAGCCGGTATTTTTATATACACAAATAATTTACTAAAAGATTTGTTTTATATAGAAAAATAAGTAAAATTTCTGAAAATAGTATAATGTAAATATTTAGCTACGAGGTACGTTACACGAATTTCGCCCAAACCTTATTTTAATTATTTATCATAAAAAAGCTAATTTTTTTTTATAAATATCAGTAGTATTTTAGAAAACTATATTTTTCGTAAATATTCTATTTGTATTGAGATACATGAAAATTTATTCATGTATATATTTGATTTTTGAAATTATTTATTATTATTTTATTATTATCCATAAAAAGATATTTTGAAACTTGATGGATTAATGTTTAATTGTCATGATGATTTAAATTTAAAATTTTGATTTTGTTGATTCAATTTAACTAGTCCTTATTTAAAAGATAGGATTATCAAGATTTGAACTAGATTTGGATTTAATTGATTTAAATTAAATAAGTGAAATATCTACAAGGGGTTTAAACTATCATAATCCTTATCCAATTTGGAGCCTTCACCTCCTATATAAGGAGCGGCCCCATACTCTTTTTCCATCAGCATTCCAAAACTCCAGAATTTACTACCACAACCCAACCCCCCGTGCATCGTGTCCGTGCCATTTCCATCCACTATATTATTACTTTTACATATACAATTTTTCTGACACAGTGTCCGTCAATCCCTGACACATCTCCCCGATCCAGACCACCCTTCAACTCTCATCCAAACCTCCATCTCGGCCTCGCCTCTGCCAACACCCTTGCCGCCATCACCACCTCTCCTCTCAACCACCCGGCCGAGGCAGCAGCCAACACCACCATGACAACAAACCCATCACCATCATGTTCACGCCACCAAAAGAGACTCCTTATCGGCCCCATCTAAACACGTCGACAATAGCAGCCCATCCTCGCCCCATCGTCATCAACGTCACCACCATCATCACTGTAACAACCACCAACACCGCAACTACCGCCACAGACCACCATCTCCACACAAACATCGTCGTCACCCCAACCGCGCTACCGCCACCTCCGTAGGCTGACCACTCTACCAACAGGGCCGGCCCTGAGCTAATGGGGGCCTCCAGGCGAAAGTTTCAAAATGGGCCCCCATACATAATGTAAAAAAAGGTATAAATAAAACAAAAAATTGTTGTAGCCAAGATTTGAACAAAGGACCTCTTAAATACAAGTCTAGCATTATAACCACTACACCACAATATTGTTTTGTTAAAAAAAGCAAATGATATATATTAGTTCTATTGGAGATAGTTCCATGTTGGTGCCCCCTTTCGTCAGGGGGCCCTGGGCCGTCGCCCGGCCTGCCCTGGGCCCGGGCCGCCCCTGTCTACCAATACCGAATCCATCACCACACGTCCTTAACCACCACCGTGGTCACCATCGCGGCAGCCCACAACCGCCTCCATCCCAAACCACCCCAAATCAAAAATTCCCTAAAAAAAATCAATATCAACCACCACCCCGTCGCCAATAGAAAACCTCAAACAAAACCCAGATTTTACCAGACCTTCGCCCACAGCACGCCATCTCTGGTGGCAGCGCTCTGAAGCGAACGCCCAGATCTGGCAGCTCCTCCCTTGGAGGCTGTGGCCACCCCGCTGTGTGCAGACGTCGGCGGCAAATCGTGCGCCACGGTAAACCTCCGTTCCGAGCCCGTGCCGACTCCGTGGCCGTGCGCCTCACCGGAGCCGGCCAATGCCCCACCCCGAGGACGAGCACCTCGCCCGCACTTCCCAACTAGATCCGCGCCTGCAGCGCCCATCCGACCCGCTTCCTCCGCCTCTCCTTCCCCCTTGCTCATACTTCCTCTCCGGCTCTCACTCGTTTGCTCCTATCTTTCTTTCCAGGTCCTCTCTCTCTCTCAACTTTATTTTTCTCTCTCAACTCCTTCTCCTTCTGTATTTGTTCTTTCTTTTTTATGCTTTGGTCAAACTAGCCTCTCAGAGAAGAAGACAACATAGCATAGTTTGTTTGTTTAAATATTTTTATGATTATTATCTTTGTATGGCTACTAAAGATTATTGAACACAACGCATTATTTACAGTAGTTATTATTATTACTATTATTATTATTAATTTTTTTTACAGAGGATAACCCAAGTTGTTAGTATATTATACTAATAAGGTATATATGTATATTTAATTGCTAATTATTAGTAACAACTTTAATATTATTTATATATATTGAAAAATAGTTATACATATATTTTTGACCCATAAAATATAATATTTTTAATTAAGGCTTTCTACTACCTTTTAGATATTCACCTAAAATATTTTTAGTATATTATTACTATTAATATCATTTTGTTATTATTATTTATTGTTGAGATTATTACTAGTATTATTTTATCTTGTTTCAGTAGATAAATATACAATTACTTCCTAAAATTATTTTGAGATAAAAATATATACTATATTGGTTTTGGCCCTATAAGAATATTCAAAATTTGGCTTGAAAGCTCAAAATATATTTATGGTATTTTAAAATAAAGCTTTATAGTATTTTGAGATCCATTTAAAATACAATCTACAAGTATCATAAATATTTTCAAAATATGGTACTACTTTCTCTGCAAATTCTCACTGTCTATCACTCTTGAACATGACTGATCATACTCCTATTTTCTCACAAATTGGACCCCTTCACCTCGACCTCGACTATTGGACCAATCAGGACTTGTCAGAACACCGCACAACACCGGACGACACACCAGGCAAGATACCTTGCCATCTTTACTGCTTACATTTAGTTGCATTTTAATATTCAGTTGTTATATATTACTGTACTTTTATTTCCAGTTAATTATTTTTGCATGTGGACGTAGAGTTAAGGGTCTACCATCAATTTAGTGTGTCTCATTAACTTGTCACGATTGTACACGAGTTGTGTGTGAGTTGTGAGTAACATATAGAGGTCACTTGCATGTTGGCTGATCCCTCGTGCGCATGCGTTGGAAATAACTGTCAATAGATGCATGTTAGAAGACTTGACAGTTATTAGGTATAAAACAGTATTGTGGAAGCGACAGGTGTTGGTGCGTCGTGGTTACGACGCATGTATATTATCATTGGGGGGAGAGGACAGCTATTAGCGTACGGGCTATATTTACTTTTATACACATTTTGGGCCGATAGTGACTCGTATGAGCACTACTTACTGCCCCGGGGCCGATAGCGACTCAGATGAGCGCTACTTACTGCCCATGGCCGATAGTGACTCGGATGAGCGCTACTTACTGCCACTCTTTATTTACTCTACTGATCCTACAGCCCCTGCGTAGAACGTTGTCCTCAAAGTGCATATCACTTAGACGGTTAAGGACCCAGTTGCGTTGTAGCTTTATAGTATTTACATTTGCAGTTATAATGGCATGTTCTTCATGTATCTTCTTACGTCCCTCTGAGGACCTGGTGATTTCTCCAGGTGTATTTTGTGACTTCCTGCAGGTGCTCTAGCTAAGGCCATGACTTGCGTTCTATTCCATCGAGATGTTGCTTTTGGATCGTCATCCCCTTCGCTCGACCAAATTACTTTCTTTGTATATTTCTTCCCTATTTAAATTGGTTGGTAGTGGATTTGTCTCCGTCCAACATTTTGTACAATAACATTTATAAGTTGATTATATGACATATTTATTAGTGGATGAGATTAGTTTCATGGTTACTATATTTTACAGCTTATGTGTACATACGAGGGTTCCATCTATTGGAGTATACTTCGTATGTATACAGCTGGCATGTACACATACCTAGTCTCAAGTATTTTGGGACTGGGGCGTTACATATTTTTGTGGTGGCCCATGCAGGTCTAATTATCACTTCGGTTATGTTATTGTACCGATGTGAGCCTGCATATAGGATTAGAGTATAGAATCTCATCCACCTACTTGACATCCTTTCTTGACTTCAAATTCCGAACTCTCGTTCGACCTCCTTGATTTGTATCTTGCTTGACTCCTTTTACCGTAAATTTTTAGTTTCGTGCTTAGTGACAACTAGGAAGATGACTACACTATTATATGCTCATAGGTCAAACACATGGCTAGAAAGATTACATTGACAATTAGTATGCATTGGGGCCTTATTTGAGTTATAAAGACATTTTCCCTAAAAGTATGATCTTAAGGATTAATTAATACCAAGTTGGGTAGTAGAGATGGAGGTAAATTTTATTTTTGATACAACTAGAGGATTGATAGATTCTATAATGGATTGAGAAAACAAAATTTTGGAATTTTGGATTGTGAAATAATTATGATTTATTGGGATATGAAATTGATTTGAGAAACATCTTAAAGTTTTAAATTATGACGCATGATTTACGGTTAAGTTTAATTTTGGATTGTAATATGCTAAAATTTATCTCAAGATTTAATAAAGAGTTTTAAATTATAAGTTATGATTTCTAGGTAACTAGAAAATGTGGAAATTTAGTTTGAAAGAAAAAGAAAAAAAAAGGAAGAAAGAAAAAGAGAGAGCTGAGATTTTAACTTGAGTCATACGATTTACGATTTATATGTTTATTTAATTTTGAATTTGAAGAGATGATGGTAAAATTTTGGTTTAAAATATTTTAGAAGATATGAAAACGACTTTGAAGGAGAAAAAAAATTTAGTTGTGCCTATGATTTATGATTTATAAATTTACTTAGATTTCAAGTTTAAGAGTTTCGATTATGGATATTGAAAATCTGGGTAAAAAAATGATATATATATATATATATATATATATATATATATATATATATATATATATATATATATATATATATATGGGGTGGTGGGGAGGTGGGGGAGGCGGCGGCGGCCGATTGGACGGAGGAGAGCGGGAAAGGACGAGGCGAGCGGAGAGGGATGAGCGGGACGCCTGAGATGGCAAGATGGGGGGGGGGCAGCTACTCCGAACTGTGCTCCAACGTCGACGAGGACTGAGGGGCTGGGGCTCCCGTCGATCCTCGGGGCACCTCTTCTCTAGCTTGGACCCCGCGCAGCAGTCGCTCGTCGGCCGCAGCATTGCAGCGATGGCCGTATCCCCCGGCATTGGACAGGCTGCCGCCGCAGCCCCTCAGTCCTCGTCGACTTTGGAGCACAGTTACGGAGTAGCTGCGCCCCCATCTTGCCATCTCGGGCGTCTCGCCCGTCCCTCCCCGCTCGCTCCGTCCTTTCCCGCTCTCCTCCGTCCAGTCGGCCGCCGTCGCCTCCCCCACCTCCCCACCACCCCACCCTCCAACCCCTCCACCACCCTCCCCTTCGGGCCTCGCTACCGGTCCGGATCCTCCACCTAGGAGCCACTAGTACGGAGTCGCCCCCACCCTCCCTCGATCCCCGAGCCCCCTTCCCGTCCACCACCAGTTCCTACTTCGAATTTGCATCGGGTCGTGCCCCCTTGGTTTCCTCACCCCTGTTGGGGGACGTGTCCCCCGTTGGTACTCCCGCCTCTGCTGGGCGACGTGGCTCCCTTTGGCGCAGTCAAACATCCGCGGGTGGGCTCGTTGGCGCAGTCCAAGCCCGCTCTCTGGAGCTAGCCCCCTTGAAACTCCCGCCCCTGTTGGGGGGACGTGGCTCCCCTTGGCGCAATCTATCCTCTGCAGGTGGGCTCGTGGACCCGTTGGGACACCTGCCCCGGTTAGGGGATGCGCCCCTCTATGGCGCAGTCCATCCCTAGTCTCCCCCTACCTAGATGGTGTCCCCCTTTGGTGCAGTCCAACCATGGTCTCCCCCTGGCCACGTGGCAGCTCCAGGTTGCTGCGCTTCTGGTGGTGGGGTTTCAGCAGCCACTTTGGGCACCTTTTTCGGAGCTCATGGCGCACTTCCTTATGTTGCGCCGCATGGGAACACATCTCAACCGCTCATTGGAGCTTCCCATCCGTCCGCCAGTGGGCTCGAGGCCCCCTCTGTTCCCTCGCCCTTGTTGGGGGTCATGCTCCCCTATGGCGTGGTCAACCCCCAGCCTTCCCCTGGCCACGTGGCCCAGGGTTCTGCAGCCCCTTTGGGCGACTATTCCCATGCACCTTGTGCCCTTCATCTAGTTACGCCGCATGGGGGCGCATCCCAACCCCACCCCGCGCTCTATGGAGCTAGCCCCCCTTCGCTGGAGTCCGCGCAAGCCGCTGTGAAGGCTTCCCCTCTCCCCCTTGTGCCTTCCACGGGCGCAAGAGTGGGCGCAACCCATTTCCTCACTTCCTATCATCCCCCTCATGCTTCACCTTCGCTTGATCCGACGGACAACCCGATGATGACTTTCGATGCGGCCGATCTTCAGGGGCCTCCTCGTGTGGCCACGTTAGGCTCGAGCCTCCCCTCCCTCCATTCGGTTGCGCCGGGTGTGGGCGCAACCCGACCGTTCCATTCCCCTACTTCTTTTGCGCCTCCTGTGGTGGCCCCGTTGGGCACAACCCACCCCTCCCCCTCTCCGGGTCTGGACTTTCCCCTCTCTTCCTCTCCGCGGTTTCCACCTGTCGATGTGATGTTACTCTCCGACGCGGCTGGACTGCTGGGCACTTTCCCCCTTCCTGGCGCTTCCCAACCAAAGCCCCCTCCCAAACCCCCTAGCGTTCCGGCGAGCGCACTTCCGGGGCCCGTTGGGGGTCAGCCCGTACTCTATCCGGACGCAAGCCTTCCTCTACCAGCCTATGTGCCTTCGGGCGCAACCCCCCCTCCGGCCATGCTTCGCCCGGACAGGGTCCATAAGCCGGGACTCCTGTTCCTGGACGTCACCCTTCCAGATATTGAGTACCCGCAGGCATCTCCCATGCCGATGGTACCGTTCACCAACCAGGAGCTCTCTTCCCTGGCTACCTCATTCCCCTTCTCCTTCATCCTCAAATTCTCAACCGGCTGCCCCAAGCTCGGAAAGGTAGCAGAGGTTAATGCTGGCTGGCGGCTGAAGGCGGAGTACAGGGTAGCCCCCTAGACCCGAGGTACATTCTGCTACACCTATCCTCCGACACGGACCACAGGACGGTGTGGTCCAAAGGCACCGGGAGGGTTGACTCCCAACTGATGAAGATAATCAAGTGGTCACCCAACTTCAACACCAAGGAAGACTCAGCGACGGTTGCCGCCTGGGTCACCTTACCCAATCTCCCCTCATTTGCTTCGTTCCGACGGCTCTTAAGCATATTGCCAACACTTTTGGGACTTACGTGGCCACCGCCGCCGAAACCAGCAATCTGACAAAAGCTCACTATGCTAAGATATGCGTGGAACTCGACCTCACCTCAGACCCCCCAACCATATCCTTATTGAACTCGGTAACCAAACATACACTCAGCAAATCATCTATGACAACCATATTATCTTCTGCACTCACTGCCATTTACGCGGTCACCTATCGGAGCATTGCCTCCGTCTACACCTGGAGCTGAGGAAGAAACCGGAGAGGTCATAACCCATTCCCAAAGGGAACCAGATTCACCAATTGGCTCAATCACCCCCACTTCCCCTCCGAACTCCCACACTAGATTCAACTCCAGCGAAGGCAAATCCAGCAGAGGCAACTCAGCAGAAAAAGCTATGATCCCCTATCACCCACCTAACCTCTCTCTGTCCAATCAATTCAGCACCCTCGCGTCAGAAGCCATTGGCTCCCCCCCGAGTCGGACTGTCATACTGACGTCGACCAGGCCCCAGGACCGGACCCTGAGGAACTCATAGCCTCCCTGAGGAGACGGAAGAGTCCGCCCCAGCACCTCCGATTGCCGCCGAACTGCTTACTCCGATCGGCAACTCCGCCGTCGATGCTCTGGCCATCGTAGGGCCAGAGCAGGCCTTTAGAGGTCTTCAGGTCCTCGCCGCCAGTTTCTCTCTCCAAGAGGAAGGGGATCAGATTGACATCTTCGACGTCTCCCTCCTCACCCCCCCGGAGCAGCCGACCTCGATTCAGCAGGAGAAACGTCCGCACCCTCCAAACAACCCGAGGACTCTTCCCTCGACACATTCCCTAAGAAGGCCGGGGAACCGTCTATCACCAACATAAAAACGGACAAAAAAGGGACCGTCAAATCCCCGTCTATGCACACCAGGTCCGCGGCGAAGCGGTCAAACCAACCCCTCCAAAGCTCCATTAATGCTGAACATTCTCTCCTGGAATGTCCACGATCTGGCGAACAAACCAACGATGTGAAGAATTACCAGCCTTAACAAAAATCACAAGATCGACATCTTGATCATCATCGAACCCAAAATCTCATACAAGAGACTCAAATCCATTCAACTGTAGTTAGGCTTTCATTCGGCCATTGCCAGCAGACACGACAAATGGATTCTCTGTTCCAAAGCCGTCAAAATCGGTGTCATCCAAGATTCAAGTCAAGTCCTGTCTTGCTGGATAGAATATCCTTTAATCCCCAAGCGCGCCATCATTTCTGCAGTCCACGACAGTTGGGACATTGCGGAACGCAGATACCTATGGAATGACCTCCTGAACACCAACCACCACAACCGCAACCTCCCATGGCTTTGCATCGGAGACTTCAATGCTATCACTTACAGAGAAGAGAAGATTGGAGGCCGCCCTCCCCCTCTATCCACCATGCAAGACTTCAACAACTTCATGTTCAACTCCCACCTTACCTCCCTTCTGTTCACCGGCAACGCATTCACCTGGTGCAACATGCAGGAAGGCGATCGACGACAATTCTCCCGCCTTGATAGGGCTTTAACGAACGTCCACTGGCTTGATACGGGGACTAATTCCAAGCTCTCTCACCTTAACGCCACCAAATCCGACCACGCCCCCTGCTAGTTGGTATCACTAGCACTTCCAACCATTCCAGAAAGAGCTTCCGTTTTCTGGACTTCTGGAACGAGCACCCTCAATTCTTAGGGGTCGTCACGGAAGCGTGGAACAGCACAGACTCCATAGAACCCCTCAATCGAGTAGCCATAAAGCTCCAGGCTACGAGGAAAGCTCTGACAGTATGGAGCAAGCAAGCATATGGAGACATCTTCCAAGCCATTCGCGAGGCAGAAGAAGATGTAACTTGGACTGAAGAGAAATACATGGTCGACTGCTCGCCTGATACCAGGAAGACGCTGAATCTCACCAAAGCCATCCTCAAATTCAGGCTGAAGATTGAAACCGATTTTTGGAAGCAGAAAGCGAGGATCAAATGGGACAGTGAGGGGGACAACAACTCTGGCTTCTTCCATTCCTGCGTCAACGGACGAAGATAAAACTCACCCTCCACCAGATTGCCGCAGACAACGGCACCAGCATCACAGATCAAAAGGGTATCCAAGAAGAGGCCGCGAAGTTCTATTCCAGACTTTTCTCCAAGGAGACGGTTCTTAAAGACGACACCTTCCTGAATGAGGTTTCCCCCTTATCAGCGACACAGACAATCTTCGGCTTGAACAGCCTCCCTCGGAAGAAAAAGTAAAAGAAGCAGTCTGGGCTCTCGATGAGCACAGCGCCCCAGGGCCAGACAAATTTTTGGGGGTTTTCTTTCGCGCTTGCTAGGATATCATCAAGACCGACATCCACAACGCGGCATCCGCCTTCCTCCAGGGAGCAACCGACCCCAGAGCCATCTCGAGCACCAACCTCATCCTCATCCCAAAGAAAGACAACCCCGAGATATTTCGAGACTTCCGTCCTATCAGTCTCTGTAACTTTACCAACAAGATAATATCCAAGATCATCGCTTCCCGTATGGCAGGCCTTCTTCCTAAGATCATCTCGGAAGAACAGAGTGGCTTTGTTTGGGGGAGAAACATCCAAGACAACATCATGCTGGCTTAAGAGTTAGTCACCTGCATGAAATTCCCAGCAAGAGGGGGCAACATTGCTATCAAATTAGACATGGAGAAAGCCTACGACAGACTCGATTGACAATTTAAGATCTGGATCTTCAGAGCCTTCTGATTCTTCGAAAACTGGACCAAAGTTGTGTGGAGATCGATCAGCAACTCGTGGTTCTCTACGATTATCAACGGCCAAGCGGACAGGTTCTTTAAATCTACTCGCGGGGTCAGGCAAGGGGATCCGCTATCCTCCACCATCTTCATCATTGTGGCGGATGCGTTGAACAGAAACCTCAACAAGATGTCAACCAAGCCGAATTTCCAGCACTACCATACGGCTAGCGGCTGCCCGATCATCACCCACCTGGCTTTCGCTGACGATATCCTTATATTCTCATCCGGAGACGCAGGATCGGTGGAAGTCGTCCACAATACGCTTTAGACCTATGAAAGATGCTCTGGACAGAAGATCAACCCGGACAAGAGTGTTATCTACACCCACCACAATATCAAGAGAGAGCAAGCGGCTAGCATATTAACCACCACATCATTCCCCATCAAGCATCCTCCATTCCTCTACCTCGGGTGCCCCCTGGTGTACGGGAAATCCAATGCCGGGATCTTCGAAAACCTGACCAATCGCATCAGAAAGAAGCTAGAGGGCTGGCACAACGCCACCCTATCACCTGGAGGCAAGATTATCCTCATCAACCACGTCCTCACATCCATTCCCATCTACATCCTGGCAGCATGCTCCCCCCAAGAATGTCCTACCATACATCGAGAGCATCTTCAACAATTTTCTCTGGGGTCACAGCGGTGGCCACAAAAAGTACTATTGGGCCAGCTGGGACACCATGGCTCGTCCCACTGAAGAGGAGGGGGTCTGGGTTTTACAAAACTTTCCTATATTGTTAACGCCTTCTCGATAAAATTGTGGAGGACGCTTCGTACCAGTAACAACTTATGGTCTAGATTCATGAAGGCCGTATACTTCAAGCATATCCACCCACCCTCGGCCATCACTAATAGCAGATCTTCCGCGGCCTGGAGCCGCATCCTTCACGGGCGATCCCTCGCCGAACCGGCTATTCGTCTTAAGGTAGGCGAAGGAAAAGCATCCCATTCCTGGAACGCTGGGTAGGCGATTTCTTACTTTCCAAGACTCCGGAGGCCCCTAGGAACAGCACTATCAAGGATCTATGGGACCCTCCTAATAACACCTAGAACTGGATCAATATCAGGTCATAGGCTGGGACCGAAGCGACCGATTACATTCGTCGTAGCGGCTTGAGAATCGAGTCGGACGTAGATAAGCTAGTGTGGGCGCCCGACGGAGATGTCACCTTCTCGGTTAAGTCAGCCAGAAGCGTTATCCGGGGCAACGCAACGCCGTCTCCCACCTTTGCCCCATTCGGCAGACGTGCATTCCCAAGAAGTGGTCTTTCCTCGTCTGGAGAGCCCTTCGCAATATCCTTCCCACCGACAATAATCTCAATACAATCGGATTCAACCTTGCATCTGTATGCACTTGCTGCTCTGATCGACAATCGGAAACAGCCGACCACATCCTCAATCAGGGGGACCTACCGATCGAGGTCTGGAAAGCTCTTTTCCAGCGTTGCAGAATGCCTTACGGAGGCGACAACTTTCATCATCTTATGGCCACCTAGGCTTCTACGTCCCATGGCACCAGATCGTCGTTGCGGCCGCCACATGGGTTATCTGGAAAAATTGGAACAAGGCGAGATACGAAGGCCACCAGTATAACACTGACCAACTTATTTGGGAGACCATTCGTCAATGCCACAAACGGAGACCCTCTGCAGGCACGACCAAGAAGCATTCTGGCACTCTCTCCTATCCTCGACTTAGCCGTTTTGTTTCTAGTTCCCCTCTTCTTTTGTCAGTATACGTGTACATGGCTTCGACATTTTTCACCTCATGGTATACTTGTAAAGGTTCGGCCTTTTTGGCCTTCTTGAATAAAATGGTAGATTGGATTAATATATATATATATATATATATATATATATATATATATATATATATAAGCGGGAGCCAGACGCTTTCTCCAGTCGGCTCCTTTCCGCCCCTTCTCGTGGTCGGCGCACCCCTGGTTGATCGACCTTCTAGGTCTGGCCGCACCCATCGGCCCTTACCCCCTCTTCGGAGGCTCGTTCTCTCCCCGCCGTCCCCGCTCCGCCTGGCTACCCCCGCTTGCGGGCGGCCCCTCGCCGTTCGACGTCCTCCCCTCCCTCCTATTCTTTTCCCCCTCTGCGCCGCCCCCCTCCCCGGCGTCCTCGTCGCACCCGGCCTAGGCGCCGACGGCTCAGCCCTCCTCCGTCGGCTGACCCCTCTGGTCTCCTCGGCCCACCGCCCGGGACTCCTGCTAGCTCTGTCGGTCTCCCCTGATCCAGCCCCGGCGCCCCCCTCCCGTCGCGACCCCCCCTCTCACCGCGCCCCCCCACCCCAGTTGCGGCCCCCACCCCGGCGCTTCCTTCCGCCGTGCCGGTGCTTCCTCCCACCGCGCCACCACCCGTCGTGGTAGCGGACTTCCTTCCGGCGCCTTTCCCTCCAGTCGCCCATCTCGTCGCACCTACCCCCGCCTCGGCAGCGAACCTCCTCCCGATGCCCTCCCCTCCAGTCGTCCATCTCGCCGTGCCTCCCCCTGTCTCGACGGCAGCCCCCCCCTCTGCGGTGGTACTGGTACCCCCTCCATGCCCCCTCGGCTGTGCCCTACGGGTACCCTCTTATCCCCGACGGTCCAGGTTCCCCCTCTGCTTCACTGTGGGCATCGTACGCCCACTCCGTGGGGTCGAGCTGCTACTTCTAGCCCCAGCTGGCTGCCGGCCGCCTGTCGTACCGGAGCTCGGCCTTCCCCCCTCTCTCCTCCATGTCCTCTCCTCCAGACCTCCTCGCTCTGATGGGGATAGCCGCCATCTCGGCACCTCCCTCCTTCGTTTTCCCTCTCCCGCACCCGGCCCTCCCTCCCCACCTCCCCTTCTGCCTCTCTATCCCTTACCAGCCGTCCTCCCTTCCCCTCCGCCCCCTCTCCTTCTTCCTCCTCCCTTTCTTCCCCCCTGGTCGGTCCCCTATCTCCTCTCCCCTCTCCTTCTAGGCGGAGCCCCCTCCTTCCCCGGGGAGACCTTCCCCTCTCCGTGCCGTGCCGTGTCCACCCCTCCCCTCGGGGTCGAGCTCCCCCGGCGGTGGCCGCTCTCCCCCTCGTCGTGAACTTCTCCCCTCCGCTGTAGGGAGCGCGCCGGACGGCGTCGTGGCCATGGCTCCCTTCTTCCGTCCACGAGGGTCGCCTCTCCCCCCTCCGTGGCAGCCCCTTCTGGCGCAGCCCGCCTCACTCTTCCACCACTCCTCCGACGGCTCTTCTAGGCTCACGGTGGATCTGAGTCCCCCTCCTCCTCGTCGGTTCGCGATGCCCCGCAGGCCGCGCCCCTCACCCTTGGGCCCCACGCCACTCTCGGGCAGGCCCCAGCCCTCGGGCCTCGCGTCCACATCGGGCAGGCCCCCCTTCGGGCCACGTACCCCCTCGGGGAGCATGCGTCCTTTTAGTTTCTGTTTGCTTTTTTATTTTTAGTGGGTTTTGAATTTTGAATCCGGGTCCCTCCTGTGGAGCCCGCTCTCTGTTCGGTTGATTTTTAATGAAATTTCCTTTTCCAATATATATATATGTATGTATGTATATATGTATGTATGTATGTATGTATGTATGTATGTATGTATGTATGTATGTATGTATGTATGTATGTATGCACGTACATAGATTTGATTAGGGATATACTAGGATCCACCTCTTGAGATTGATTAAAGGAATTTAAATATCAAGTCATGATTAAGTTGGATGGTTTAAATAAAAAAATAAATAAATTATGGAAGATTATTTTGAGTATTAAACTTTTGTGGAAGCTCGAGTTTAATTTTTTTTAATGCTAGGCAACCAAGATAGCCCTAATAAGATAGAAGTACCCCCACTAGTTGCCATGATAGTTGTATACATTCAAGTGTAGTTGGTCATCTACCAAACAATGTGATTATCTCTCAATCTTGACTTACTCGACCTTTCCTCAAATCTAGATCTTTTATCATGACCATTTAATCGTTTGAAACTTAGAAATGATTAGAACCGTACATTGACCATACCCCATCTAGGAGACTATCTTCTCTCTAGAAATCTTGTCCCTACTTATTTTACTGGATCTACTAGATTCCTTAATTATCTCTATTTCATGTTGTAACATTTTTATTCTTGTGCATTAATTAGTACCATATGAAAACCCACTTTCCATTTTGGTCTTTTGGTGTCTCTTGCCGTGACATTAATATTTGGAGCACGAGACCAGCTGTTTCATCCCAACCGATTTCACATGCAAGACCTAGACGAGCCCACCTTCATGTAGGTATATCACGTGCTACTAAAACATGTCTTCTTGTACTCTACTTTCATTATATGACTTTTGGGCCAAAAAGACTAAACTGTAACCTTTACCATGATATCGACTCTTGATCTCAGAAAGAGATTCAACCAAGACTCAATTCTTTCGATCGATAAATGATTGTGATCTACTTAATTCCTTAAATTCTTAGCTTGTGCTTATTGTTTATTGCTAACCTGTACCTTTATTTCTTGTGTCTTATCTTAATTTGCTTAGACCCATAAATTTTATTTTCGTGCAATAATCCGTATTTATTATCCAAACCCTACCACGACCATTGAGCCTAACCAAAAACTTTCTTCCAAATTGTTTTGATTCTCTCTTCGAAAATTTTATTTTTTGCTCTACTGTTATTCATGATAACCTTGTTTTTAATATATTTCCTTGAGCAATGATAAATATCGTATCATGACACTCCTCAGTTATGAAGTGGTTGGATTAGAATACCACATAGATCATATGGATGGTATAGTTGAATATGATGATTGAGTGATTATGATGCATAAGTGGAAATATGTGGTAAACACGGTTACAAGAAATAAAGAAATGTGATGTGGAGTTTTGATATGATGATATTATCAAAGGCGAGTAGACTCCTCGATTAACAAAAAATGGATCTTCGAGGTAAATCAATTGTTGAAGTTTTTATATAATCATGAAACATTGTAGTTTGATGTTATTAGTATTCAAAGTTACTCCAATATTGAAGATGATAAATCCTGACATTCTTGGTTTTTCAAGAATTAAATTTCGTATGTTACATTTATCGATATAAATCCTGGCTAAATATGAGTTTGATTTTTGCTTAAATTTATTGGAGATTTGGTGATTTCAATTTTGAGGAGACTATGAATGGCAAAATTTAACTTAAGGAATTTTTTCTCAAGGATTTTAGTTTTGTGGAATTAATATTTTGGGGGTAAATACAAGTGGGAAAAAAGTTTCAAGGAACTAAACTTTGTGGAATAGAAATTTGAGGAGAAAACAATAAATTTGATGAAGACTTGTAACAATATTGATGACTTTGTTTAATCCCAAAAATTCGAAGATTATGACCACATTGATCATGAATTTAAATTTTGAACATTAGATTGTTGATCATAATTAGAGGTTGAGGAGATTATTGTGTATTTATTTGAAGATTACACATTTATAGGATTGATGATAGTTTGGTCGCAACTTAGGTACTGATGGAATGTCATGTAGGAGATCATTTTGAAACTATATCCGTTGGAAAAAATATTTTGTTATCTAAATTGCATGTTTTCGTGAATATCGATCCCTCTTCTCGCTCAATGTTGATCGTGTTTCTTATCAAGAAGCTCTTCCTACCTTCTCAGCCCTAATTATCCTAATTATTCCTAAATTTCGAGGACAAATTCTTTTAAGTTGGGTAGGATGTAAACCCCTAAATTTTTACCATGATTTTTAAAATAAAATAAAATATGTATTGATTTTTATTTTTGAATTTGTACTACGTCACGTACGAGTACGTATTTGCGAGCTGGTATTTTTATATACACAAATAATTTATTAAAAGATTTGTTTTATATAGAAAAATAAGTAAAATTTCTGAAAATAGTATAAGGTAAATATTTAGCTACGAGGTACGTTACACGAATTTTGCCCAAACTTTATTTTAATTATTTATCATAAAAAGGCTAATTTATTTTTTTATAAATATGAGTAATATTTTTAGAAAACTATATTTTTCGTAAATATTCTATTTGCATTGAGGTACATGAAAATTTATTCATGTATATATATTTGATTTTCAAAATTATTTATTATTATTTTATTACTATCCATAAAAAGATATTTTAAAACTTGATGGATTAATGTTTAATTGTCATGATGATTTAAATTTAAAATTTTGATTTTGTTGATTCAATTTAAATAGTCCTTATTTAAAAGATAGGATTATCTTGATTTGAACTAGATTTGGATTTAATTGATTTAAATTAAATAAGTGAAATATCTACAAGGGGTTTAAACTATCATAATCCTTATCCAATTTGGAGCCTTCACCTCCTATATAAGGAGAGGTCCTATACTCTTTTTTCATCAGCATTCCAAAACTCCAAAATTTACTACCACAACCCAACCCCCCGTGCATCGTGTCAGTGCCATTTCCATCCCCTACATTCTTACTTTTACATATACAATTTTTTCGACACCGTGTCCGTCAATCCCGGACACATCTCTCCGATCCAGACCACCCTTCAACTCTCGTCCAAACCTCCACCTCGGCCTCGCCTCTGCCAACACCCATGCCGCCATCACCACCTCTCCTCTCAACCACCCGGTCGAGGCAGCAGCCAACACCACAATGACAGCAAACCCATCACCATCACGTTCATGCCACCACATGAGACTCCTTATCAGCCTCATCCAAACACGTCGACAACAGCAGCCCATCCTCGTCTCGTCGTCATCAATGCCACCACCATCATCACTGTAACAACCACCAACACCGCAACCACCGCCACAGACCACCATCTCCACACAAACATCATCATCACCCTAACCGCGCTACCGCTACCTCCGTCGGCTGACCACTCTACCATTACCAAACCCATCACCATTCGTCCTTAACCACCACCGTGGTCACCATCACGGCATCCCACAACCGCCTCCATCCCAAACCAACCCAAATAAAAAATTCCCAAAAAAATCAATATCAACCACCACCCCATCGCCAATAGAAAACCTCAAACAAAACCCAGATTTTTACCTGACCTTCGCCCGCAGCGCGCTATCTTCGGTGGTAGCGCACTGAAGCGAACGCCCAGATCTGGCAGATCGCCCTTGGAGGCTGTGGCCACCCCGCTGTGTGCAGACGTCGGTGGCAAATCGTGCGCCGCGGTAAACCTCCGTGCCCAACCCGTGCCGACTCCGTGGCCGTGCGCCTCACCGGAGCCGGCCAATACCCACCCCGCGGACGAGCACCTCGCCCGCACTTCCCGACGAGATCCGCGCCCGCAGCGCCCATCGACCGCTTCCTCCGACTCTCCTTCCCCCTTGCTCTTCCTCTCCGGCTCTCACTCGCTCGCTCCCATCTTTCTCTCCAGGTTCGCTCTTTCTCTCTCAACTTCATTTTCTCTCTCTACTCCTTCTCCTTCTTTATTTGTTCTTTCCTTTTTATGCTTTGGTCAAACTAGCCTCTCAGAGAAGAAGACAACATATCATAGTTTGTTTGTTTAAATATTTTTATGATTATTATTTTTGTATGGCTACTAAAGATTATTGAACACAAAGCATGATTTACAGTAGTTATTACTATTACTATTATTATTAATTTTTTTTTACAGAGGATTACCCAAGTTGTTAGTATATTATACTAATAAGGTATATGTATATTTAATTGCTAATTATTAGTAACACCTTTATTATTTATATATATTGAAAAATAGTTATACATATATTTTTGACCCATAAAATATATATTTTTAATTAAGGCTTTCTACTACCTTTTAGATATTCACCTAAAATATTTTTAGTATATTATTACTATTAATATCATTTTGTTATTATTATTTATTATTGAGATTATTACTAGTATTATTTTATCTTGTTTCAGTAGATAAATATACAATTAATTCCTAAAATTATTTTGAGATAAAAATATATACTATATTGGTTTTGGCCCTATAAGAATATTCAAAATTTGGCTTAAAAGCTCAAAATATATTTATGGTATTTTAAAATAAAGCTTTATAGTATTTTGAGATCCATTTAAAATACAATCTACAAGTATCATAAATATTTTCAAAATAGGGCACTACTTTCTCTGCAAATTCTCACTGTCTATCACTCTTGAACATGAGATCATACTCCTATTTTCTCACAAATTGGACCCCTTTACCTCGACCTTCGCTATTGGACCAATCAGGACTTGTCAGAACACCGCACGACACCGGACGACACACCAGGCAAGATACCTTGCCATCTTTACTACTTACATTTAGTTGTATTTTAATATTCAGTTGTTATATATTACTGTAGTACTTTTATTTCCAGTTAATTATTTTGCTTGTGGACCTAGAGTTAAGGGTCTACCGTCAATTTAGTTTGTCTCATTAACTTGTCACGATTGTACACGAGTTGTGTGTGAGTTGTGAGTAACATATAGAGGTCACTTGCGTGTTGGCTGATCCTCCGTGCGCATGTGTTGGAAATAACTGTCAATAGATACATGTTGGAAGACTTGACAGTTATTAGGTATAAAACAGTGTTATGGAAGCGACATGTGTGGTTGTGCGTCGTGGTTACGACGCATGTATAGTATCATTGGGGGAAGATGACAACTTTTAGCGTAGGGGCTACATTTACTTTTACACACATTTTGGGCCGATAGCGACTCGTATGAGCGCTACTTCCTGCCCCGAGGCCAATAGCGACTCATATGAGCGCTACTTACTGCCCATGGCCGATAGTGACTCGGATGAGCGCTACTTACTGCCACTCTTTATTTACTCTGCTGATCCTATAGCCCTTGCGTAGAACGTTGTCCTCAAAGTGCATATCACTTAGACGGTTAAAGACCCAGTTGCGTTGTAGCTTTATAGTATTTATATTTATATTTATAATGCATGTTCTTCCTGTATCTTGTTACGTCCCTCTGAGGACCTGGTGATTTCTCCAGGTGTGTTTTGTGACTTCCTACAGGTGCTATAGCTAAGGCCATGACTTGCGCTTTTTTCCGTCGAGATGTTGCTTTTGGATCGTCATCCCCTACGCTCGACCAAATCACTTTCTTTGTATATTTCTTCCCTATTTAAATTGGTTGGTAGTTGATTTATCTCTGCCCAACATTTTGTACAATGACATTTATAAGTTGATTGTATGACATATTTATTAGTGGATGAGATTAGTTTCATAGTTACTATATTTTACAGCTTATGTGTACATACGAGGGTTCCATCTATTGGAGTATACTTCGTATATATATACAACTGGCATGTCCACGTACCTAGTCTCAAGTATTTTGGGGCTGGGGCGTTACA
>JANAVB010018797.1:6835404-7117904 GCA_029216955.1 Iris pallida
TTCTTTATTTGTTCTTTCCTTTTATGCTTTGGTCAAACTAGCCTCTCAGGAGAAAGACAACATATCATAGTTTGTTTGTTTAAATATTTTTTGATTATTATTTTTGTATGGCTACTAAGATTATTGAACACAAAGCATGATTTACAGTAGTTATTACTATTACTATTATTATTATTATTAATTTTTTTACAGAGGATTACCCAAGTTGTTAGTATATTATACTAATAAGGTATATATGTTATATTTAATTGCTAATTATTAGTAACACCTTTAATATTTTATATATATTGAAAAATAGTTATACATATATTTTTGACCCATAAATTATTTTTTAATTAAGGCTTTCTACTACCTTTTAGATATTCACCTAAAATATTTTTAGTATATATTACTATTAATATCATTTTGGTTATTATTATTTATTATTGAGATTATTACTAGTATTATTTTTATCTTGTTTCAGTAGATATATACAATTAATTCCTAAAATTATTTTGAGATAAAAATATATACTATATTGGTTTTGGCCCTATAAGAATATTCAAAATTTGGCTTAAAGCTCAAAATATATTATTTTATTTTAAAATAAGCTTTAGTATTTTGAGATCCATTTAAATACATCTACAAGTATCTAAGATTTTTCAAAATAGGGCACTACTTTCTCTTGCAAATTCTCACTGTCTATCACTCTTGAACATGACAGATCATACTCTATTTTCTCACAAATTGGACCCCTTTACCTCGACCTTCGCTATTGGACCAATCAGGACTTGTCAGAACACCGCACGACACCGGACGACACACCAGGCAAGATACCTTGCCATCTTTACTACTTACATTTAGTTGTATTTTTAATTTTCATTGTTATATATTACTGTAGTACTTTTATTTCCGTTATTATTTTTGCTTGTGGACCTAGAGTTAAGGTCACCGTCAATTTAGTTTTCTCATTAACTTGTCAGATTGTACACGAGTTGTGTGTGAGTTGTGAGTAACATATAGAGGTCACTTGCGTGTTGGCTGATCCTCCGTGCGCATTGTGTTGGAAATAACTGTCATAGATACATGTTGAAGACTTGACAGTTATTAGGTATAAAACAGTGTTTATGGAAGCGACATGTGTTGTGGTTGCGTCGTGGTTACGACGCAGTATAGTAATTGGGGGAAGATGACAACTTTTAGCGTAGGGCTACATTTACTTTTACACACATTTTGGCCGATAGCGACTCGTATAGCGCTACTGCTACTCTGCCCCGAGGCCAATAGCGATCATCTGACGCTACTTACTGCCCATGGCCATAGTGACTCGGATGAGCGCTACTTTACTGCCACTCTTTATTTACTCTGCTGATCCTATAGCCCTTGCGTAGAACGTTGTCCTCAAAGTGCATATCACTTAGACGGTTAAAGACCCAGTTGCGTTGTAGCTTTATAGTATTTATATTTATATTTATAATGACATGTTCTTCCTGTATCTTGTTACGTCCCTCTGAGGACCTGGTGATTTCTCCAGTGTGTGTTTTGTGACTTCCTACAGGTGCTATAGCTAAGGCCATGACTTGCGCTTTTTTCCGTCGAGATGTTGCTTTTGGATCGTCATCCCCCTACCTCGACCCAATCACTTCTTTGTATATTTCTTCCCCATTTTAAATTGGTTGGTAGTTGATTTATCTCTGCCCAACATTTTGTACAATGACATTTAAAGTTGATTGTATGACATATTATTAGGGATGATTAGTTTCATAGTTACTATATTTTACAGCTTATGTTACATACGAGGGTTCCATCTATTGGAGTATACTTCGTATATATATACCAACTGGCAGTCCACGTACCTAGTCTCAGTATTTTGGGGCTGGGGCGTTACATTGGTATAGCTCAATACGCTGTTGAGCTAATACTTTTTTCGTCTAGCGCTTCCAGCTATTGTAGTCGCAGACATAATTTTCTTCGGCAGTCACTCACTGCTAAGGCTACTCGAAGAGAGGAAATCTGGATTTCTAGGAGAATTGCTTCACTCCCATAACAAGAGAGAATGGCGTACTGCCTGTTGGAGTCCGGACCATTGTACGATAGGCCCAGAGACATTCGTCGAGCTTCTCATTCTAATCGTGCTTGTTTGAAGACACAACTTCTTGAGAAGTTTGATGATAGTCTTATTGAAGGCTTCTGCTAACCCATTAGCCGCTTGATTGTAAGCAGAAGACTGCATTCTGAATTCGATTCTTATCGCAGAACCGATAAATACATGGCTCGTAAATTATGGACCATTATCATGGATGATCATGTGAGGTAGACCGAAGCGGTAGATAACGTGATGTTTGATGAAACTGATCACGTTTGACATTTTTACTTCGATGAGCGGGATAGCTTCTGCCCATTTGGAGAAGTAATCAGTTATAGCTAGGATAAATCGATGTCCTCTTGAGGATGGCGGGCTGATTGGGCCTATGACGTCTATACCTGAGGCTTTAAAAGGTCAAGATACCGTCGTTGGGTGTAGAAATTTCGAAGGTTGATGAATGAAGTCGGCGTAGAACTGAAAAGCCCTATACTTTTTTGTATATTCAACAACATCTGCTATCATCTTGGGCCAATAATAACCCATTCGTCTGAGGCGATCTTGTAATTTGGGACCTGGTTGATGTGCACCATAAATTTTGTCGTGAGCATCATGGAGTGCATGTTTGGCTTCTGTGTCAGATAAACATCGTAATAGTAGCCCGTCGTAAGAGCGTCGGTACAACATTTTAGTAGCTGTATCATAGTAAAATCTGAGGGATCTCCTTTGGACAAACACTGCTTCCTTTGGGTCCTCAGGAAGGATTCCGTAGACGGCGTAATCTATGAAAGGAAATCTCCAGTCTTTAACATCGATGTTTGTTTCTGTTATGTAATTGTGATGACTATCAAGGTATCTTTCGTACGGAATAAATTTTGACCATACACTGTGATCGAATGCTGAGTATTGGTAGGACGGTCAAGGAAGCAGCGAGACCGGCTAACGCATCTGCTTCTATATTCTGTAATCGAGGCACATGCTCGATCAAGAATCCCGTAAAGGTAGAAGCCAATTCGATTATCGCTTTATGATATGGGATGAGATCTTCGTGACGAACTTCATAATTCCCTCGGACCTGACTAACTTAGCTTAGAATTGTCGTAAGCTTCTAGATAGTCAACTCCCAGTTGTTTTGCCAATTGAAGGCCGATCAGTAGGGCATTATATTCAGCCACGTTGTTGGTGCATAGTTCTACGAGAGAATACGCACGGTGTATAACCAGGTGGTCGGGTGACACAAGCACGATGCCTACTCCAGCCATGATATTTCCCTTAGGTCCTGTTCTTGATGCACCATCAAAGAACATTCTCCAAATGGGGATTTCCTCAGTTGCGGTGCTAGACTCCACTACTTCATTCGAGATTTTATCGTAGAGTTTAGAAGATTCTGGCACCGGATGAGCTGCAAAGAAATCAGCTAATACTTGGCCTTTTACTTCTCTTCTAAGGGATGAACAACATATCGTATGGAGTCAACAACATTGCCCATGTAGCTAAACGAGAATTAAGAGAACCCGGTTTAGTCATGAGTATTCTGAGAGGATTGACTCTAGATATGATGTGGATAGTCTGCCTAGACACATAGAGACGTGTCTTCTGGATAGCAAATATCAGTACGAGACATTCCTTTTACACAGGTGTGTATCTGTGCTCGGCACCCACCATCGTGCGGCTGAGGTAGTAGATTGCCTGTTCATGGCCACCTTCATTCTTCTGAGCTAATAAGGCACCAAGGGAATGATCAATAGTGCGGACATATAACAAGAAAGGCTTTCCAATTATCAGAGCCACCAACACTGGGGGACTTGTGAGATACTTCTTGATATCGTCAAATGTGCATTGACATTATTCAGTCCAGACGAAAGATACTCCTTTCTTCATGAGCTGAGTAAACGGTTGACACTTTCCAGAAAGATTTCAAATGAATCATCTGATGTAGGCTAGCCTTTCTTGAAGTCCGCGTAGCTCTTTAAGATTTCTTGGAACGCATATCGAGGATAGCTTTCACTTTCTTCGGGTCAAGATGTATACCCTTTAAAGTGATAACAAAACCAAGAAACTTGTCGCTGGAGACTTCCAAAAAAGACTTGGTTAGATTCATCTTAAGTTGGTGTGTATGCATTAGTTCGAACACCGTTCTCAAATCTTAGAGGTGGTTGCCCTTGAGACAACTTTTAACTGGGATATCGTCTACGTAGCATTCCACTATTTTGTGCAAATGATCGTAAAAATTGTATTAATAGCTCGCTGGTATGTCGCCCTGCATTTTTCAATCCGAAGGGCATCACCGTATAGCAGTATACCCCCAACGGTGATCGAAAAGATGTGTGTTTCTCATCATCGGGAACATCTTGATCTGATTGTATCCTGGGAACCCATCATGAAGCACATCAGCTCGAAGCCGCAAGTATTGTCGATCATTACGTCAGTGATCGGTAGAGGAAACTCATCTTTCGAACATGCAGAGTTCAAATCACGGTAATCGATATAGACTCGAACTTTACCATTCTTTTTCATGACTGAAACAATCTTAGCGACCCAATCAGGGTGTTGTTCTTTCGAATGAACCCACTTGAAATAAGCTTCTTGACTTCACTCTCAATGGCCTCTATGATATCTGGTCGGAACCGTCGTTGCTGCTGCTTCACTGGCTTAGCTTTAGACGAGATATTTAGATGGTGCATAGCAACTTTAGGGTCCAAGCCTGGCATGTCATCATAGATCCATGCAAAGACGTCAATGTATTCTCTTATAAGCTGTATAAGAGATTGTCGTTATTTACCAGACAGACTTTTGCTGATGAAGATTGGTTTAAGAGATGATTCATCTCCTAAATTAACTTGGACGACTTCGTCTTCAGTAGGTGGTTCACATTGTTCGAAACGTAACTCCCACATGGTATCCATCTTTTGAGCCTATTGTTCAAGTTCGATTGATTGGACATCGTCTACAATTTGGTCAACTGACACTACGTTGACTGATAAAGTTGCTTTGAATATGTCTCCAATGCTAGAGCTGAATCCCAGAGGCAGGAATCAGAAGAATAACAATGATCCACTTCGACGTCTGATCTTTCAGGAGTTGTTGGAGGAGTAACGTAACCCAAACCAACACCGTTTTGTTGATAATAATTCTCGGGTTTGTCGGAGGAGCAAAGTGATATTGGCAATCGTTGTCCTTGATCATAGTTTAGTCCCTGGTCGCTTTTTATATCATATCCCATGTTTTAGATGATATTCTTGGCTTGCCAACTATATCGGTAAAGTTGCATTTTTCCAGAATCATAGTCAGCTTCAATGTTGTGATTGGGAGTAGTAAAGTCTAGAATGAACTTTCTTTCGCCAATTATTCGACCGAAGATAATCAATTCTTCACCCTTCTTTCTAGCTGGAACGATGAAGTGGTGGATATCTTCTGGCCAGACTTTTTTCCGCAGACGAGGTATCGTGACCGACATGCAGAGATGTGGTCCTATGCCATGCTCTAGGGCGTATATCATATCTATGTACTGGTTTACAAATTGGTAGACATCGGAGTAATTCAAATATAAACCTTTACTTAGAAAGTATGCAAGTTCTTCTTCAGGGATAACATCATCCACTGAAGGTACATTATTTTGAGTATTGATATACTCATTGAGGGGATCATTGTCCGGAACAGGAGCCACAGACTTGGCCAAGTTCGCAACGCAGGATAACTCATCAGGATTGGGAGGACGAACTCAGCAGGCTCCACCCGTGTCATTTTGTAGAGAGTGATGGTTAATGGTTTGACAATATCAGGATTCTTCTTTTTGACCCAGATTGTGAGAGGCTTTGGAGTACTTTTTGGAGTAGTACGTCCTTTGACTCGGATAACCAGGGGACCATCACTGGCGGATGAACTCACTTCAACTTTATTGTCAGCTTTGTTGCCGTCATCTATTGAGGACTGAGATTGGTAAAGTAC
Source organism: Iris pallida (assembly GCA_029216955.1). Classification (NCBI taxonomy): domain Eukaryota; kingdom Viridiplantae; phylum Streptophyta; class Magnoliopsida; order Asparagales; family Iridaceae; genus Iris; species Iris pallida. The sequence goes on from JANAVB010018797.1 coordinate 6,841,415, forward strand.
CGAATTTCTATAGTAGGCTTCAATACCCTTAAAATGATCGACATCGGCAAACTTCATCTTCACGATGCCATCACTGTTGATGTACTTGAAGCACTGGTGAAGGGTAGAAGGAACGATCATGTTTTGTGTATCCATGGACGTCCTAACAAGACGTTGTAGGACACATTGGCATCGATTACATAACAAGAAAACTCTGTTCGAAGTTCACCAATCTGGCACTTGAGGCGGATCTTGCCCAGCGGATGAATTCTCCCATTGAAAGCCATGATAGTTGTATTGGTTGCAGACAGCTTGTGTAGAGGGATCCCTAGAATTTGGAGTAAATTTCTAGGAATGATGCTGAGGGAGGAACCTGGATCGATATGCATCCGATCCACCTTAATCGCTCCGATATAACCTGTATAGTACAGAGGTCTATCATGACGATTATTTTTGAGTAGCATATCCTCTTGTTAAAAGGTGATGTTGGGCACCACTTCCTTAGTACTATGACACTGTGGACAAGGATCTTCAGCGAGGCTTCGACTTCAGCGAGATAAGAGTCTACTATAGTAATGCCTTATTTAAACTTTTCGCGTCTCTTTGGAGAGTCGCAGTAGATCGAACAAAGATAACCTGGCAGGTGTATTGGCCAGCTGTGCCAGTATGTCAAAGTTGTAAGGCCGATCCATACCTTCGGGAGTTGGTGCCTTGAGAGATTTATCAAATCGCGTCTCCTTCTGCTTAGCTTTATCGGTAGTTGAGGACTTAGATGGACCAGCTTCTGAACTTGTAGGGGCAGCAGGAGCTTGAGAAGGTACTGCATCTTCTTGTGTGGGGTCATAAGTCCATAGGTAGGTCTTCCCAGATTGTATCTCGCCAGATAGAACTTCATAAATGGGAGAAGACACCAAATGGTGATTTGTATTTATTGTCCCTCTTTACTTTGGAAGACACCACCCCCTGTATCATTTCTTGTACAAGCTCTGGATGGACCCACATGATCTCACCACGTACTGTCGTGAGTGGCACCAATGTTGATGTTGAGTTGCGAGCTGGCGGCAGGTTGATGATTTCTATTATTGCCTTGGGGATTGGGACTACGCCGTCTGGGACTTCTGTGGAAGAAAAGTCACCAAATTGAAGAGAGATCATGTTAGAAGATACGACCTTGTCTTCAACTTCGAGGTTGATAACTTGGCTGTCGATAAGCTATTGTATCTTCTTCTTCAGGACGATGCAAAGCAATAACATCAGCAGCCCCATGTACGCAGATAACATGCGATGATGAATAGAGGAGACAGTACAACTGGTGCTGATACTGTCTGTCTTTGAGTTTAAAAGACTCTCGTCTTCAGGCAGGGGAGGTAGATAGTCACTGTCGGACTCGAAGAAATCATCGTCATCTGGAAGGCTACCCTTGGTGTGAAGGTCGTCTGCTTCAGATTCTGAGGGAATACTACCCCCAGCTGAAGGATCATCACCACTAGCTTGCGAGTCCTCATCATCTGTATGGAATCTCATCCTTGACCGAGTACCCATATAGACTCCTTCAGATGTAATAGCTCGCTGGCTATCTGTTGGCAGACTTCTTCTTCTTCTGTTCGCAGAACTGAGAGAAAAAGTTGGATAGTGGTCCACCTTCTTTGATTGGGGCTCCCGTAAGGAGGACCCCATGAAGCCATGTTGGATGAAAACATTAGCGGCTTTTCATCATCAGAGTGCTGCAGTCGTCGAAACATGGACTGCCTCTGAGGCACCTTCGTTGCTTTGGAGCAGCAACAGTTGATGACAATACTGGTGCATGGATGTACGCCATGAATTGTAGTATCCTCCCTCGCTTTACGCTTATGATTTATCATGTCGCGTAAATTGGCGAAAGGGAGTTTTTTCTTAAAACCCATGTTACATGTATCGTCGAGCTTTGTATATGGGTTTGTAAGAAAAGTTGGCACATCCGGACTTAGTTCATGTGCAGAGGCAACTTCCACACCTAAGTTCCGTAATGACCTTGAAGACAGTCCCGTGCTATACGCGGTGGGGTCTGTCTTTTTACTGTGGGCGCATAGACCCTGGAGCATGCCCTTGGACATGCTTTCCTGAAGTCCTGACAGCATGCCTGGCCCTCCTGGATGTGGGCGCATAGAATGGGTCATCAGAGCCTGGGCGCATGGCCCTGGGTGCATAGCCTATTGAAGAAAAAAGTCCTCTGGTTAGAGTTATGCGCCCACATACTGCCTTGGATGCATAGCTCTGGGCGCATGCTTTGGAAAATAACGCTGTTTTCTCCCAGTTTCGCCTTCTTCGTTTATGAGCCTCGCTGAGTTTTTCTACAGCGTCAAACACTTCGATTCTTGGCATCGTAGTGTTTTTCTTTGCCAAGTTTCGAGTGTTGAACACTCTGTTGTTGATTGCACAAGAGGGAAGTCGCTGGGCTACTAGAGCCCGGAATGGTATGCGCCTTCTTCGTATCAGGAGCCTCTGTGGCAGAGCTATGCGCCCACAGGGGAGCTCCATACGCCTACGTGGAAGGCCTATGCGCCCATGTGACAGAGTTCTTCGGTTGCATATCTTCTACGACATTGGCAGGATATGCACCACAAGACTTCAGAAGCCAAGTCTTGCGAGACTTGTTCGACTTTACTGATTTTGAAGGAGTAGAGCCGTCCCTCGAGAGCATCTCTTCGAACGCCTGCTGATCGAACTTCACGATCAACATCTTCTGAGTGCTCCCTACTTTATCGGTATCGGATTGCATTACCACCTTCTCGTCAGAGGAAAAGGTAGTCTCCAGTAGAGTCACCATTTTTGTGGACACACACAAAAAAGAAAAAGAAACGCTGTGGCACCACAAATCGAGTACGCCTGAGAGATCCTGTATTGAGGATCCCCGAGTATAAAATGAATTCTGGAGATCAAGCGACAATTGCTCCTTTACTCCGTTGACAGTCCGATTACAAAAGTGAGAGAAAACCTAAGAAAATTGCTAACTCTCGGCTCACTGGCAAGAAGGGCAGCAATTTGGCTCTTGAAATGCTCTCCGTTCTGTCTATTTTTGAAGAGGTATGAGACCCCCATTTATAGTCGTTTTGTACTGAAACGACTGTTATGCGCCCACAGGTGGAAAATAAACCGATTTCACTGTGGGCGATAACACCCCTTTGGGCGCATAGGGTGTAGGCGCATGGACACTGGATGATCGTGGGGTTGACGTGGCCGCATGCTTCGGTGCACGATTGCTCGTAGATACTGATGTGACCGCATGCTTCGGTGCACGACTGATCGTGGATGTTGACTGAGTCGTAGGGATCTTCTGCCTTGGGCGCATAGTGTGGTAGTAAGTTTATACACCCACACTTGGGTGCATGTTTGATCTGTATGAAAACAATGTGGGCGCATATCTCCTCTTCGATCATGTGGGCGCATAGCCCCTCTTCGATCATGTGGGCACATAGCCTCCCTTTGGTTCTGTGGGCACATAGCCCCCATTTGGTTATGTGGGCGTATAGCTTCTTTTGTCTTCTTCATGTGGGATACATGGTCTTATATTTTTCATGCTTCTACAGTTTGATCAACTACTAACCCTCGCCCCTGGTGTGGACTCGCATGTTAGCTTCAAGAAATCACCCTCGCCCCTAATGTAGACTGCATGTGTGGACAGATAACTAATAACCCTCGCCCCTAGTGTGGACTCGCAGGTTAGCTTCAGGAATCAAGGTACAGATAACTACTAACCCTCGCCCCTAGTGTGGACTCGCAGGTTAGCTTCAAGAATTGAGGGTACAGCAGTTCCGTTATGACTTATTCATCCTATGACACGATGCGACTCAGTCGAAGTACATGTGATGACACAACACAACTCAGTCAAAATACAGATGATGACACGACACGACTCATTCAAGATACACATTTGAACCAATCCAATATGAACTACAAAATTAACTATGAACAAGGACTATATATATATATCCAATATGAACTACAAAGCTAACTATAAACAAGGACAATATATATATACTAGCATGCACGATGTACAAATCATATGTCAATAATCAACTAGTAAAATTAGATAATAATAGGAATATGCATGTAAATAAACTGTAGAGGGAGGAAGGTATCTTGTCTGGTGGTAGCACGAAGAACCAACAATATACCGTCAACTGGTAAGCCATAAAGTCTAAATCTCACAACTGTCTCCGAAAGCTAAAATACACATCACCAACATTTTCAGAATAGTCAAATTAGCTAGGATTGCCTGTCCATAAGTCCAATTCTGGACTAAGGGACAAAACGGTAATTTCGGATCAAAATGGTGTCTGTTGTTGGACCCACTTTGCACCAAAAAGCGTGCCAGAGTCAATAGTCTCTAAAGTTGTCAAACTATATGTCTACAGATTTGTTTTGATGATACGAACCCAACCGTATGTCCAAAGTTGGATTTCGGCAGACCGTGCACAAAATTACCCGTTGAGTCGGATCGTGGGGACTACAAAACGGCGATCCAGTCAACTGTCTCCAAGTCGGACCAAACTTGGCATACAAGACCAGAAAAATAATACGGTCCTGTTGGCGCAAGTTTTATCTCGATTTGACGAACGTGCACAAAGTAATTAGAAATTTTACAAAGTGGTCGATACGGTGAATTTTGACGAATGCGTATCAAATTCGTCGTGCACACGCAACCACTTTGAATTCCGTCAAAGCCCACACGTCCGATACGTACCTTTCGATGCTTTTGGTTCGCGACTACATCGCCCGGTTTGGCGGGATGTACGTTATATCAGAGAATTTTCTAGTTTTTCGAAAACAGTTTTATGTTGTTTTTCCTATTTTTGTAAACCAATAACTTGATGTAAAATAGATGAAAGCGAAAACTACCAAGGCCATTTAGAAGATGTATATGTTATCTATAAACATCTTCAAGTGGATTTTGGAAAAAGTCGACATCCTGCGTGCAATTTGTCTTGCAAAATAGGGGTTTGCACAAGTTTATACTGTCTTGTTCTTTTCGAAAAACTGGTTTTCTCGTGATTTTGTTTCGATCTTTCATCGAATCAGGATCATTTCAATCTGAAATGTTTAATAGGCTTCATAGATGGTTACATGGGTTGTTCGTAGCATTTTACGGAATCAAAATTGATGAACTGGATGAGTAGAAATTCAGTCGAGAACATAGTACCTTGTCGCGATATGTTGCTGCCGCTGCTATTGCTGTCGCGCTCGGTCAGGCGCACGGCTGGCCGAATCCGACGACTTATTCGGTCGTACAGGCGGCGTGGAGGTGCACCGGCATCGTGGGAGGTCGGGGTTAGGTTGTGTAGGAGTTAGGGTTAGGGTTTTTGACCGATCTTCTCTGTTTTTCTCTCGGTTTTTATCTGTAACGAAGGGGTTGGGCTCGGGAAACCGCTCATGTTTTTTTGGGGGGTTTTATAAGGCTCGGCCAGTGTGGTCTTTGGGTTGGTTGGTCTGGGATTATTAGTTTTTTTTTGTTTTCACTTATTCTGTTTTCTTTATATTTATTATTTCTTTCTTTGTTTTCCTATATGATTACACATATATAACTTCCTATATATACACTATGTTTTACATATAAATATTCACATTTAGACAAACACGAGTAATATTTATTAAATATAATATATATATATATATATATATATATATATATATATATATATATATATATATATATATTTATATATATAATCGTGCGACATATATTTATTACATATAATAATAATATCATATATATAAATCTATTGGTTTATATATATAAATCCAAAAATTGGTATACTAGGAATACACAGATTTATGTATATAGTCTAAAACTCCAATTTCCACAAATATGTGTTAGAAAAATCGTTTTCCATATTATAAAATAAATTAATATATTTTAATAGCCAGAACATCTAATATAACCATTTTGTATTATGGCTTACCAGGCAAAATAAAAATACAATACCAATACACATATACAATATATACATCTATGAGGACGTCTTTAGATACACTGTATGTCAACATGGGCTTGGGCTCGGTTCGGGTCCAGTCCGGACTAGTTTGGCACTATCGGGTTTTCAATAAACTTAATAATAATAATAAACTCATTTGTAGGGTCAAGTCACAACCTGGCCTGATTTTTCTAGTTAGGACATTGCTATGGCTTAGCCTTCCCTACCATGACTAAAACACTAGTCAAGTCACGCCGCTGCACCATCCGTGCCACGATTGTTAGTCATTTTGTACTCCAAAACTCAACCATGATTAAAGTCATCTACCGTAATAATTAACTAGTTAATTATTTATAAAATTTCTTAAAATTCCCATTTAAATCAAAAAAAATAAATAAAATATTTCAAAAAATTTCGGAAAGAGGAGTTACATAAGCCCAATTTATTATTATTGTTTTTTAGGATCCGGCGCCATCTTAGATGGCGCCCAATTTTTTATTTTATTTTTTATTATGTGATGTAAAAGAGTTGATTTTCTTATCTCTTTACATACACTTTTATCTTTTAATTTTTTTTTCAAATTTTTAAATATTTGTTTATAACTAATATTAGAAAAAATATCTTAAAGATAAGTTTAAAAAATCTTAGATATTTGTTAAAATCTAATGTTAGAAAAATATCTTAGAGAGAAGTTTTAAAAAAAAAGTTTAAATCTTAAATATTTTTTTACTCAAATCTTAGATATAATTTGCAATCGTAGATAATTTTTTAAAAAAAATTCAAAATATCTTTAGAGGTAAGTTCTTAGATATGTTTTCAAATCTAATATTAGAAAAATACTTTGAAAATTAATTTAAATTAGAAAAAATTAGTACAAAAGATGTAACAATAATTTAAATTAAAAATTAAAAAATATGCTAATAGTTTAAAATATCATAACTTTGAAAAATAGATTCAAGATAAATGTTAGATAAAATTGGTAACAATTTAAAGTTCTATTGAGTTAAATTTAGATTAGAATGATATAATATATTTTTAAACTTTATATATATATATATATATATATATATATATGTATATATATATATATATATATATATATGTATATATATATATATATATATATATATATATATATATATAAAGATAAAAGATTATATTTGCTGTAAAAAATATCTTATACTTTATATGATGAGAATAAAAAAATATGTAATAATTATAAGATGAGAATATTAATATATTTTATAATTTAGTATCAAATATAATTTTTTATGTTTTATGTTTTATATCTTTATTTTTTATCTTTGAAAATCATGTCAATTTATCCTAAATTTATGATAAAATGGTCCACCCATAGGAAGATATCAATTTCCATGAAAAATAACTTTTTAAGCAAAACTAACAACAAACAAACACTAATTTAATTATGTGAAATTTTTTCCGTTCGCTTAGTTTACTAAGAAAAAAAATTAATTTTACGAAATTGTGCTTATTTTATTAAAAATGATGATTTTACGGAATTAATTTAGTGAAAAAAATTATTTGAAAAATTATCTATGATTTCAAACACCTAAGATATATTTTTTCTAATATTAGATTTGAAAAAAAAAATATCTAAGAGAACTTAGCTTTAAAGATATTTTAAATTTTATTTGGAAATTCAAATTATATCTAAGATTGAGAAAAATATTTAAGATTTTAAATTAAGTTTTAAGCTTATCTTTAAGATTTTTCTAATATCAAATTTAAACAAATATCTAAAATTTAAAAAATAATTAAAAGATAAAATTGTATATAAGAACACAAGAAAATTAACTTTCTCACATCACATAATAAAAAAATAAAAGAAAATTGACGTCATCTAAGATGACACCAGACCCTAGAATAAAAAAAAAAATTGGACGCCATCTAAGATGGCGCCAGATCCTAGAATGGTACTAGGCTCCATCTTAGATGGCGTCCCATCCCTCTTCCCATAATAATCCCAAACTTAAACTCTTCTGACTAAATACATCAAATTTCATACCTCTATATGAAATTTTCTCGCATTCAGTTGCATGCAAAATAACCATTAAGAAAGCATTAATTAAACAAAAATTTCATATAGAGGTATGAAATTTGATGTATTTACGTAGAAGAGAGGAGAAGTTTGGAATTATTACCGGGAGAGATGGCGCCAAGTACCATTCTAGGATCTGACGCCATCTTAGATGGCGCCCAATTTTTTTTTTAGGATCCGGCGTCATCTTAGATGGCGTCCAATTTTTTTTAATTTTTTTTATTATGTGATGTGAGAAAGTTGATTTTCTTATCCCTGTATACAATTTTATCTTTTAAATTTTTTCCTTTCAAATTTTAGATATTTGTTTAAATCTAATATTAGAAAAAACATCTTAAAGATAAGTTTAAAAAAATCTTTATCTTTTAATTTTTTATTCCTTTCAAATTTAGATATTTGTTTAAATCTAATATTAGAAAAAACATCTTAAGATAAGTTTAAAAAAAATCTTAGATATTTGTCAAAAATCTAATATTAGAAAAATATCTTAGAGATAAGTCTAAAAAAATAATTTTAAATCTTAAATATGTTTCTTTCCAAATATTAGATATAATTTGTAATCGTAGATAACTTTTTAGATAAAATTTAAATCTTTAGTGGTAAGTTCTTAGATATGTTTTAAAATATAATGTCTGAAAAATATCTTAGACATAAGTTTGAAAATTAATTTAGATTAGAAAATATTTGAATAAAGGATGTAACAAAAATTAAAATTAAAAATTAAAAAACATGCTAATAGTTTGAAATATCATAACTTTGAAAATTAGATTCAAGATAAAAGTTAGATAAATTGCTAACAATTTAAAGTTATATATATATATATATATATATATATATATATATATATATATATATATATATATATATATATATATATAAAGCGGATCAAAAGTCCCCCTTAGAAAACCCCCTAAAAACCCACTCACTCTCAGCCGTCCATTTAATGTTAATATTAATATTAATATTAATGTTAATGTTAATATTAATGTTAAATATTAAAATTAACATTAAAGTTAACATTAAAATTAATATTAACATTAACATTAACATTAACATTAACATTAACATTAACATTAACATTAATATAAAAATAAAAATTAATATTAACATTAATATTGACATTAAATGGACGGCTGAGAGTGAGAGGGTTTTTAGGAGGGTTTCTAAGGGGACTTTTGATCCGCTCCCATATATATATATATATATATATATATATATATATATATATATATATATATATATATATATATGATGCAGATCAAAAGACCCCGGCGACCTTTCCTCTGTCATCATCATTCCCCCACTCCTTCATTCTCAAATTTTCCTCTGGCTGCCCTAAGCTCTCCAGGGTGCAGGAGGTTATTGCCAGCTGGAACCTCTCGGTTCATTATCGACTAGCACCCATCGATCCTAGGCATATTCTTCTACACTTATCCTCTGACCTCTACCATAGGACCGTGTGGTCCAAGGGCACTTGCAGGATTGACACCCACCAGATGAAGATCATTAAGTGGTCGACCAGTTTCAGCACCAAAGATGATTCCTCGAAGGCCGCCGCTTGGGTGACCATGCCTAATCTTTCCCTCATTTGCTTTGTTCCAGCGGCTCTTAGGCGTATTGCTAACTCATTCGGCACGTACGTGGCAACGGCACCAGAGACGAGGAACCTCATGAAAGCCCGCTACGTCAAGATTTGTGTGGAACTTGACCTTTTCTCTGAACCACCGAATTTTATCACCTTAGAGATGGGCAACCAGACTCACACCCAACAAATCCTCTACGACAACCACATTTTGTTCTGCAACCACTGCCACCTAAGAGGTCACACCCCAAAACATTACCACCATCTCCATCCTGAACTCAAGAAGAAACCGGCCAGGAACGACAAAGCGCAATAGGAGGGGAGAACTCCCCAAGGGCCCATCCTACCCCTTTCCAATTCCCACATCCGTTTCGACTCAAGTAACGGAATGTCAGAGATCCCCAGCAAAGCATTGGTCCCTCTCAACACTCTAGCAATCACGCTCTCCAACCAATTCGACGCTCTAGGCTCAGAGGAGGCGGCTGTGTCACGCCCCGATCCGGGAAATCGCTCGTCCTCGCTAGATTTTACCAGAATCATCGTCCTCGCTGGGGCGTGATGCCGCACGAGCCTGGGGTTGCGCTCATGCAAGGCAAGATGACAGATTCATATAGTGTTTGCCTCAAATTGATAATATAAGCAGCGGAAGAAAAACAGAGTATAACATAAGAATCGTTTTATTAATATTGAACTGAAGGTTACAAAGCTCTGAATAGCCCAAACATAAAATGCCAATTGGCTACAACGCTCATGATCTCTCTAGCTCACAAAGGATTACATTGTCCCATATATTATGCCTCTTTATAGCCACCAAGTAGTCTTCGGCCGAACATCTCCATGTCGTAAGTCCGAACGCATATGCGGTAGCTCCTCTTGAACGCCAAGGACTCCATGCCTCGGCACGTCCAAGCCAAGCTCCGCCCCGAGCAGATCATAACCTGAGCATGCACATAAACTAGTGGAGGATTAGTGCTTTCGTCCTCGCTTTAGACTGATCAAGACCCGCTCGCGCCCAAACCAAACACTAAATCATTTAGTGGAACATGTATCTTAAATTTGTGATCTTTTTATTTAGCCTTAGTATCAGTTTCATGGCAAGGTTTACGCATAGCAACTTATATCATAATGTGTCCGATACCGTGTTCCTGCAGCAGATACTGTTAGCCATAATATGAACGTAAACATAGTGTTCGTGCTCATCTCCGTCCTATTTTCCTTAGCCTGCAGTGGTTAGAACTTAACATAAGCAAACATACGATTCGTACAACCAACCAATCATAACAGTAAACATATGCATAATGGGTGGCAGGCCCTGCGCCTGCACCCAGCTCTCATCTCAGCCCACCGCCCCTAACTATATGAAGGTCACGGTGTTTCGCACCGTAATGGACTTGGCATCTCTTATGTGTAAGCCTACGATCACTTCAATACGGGTTGCTAGCCCAGTATCCGAAGGATCCCAAACTTACGGATATCATAGCCTATCACAGCACTGGACGGTCGCAATCCGTCCGAATGTTGTGCACCATAAATACCACACATAATTCCCTCCTAGGCCGAACGGTTCCGGCGCCCCGACGTAACCGTTCGAGGGAAGCCGCACCCGTGCACGGGCCATCCGAGTCCATTGACCATGCAATACGTATCATAGAATACAAGTCATATCGTTCAACCAATCTCGTGTTTCCATAAACATAGTCCCGCCTCATAAAGCATAGTCGCATCTCGTAAACATAATCCACCATCCGTATGGGGAGCTCCGTCGGCGTTATGTCCCAACACATCCATATTGATGCACGACGCCCAACGGCTTAGTCGTCTCGTGCTTACATTCACGCATCTCGTTATAATGTTATTCGCATAGCCTACTTTTGTATTTACTTAGTCATTTTATAGTTTTCGTGCACGAGGGCGCGCCTAACGCCATAGTCAATGTTCTACGCCTAGTGTTCAATGTTCTCGGAGGCATGCACGTGATGCACATCTCAATATCATCTTTTATATGTTCTACCATCATTGCCCTACCGCGACTCGTACACTTAATGCACGTCGCTTCAATTGTTCGATTGTTCAATGTTCTATCTTAGTGTTCGACGCATACTTAGACCCGCAGCCATTCGAACCACGCTCGCTAACATAACGGCAACTTACGCATACAATGATATGTTTTATTTGACGTGAAGGAATAGGGAGAGAGAGTCAAGAACCCGCCCACCTTAAGCCTTACGCCTTGTCATTCCGCCGTGCTGAAGCGTCTCGCTTCCATAACTCGATCGCATAGCTAACTCCCGGACTTAGCCATTCCTTGAACTACTCGATTGATTTGGCCTATCGTGTCCATGCCACAATCCGTTGCAAGGCCACGATTTGGTTTCGCGGACACTTTACTGCATAAGGCAAAATGCCGACCTCTTATCGTCCAGCGTAAAAGCATAGCCTGCATACCAGATCAACTAAAATTAGCACTTGCTCAAACGGGACTTATCCTTTGCATCGATTCGATTTATAGATTCCAACCGACTCAAAGCTTACCTTTGGCCAACGTAACATTTGTATCGATTCGCATCGATACCTCATCGGGTCAACGCAACTCTTCGAGTCAACGACTCATCGTAATGCACCGATGCGGAGCGGGGCATTACAGGCTGCGCCATCAGAGCCCCACCAAATCGAAAGCTCCATCGCCACAATTCCCATCCCAGAGGACGTAGAGGCATCCATTGTCACTATCGACGACGACCTCCAACAAATTGAAAGCACCATCGCCACGATCCCCTCCCCGGAGGGCGTAGAGGCAACCATTGTCACTATCAATGAAGACCCCATTGTAGCAGCACTCACTATTTTAGGCCTGGACCTAGTTCAGAGGGGCCAACAGGTTTAAGATGTAGGCTTTCCTCTCGAGCAATCCTTGCTTCTGATTGGAAGCACTAGTGATGCCCTAATTATTCCCCCAGAGGACCCCATTCTGGACTCCGATGGAGAATCGATCGGCCCCCCACCAGACCAACCAGTGGAATCAAGTTGCGATCATCCTTCCAATACTAAGAATAAAAATGGGGTATCTATGTGGAAGGGACCAGCAGGGCCCATAACTATTCTAACCAGATCCGCCGTCAAGCGGAAAAAACAAACCCCCCACTACTCCCTTAATGATTAACATCCTATCTTGGAATGTCCCTGGGCTGGGGAACAAACCCACACTCAGGAGAATCATTAGCCTGAAGAAAATTCATAAGATAGACATCCTCATTATTCTTGAACCCAAAATTCCCTCCAAAAGATTAAAATCCATCCAACTGCAGCTTGGCCTTCGTACGGCCATTGCTGGCAGACACGACATCTGGATCCTTGGTACGAAAGATGTCACTTTCAGGAGTATCCAAGAGACCCGGCAAGTCTTTTCCTGCTGGTTAGATCACCCGTTGCTCCCTGAATGCACCATCATCTCGGTGGTCCATGGCAGCTGTGACTACTTAGTGCGGAAACACGTCTGGAACGATCTCCTAGACATCCACCTTAATCACAGCAATTCCCCCTGGCTTTGCATTGGAGACTTTAATGCACTCACCTGTAGAGAGGAGAAAATCGGGGGCCGCCCCCCTCCCATCCAAGCCATGCAAGACTTCAACAACTTCATTTTCAATGCCAATTTAGCACCGCTCCGGTTCACCGGCAACGCCTTCACCTGGTGCAATATGCAAGAAGGCAACCGCCGTTAGTATTCCCGTCTCGACAGAGCCCTCACAAATGTCCTCTGGCACGGAATGGGGATCACCACCAACCTGTCCCACCTCAACTCCACTGAATCCGACCATGCCCCGCTGCTTGTGGAAGTCAAAAACAATACTAACCCATCCAAAAAGAATTTCCAATTCCTCGACCTTTGGACCGAGTACCCCCAATTCTTGGATATCGTCTCAGAGGCGTGGAATAGTGTGCATTCTCCAAACCCCCTTTCTCGCATGAACAACAGGCTCAAGGCCACCAGGAAAGCCTTGTCCAATTGGAGCAAACTTGCTTTCGGGGACATCTTTCAAGCCGTTCGGGTCGCCGAGGATGACGTCACCCGTGCCGAAGCCAGATTCGCAACGGATCACTCCCCGGCGGCTAGGACTTCCCTCAACCTCACCAAGGCCATGCTCAAATTTAGGATTAAAGTGGAGACCGACTTTTGGAAGCAAAAAGCCAGATTGAAATGAGATAGCGACGGGGACAAAAATTCGAAATACTTCCATGCCTGCGTCAACAGGCGAAGACAAAAGCTATCGATCCACCACACCACCGAAGAGAGCGGGAACATCATAACTGACCAAAAAGGCATCCAAGTGGCCGCAACGGAGTTCTATTCCAAATTATTCTCCAAAGAAATGGTTCACAAAGACAACGCCTTCCTGGACGAAATCCCCTCTCTTGTTAATGACGCTGACAACGTCCAGCTCGAGCGCATCCCCACCGTCCAGGAGGTGGAAGAGGCGGTTTGGGCACTCAATGAACATAGTGCTCCCGGTCTGGATGGGTTCTCGGGTGTTTTTTTTTGCAAGTGCTGGGATATCATCAAGCAGGACATCACCGAAGCGGCCACTGCATTCTTCGAAGGAGCCACTTACCCCAAAGCCATCTCTAGCGCCAAGCTCATCCTCATCCCGAAAAAAATAACCCAGAGACCTTTCGCGACTTTCGTCCCATCAGTCTGTGAAATTTCATCAACACGATCATATCCAAAATCATCGCTACCAGAATGGCAGGGATCCTCTCCAAGATCATCTCGGAGGAGCAGAGTGGATTTGTGCGCGGAAGGAACATCCAGGACAATATTATGCTAGCCCAAGAGTTAATTACCTGCATGAAGTTTCCTGCCAGAGGGGAAACATTGCAGTCAAAATAGACATGGAGAAAGCTTATGACAGACTGGATTGGCAATTTTTGATCTGGGTCTTCAGGGCATTCGGCTTCTCCGAGTACTGGACCAACTTAGTGTGGAGATTTATCAGCAACTCTTGGTTCTCCACGATCATCAATGGCCAGGCCGAGGAATTTTTTAAATCGAGTCGTGGGATTAGACAAGGAGACCCACTGTCATCCATGGTCTTCATCATAGCGGCCGACTCCTCAGTAGGAACCTTAACAACATGGTCAACACTCTGAACTTCCAGTACTATCACACTTCCAGCGATGCCCTATAATCACTCACCTGGCCTTTGCCGATGATTTACTTATCTTCTCATCAGGGGAAGAAGGAGCGGTGGCAGTGGTCCAACACACCCTGCTGAGGTACTCCACCTGCTCTGGTCAGAAGATCAACCCATCAAAGAGCGTCATCTATGCCTACAATAATATCAAAATAGAGCACACGATGAGACTAGCCCACTTAACTGGCTTCTCAGTCAACCACCCTCCGTTCAATTATCTGGGGTGCCCCCTCCTGTACGGCAGATCCAACACCGGCACATTTGAAACCCTGATCACTCGTATCAGGAACAAACTTACCGGATGGCATAATGCTACTCTATCCCCAGCTGGCAAGATTATCCTTATTAATCATGTGCTCACCTCTATACCCATCTACACCCTGGCGGCGTGCTCCCCGTCTTTGAAGGTTCTTTCTTCGATTGAGCAAATGATGTGTATTTTCTTCTGTGGGCATTACAATGGCATCAAAAAACATTACTGGGCTAGCTGGGATTTCATGGCCTATCCCATCGAGGAAGGGGGTTGGGATTCACCAAACTCACCCACATCATTAAAGCCTTCTCGATGAAACTTTGGTGGAAGCTTCGTACGGACGAAAACTTATGGACCAGATTTATGAAGAACCGGTACTTCAAGCGTATCCACCCGACAGAGGCAATAGCCAACAACAGATCATCAGCGGCGTGGCGGCGCATCCTTAGCGGGCATGAACTGGCCGAGCCAGAGATGAGAATCCAACTGAGGGACGGCAAGTCGGACCCTTTCAGAGAGAGATGGATTGGGGACAACTTGATCACGAGGCTCATGGTGATCCCTGCGAACAGCAGAATCAGAGACTTGTGGAACAACATCAGCGAAGACTGGAACTGGGACAAGATTCGTGAATGGGCAGGCAACGACACGGTGAGGGACATTCAAGCGCGCGGCCTGAAGATAAGCCGCGAGGCCGATGCTCTGCGATGGACGCTCGAGGCTTCCGGGGCATTTTCGGTGAGGTCGACGAGAATCACTGTACGCGGTACGGGGCAGCCGCATCAGCCCATCACCCAATACTGGCACTCATACATCCCCAAGAAATGGTCCTTCCTCATGTGGAGAGTTATCAGAAAGAAACTGCCGACTGATGATATCCTCAACACCATTGGGATTAGCCTGGTATCCGCCTGTAATTGCTGTTCTGATCGACAGATTGAGACTATCGATCACATCTTCTGCCACAGCAGCCTGCCTGACAGAATCTGGAGGACCCTCAGCCATACCTACATTATGGAGCCGGGGGGCGGTTGCTTCTACGATCTAACGGTCTCTTGGGGGAAAGCTTCCCACGGCCACCAGATCGTCGCAACGGCCGCCACGTGGGCAATTTGGAAGAATCGCAACAAGACGAGATACGAAGATCATAAATACTCAGCTGACCAGCTCATACGGGAGGTCTTCCACCAACGTCGCAAAAGGAGCATTCTGTGCCCCCACAGCCCGATATCATTCTGGTTTCCCCATCCCTGATCCAAGGCGATCCTGTTGCCCCTCTCTTGTTTCATTTTGGTGGTATACTTGTACAGTTCTAACTTGTATACGTGTCAGGCGTTAGCATTTTGAGCCTGGATTAATAAAGAGAGGGGTTTTCTTAAAAAAATAAAATAAATAAATAAATAAATAAATAAATAAATATATATATATATATATATATATATATATATATATATATATATATATTTTATATATATATGTATATATTTTTTTTTGTATATATATATATATATATGTATATATATATATGTATATATATATGTATATATATATGAAAAAAAAAATATATGTATATATATATATATATATATATATATATATATATATATATATATATATATATATATATATATAAAGATACGGATCAAAAGCCTCCCTTAGAATTTTTCTTTTTTTTGAAATCACACGCACACACACAATTCGGGGACTCGAACCTTGCTGGCCCCTCCGGGTGTCTGCTCTAATACCACTAGGTTAGAGAACTCGAACCCTCCCTTAGAATATATATATATATATATATATATATATATATATATATATATATATATATATATATATATATATATATATATATATATATAATGAAAACCCCTCTCTTTATTAATCAAGGCTCAAAATGCCGAAGCCTGACGCGTATACAAGTCCGAACTGTACAAGTATACCACCGAAATGAAAAAAGAGGGGTAAACACAACAACGCCGAGGATTAGGGCTGGGGAAGCCAGAATGAGGATGGGCTGTGGGAGCACAGAGTGCTCCTTTTGTGACATTGGCGGATGATCTTTCGGATGAGCGGGTCTGCTGAGTATTGGTGATCTTCGTATCTAGCCTTGTTGCGATTCTTCCAAATCGCCCATGTGGCGGCTGTTGCGACGATCTGGTGGCCATGGGATGCTCTTCCCCAGGAGACCGCTAGATCGTGGAAGCATCCGCCACCTTGCTCCTTCCTGTAGGTTTGGCCCTCCATACCCTGCTTCGTAGGCTACTTTGGCAGAAGATGTGGTCGATAGTCTTTCTCTGACGATCTGAGAAGCAATTGCAGGCGGAAGCTAAGCTTATCCCTATGGTGTTGAGGATATCGTCGGTAGGCAGTTTTTTTCTAATGACTCTCCACATGAGGAAGGACCATTTCTTGGGAATGCAGGAGTGCCAGTAATGGTTTATGGGCTGCAGAGCCTGACCCGGGCCACGGACAACGAGTCTTGCCGAGCTCACCGAGAATGCTCCGGAATCCTCGTACATCCACCTCAGGGTGTCTGCCTCGCTACCGATTTTCAATCCGCTCGCTCGAATGATCTCCGCCGTGTCGTTGCCTGCCCATTCGTGAACCCTGTCCCAGTTCCAGTCTTCGCTAAGGTTGTTCCACAAGTCTCTGATTCTGCTGTCCGTGGGGATCTCCGTGCGCCGCGTGATCAGGCTATCCCCTATCCAACGCTCCCGAAAAGGGTCACACTCACCGTCCCCCAATTGAAGTCTCATCTCTGGCTCGGCAAGGTCGCATCCGCTAAGGATGCGACGCCAAGCCACTGATGATCTGCAGTTGGATATGGCCTCGGATGGGTGGATATGCTTGAAGTACCTGTTCTTCATAAATCTGGTCCATAAATTCACGTGCGTACGAAGTTTCCACCACAGTTTCATTGAGCAAGCTGTCACGATGTGAATGAGTTTGGTAAATCCCAATCCCCCCTCCTCATTGGGCTTGGCCATGGAATCCCAGCTAGCCCAGTGATGTTTGTTAATGCCATTGCAATGCCTCCAGAGGAAATTATAAAAGATCTGCTCGATTGACGAAAGAACCTTCAAAGGCGGGGAGCACGCTACTAAGGTGTAGATGGGGATGGAGGTGAGCACGTGATTGATAAGGATAATCTTTCCAGCTAGAGATAAAGTAGCGTTATGCCACCCGACAAGTTTATTCCTGATGCGGGTGATCAGAGTCTCAAATATATCGGCGTTTGATTTACCATACAAGAGGGGGCAACCGAGATAGTTGAATGGGGGGTGATCAACGGAGAAGCCCGTTAAGTGGGCGAGTCCTATTGCGTGCTCTCTTTTGATACTATGGTGGGCATAGATGACGCTCTTGGCTGGGTTGATCTTTTGACCTGAGCAGGTGGAGTACCTCTGCAGTGTGTCTCGGACCACTGCTACCGCTCCTTCATCCCCGGGCGTAAAAATAAGTAAATCATCAACAAAGGCCAAGTGAGTGATTATCGGGCATCCGCTGGATGTGTGATAGTGCTGGAAGTTCGGGATGTTGGTCATGTTGTTGAGATTCTTGCTCAGAGCGTTGGCCGCTATGATGAAGATTGTGGATGATAGAGGGTCGCCTTGTCTAACCCCCCTGCTGGATTTGAAAAATCCCCCGGTATGGCCGTTGATAACCGTGGAGAACCATGAGTTGCTGATAGATCTCCACACTAGGTTGGTCCAGTTCTCGGAGAAGCCGAAAGCCCTAAAGACCCAGATCATAAATTACCAATCCAGACTGTCATAAGCTTTCTCCATATCGATTTTGACTGCGATGTTTCCCCCTCTAGCTGGCAACTTTATGCAGGTTATTAACTCTTGGGCTAGCATAATATTGTCCTGGATGTTCCTCCCGCGAACAAAGCCGCTCTGTTCTTCAGAAATGATCTTGGGAAGGATCCCTGCCATTCTGGCGGCAATAACTTTGGATATGATCTTGTTGGTGAAAGTACACAGACTGATGGGTCAAAAGTCGCGAAAGGTCTTCGGGTTTTCTTTTTTCGGGATGAGGATAAGCTTGGCCTGAAGATTGTTTTGGGGTAAGTGGCTCCTTGGAAGAATGCGATGGCCACTTCGGTGATATCCTGCTTGATAATATCCCAGCACTTGCGAAAGAATACTCCCGAGAATTCGTCCGGGCCTGGGGCACTATGCTCGTTGAGGGCCCAAATCGCCTTCTTCACTTCCTGAACGGTGGGGGTGCGCTCGAGCTGGGCGTTGTCGGCTTCAGTAATGAGAGAGGGAATTTGGTCCAAGAAGGCGATGTCTTTGTGGACCATTTCTTTAGAGAATAATTTGGAATAGAAGTCCGTGGCCGCTGCTTGGATGCCTTTCTGGTCAGTAATGATGTTCCCTCTCTCGTCGGTGGTATGGTGGATCGCTAGCTTTTGTCTTCGGCCGTTGACACAGGCATGGAAGTAATTCGAGTTTTTGTCCCCGTCGCTATCCCATTTCAATCTAGGTTTTTGCTTCCAGAAGTCGCTCTCCACTTTTATCCTAAATTTGAGCATGGCTTTAGTGAGGTTGAGGGCGGTCCTGGCCGTCGGGGAGTGGTCTGATGCAAACCTAGCTTCGGCACGGCTGACGTCGTCCTCTGCGACCAGAACGGCTTGAAAGATGTCCCCAAAGGCTTGTTTGCTCCACTTGGACAGGGCTTTCCTGGTAGCCTTAAGCCTATTGCTCAAGCGGGACAGGAGATTGGGAGAGTCCTCACTATTCTACGCTTCCTCGACGATGTCCAAGAATTGGGGATGCTCGATCCAGAGGTCGAGGAATTGGAAATTCTTTTTGGATGGGTTAGTGTTGTTTTTGACTTCTACTAGCAGCGGGGCATGGTCAGATTCGATGGAGTTGAGGTGGGACAAGTTGGTAGTGATCCCCATGCCGTGCCAGTGGATGTTAGTGACGGCTCTGTCGAGACGAGAATACTGACGGCGGTTGCCTTCTTGCATGTTGCACCAGGTGAAAGCGTTGCCGGTGAACTGGATCGGGGCAAGATTGGCGTTGAAAATGAAGTTGTTGAAGTCTTGCATGGCCGGGATGGGAGGGGGCCGGCCCCCGATTTTTTCGTCTCTACAGGTGAGCGAGTTGAAGTCTCCTATACAAAGCCAAGGAGAATGGTTGTGATTTTGGTGGATGTCGAGGAGATCGTTCCAGAGGATTTTTCGCTCTAGGAAATCGCAACTGCCATGGACCTCCGAGATGATAGCGCGCTCGGGGAGCTTGGGGTGGTCAAGCCAGCAGGAGAGGGCTTGCCGGGTGTCCAGGATACACCCGATAGTGACATCTTTCGTACCAAGGATCCAAATGTCGTGTCTGCCAGCTATGGCGGTAGGGAGGGCTAGCTGCAGCTGGATGGATTTAAGTCTTTTGGAGGGAATTTTGGGTTCAATAATAATGGGGATGTCAATCTTATGGATTTTCTTAAGGCTGATGATTCTCCTTAGAGTTGGTTTGTTCCCAAGTCCGCGAACATTCCATGATAGGATATTAATCATTAAGGGAGTCGTGGGGGGATTGTTTGATCCGCTTGGCGACGGATCTGGGTAGGATGGTTATGGAATCTGTAAGTCCTTTCCTAGTAGAGACCCCGTTAACATTCTTAGCTGTGGTAGGATGATCACTAGTTGGTTCCCCTTGCTGGTCCGGGGGGGGACCGATCGATTCCCCGGCGGAGTCCAATGTTGGGTCTTCTGGGGGGATAACTAAGAAGTCACTGGTGCTCTCTATCGGAAGCATTAATTGCTGAAGAGGAAAACCTGCCGCTAGAACCTGTTGGCCCCTCTGAACTAGGTCCGGGCCTAAAATAGAAAGTGCTGCTTTGATGGTGTCTTCGATGATGGGTTGGTGGTCCTCGTCGATGGAGACAATGGTCGTCTCTTTGACCTCCAAACTGGGGACCAAGGTGCCGGTGTTCTTGACATTGGAGGGCTCTAATGACGAAGGGGAAGCTGCCTTCTCCGAATCAAGAGCGACGAATTGGTTGGATAGAGTGATGGCATGAGGGTTGAAAGGGATCAATGCATTTCTATGGAGCTCGCCCTGGTCCGACATGCCTTCTCTGGAGTTGAATCGGATGTGGGAGTTGGAAAGTGAAAGAATGGGCCCCTGGGGTGTAACGCCCCAGAACCAGAATACTGGAGAGCGGGGGCATACACAGCCAGCTACGTATATCGAAATGGAAAACACCTCGGTATACGGTCACGGCTGTCTAGAAATATGAGGGTTAACTACAAGTCATCAGTCTCCTATGGTCATTAGCAAGCCTATTGTCTCAATCTCAAGCAAGTGTTAAGATTACAAGATGTCTGAGCATCAAATATATAAATACAAGGCGTCCCAAATATTACATATTGGATGATCAAGCAGCTAGTCTTACAAAATATCGGGACTAGCAAAGAGTACATCATACATGATCAACCCTAGGATCTGTTCATCATGTTTACAGCATCAAGAAAATGTACATACGAGCTAACAGGTGCTCGCCGGCAAACGCCTCAAAAGAATATTTAATTTACATATGAGTGAGCGGTACAAAAATAGAAACCCACTCTTGGCCCCGGTTTCTTCTAGTTGACACCATCGGGCTGGAACTGCGGTAGATCCTCGGTAGTTGCTCCGAAATCTGGCCATACAAAACCAGCTGGGTCAGACCCCAGAAAGAGCAAGTGCCACAAAGGAGGCCATGCACAAGAACTAAGACCAGCATATCAAGTCGGAATGAAAATAAAGGTACGAGAAAGAAATACATGCAATAGGGCGATAACTGGTCATAACATGAGAATATTCCGGTCTCCCAGGTTACAACCCTTAAACCAAACAAGGACCGGAATTGTAACCCTTCGCCTGAATAACGCATGCGCTAGACCATTTATCTAAAATTAAAATAAAGACAAGCATGCTCGGGATGAGAGCCAGGTACAGGGACTAGATCAGGCCTAGGCAAGACTAGGCAAGCAAGACAAGGCTAGACAAGACCAGACGCCAACCATTTCACAACGGCCAAGCAAGTCCTACGGCTTGATAAATTAACTAACTAGGGTTGTCACAACCTAGTTACTAGCAAGATGCAATGAGATGTTCCTATCAGCCACAGGCCCTGCAGACTATCCAGGCTACCCAGAACGCAAGCAAGGAGCTGGGTACAGGTGGGTACATTGTCCGAGAGACAAGTGTACCCTCAAGTACCATCAAGGGGTGCAATACCTAACAGTGTGCTGGAATTGTGCCCTACTCGTCGGCAAGCTTCAATTTCCAAGGCCGCCCAGGTAACGGGATTGCCTGTAGCCGGGAAATCTCCATGTTCTAGTTTTGAGAACTAATCATTTACCTAGTCCGAATTCATGTGAACCTCTGGCCGTGGTACCCAGATGTTCACGTCCTAGACATGATGCAAGACTGGACCAGTAGATTAATCAAGCACAAGATGCACACCCACGGTGTCAAGTCACGTAGCAAGTCAAGTAAGCCTGCCTCAGCAGCTCAAGTTGTCAAGTTATCATATTATCATGTCATGTTACAAGGAAGTGCGCCGCCGCGGGCCACTAGCAAGTTGTCAAGTTAACAGGTTCCAGTTATATAGTTCTAGTCACAATTTATGAAAAGTCAACTCAAATCATGTCAAGATCAAGAAAATGGCAAAACTCCAAGTTGTGTCAAAAGTGCCAAGTCGAGCCAAGTCGTGACGTGGGCAACAAAATCCTTGAAGCTCCAATTCATTAAAATAAAACCCAGAAATAAGCAGATTCTGGGGGCACAAGGGATGCAGGTACACCAGGGCAGGCCAGGGTGGCAACACACTAGAGTGTGCCAAAAAAAGGGGGGGGGGGGTTGACAACACTCTAGAGTGTGCCTAGGTTGAGGGCACTAGAGGGCGCCTAGTAGGCAGCACCCTAAAGTGCGCCTACCATGCTCACTGAAGTGCGCCTAGAATAAGGCCGGCCCAAGTGCGCCTAGGTCATGGGGAATGAACCGCGCCTAGTCCATAGAATGAACTGCGCCTAGTCCATAGAATGAACTGTGCCTACCACTGATGGGACAGTTTGGCGCCCAGTCTGATGGGACAGATGGCGCCTAGTCGAGGATGGGACAGATGGCGCCTAGTCGAGGATGGCCGGCCAACTGCGCCTAATCAAAGGAGAAGTCGGCGCCATTGGCCAACCGCGCCTAGTTCACAGAATAGGCGCCATCGGCCAAGTCAAGGAGAACAGGCGCTATGAAGCGTTCTGTTTGGAAGAGGCGCGCAGCGCTAAGGAGCGTGCGGCCAAGAGGCGCACTTGCAAGGGCAAGCGGCCAAAGTAGGCGCCATCGGACCTACGCAGGGGAAATAGGCGCCATCGGCTACCACAGAGTCATCTTCTTCCCAAGGAAGAACACCATGGCCGAAAACTTAGCAACATCACAACTCGGCCATCCGAGCTCCAAATCCAAACTTCCAAGGGTCCATCTTGGGTGAAATTTGATTCTCTACCACATGAGCACATCAAATCCCACCCAAGATCGGCCAAAACACATCAAAACATGTAAAATCCGAAAATGTAAAGTACAAGATTAAAGCTCCACAAAACCCCAAATCCGAAAATACAAAGAACTAAAGTTACTCCCAATGAGCTAAGCTAAGTGATGAACTCATGAAAGTAGATTCTCATGTTTGGCAAGATGCAACTTGCCTCTCTTCCACTAGGGTTTGGAGGATGGAGGAAGAAGGGGGTTTCTTGGTGGGGGAAATAAATGAAAGTAAATGTGAGGAGAGAGAGAGGGGAATGGTATTAAATGGTGGTGGTGGGGTGAGCTTGAGGGGTAGTATAGGTTAGGGTGGTCCAACAATAAACCAAAATAGAACCAAACCATGCTAAACCAAGTCAAACCAAGCCAAGTCTCCTCCAAAATAAAACCGAGCAAAATACGAGAAGCCAGGAATACTGCAAGTACAGAAAATTAAAATACATGATAAAATCAAAATACGCACAAAATACGAAATACGAGAAATGGGGGTGACAACTCTACCCACCTTAAAAGAATTCCGTCCTCGGAATTTAATCAAGGAGCTAGAGATTGCCACGACAGGCTAGACTAATCACAGGCAAGTTACGCTAAGCAGGCAGCCATACAATCATGCATTCAATCAAGGATGGAACGGGTGTAAGGCACAAGGAAGACATTATACCTTACGAGTCAAACAAATAGGGATAACGCGATCGGATGTCGTCCTCACGCTCCCACGTTGACTCTCCCAGAGAGTGATGACCCCAAGCAACACGGACTAGATTAATAGTCTTGTTCTTGAGGATCTTCTCTCTCCGGTCCAATATAGACACGGGCTTTTCCTCATACGAAAGGTCGGTACCAACGACCAAATTCGAATGATCCAGGATATGGTTCGTGTCCGGGATGTACTGTCGTAATTGAGATACATGGAAGACATCATGCACCTCGCTTAGCGACGGTGGAAGAGCGAGACGATAGGACACATCTCCTACTCGCTCCAGGATACTAAACGGCCCTATATACCTAGGACTAAGCTTTCCCCGTGTGCCAAAGCGAATGACGCCACGGTTGGGCGAGATCCTAAGGAACACATGGTCGTTTACAGAAAACTCTACGGGACGCCGATGCAAGTCTGCCCAACGGCGCTGGCGATCTTGAGCAACTCGGATGTGATCTCTGACTCTCCTGACTACCTCGACAGTCTGAGAAATCATCTCCGGACCGAGCATCTGCCTTTCTCCGACATCGTCCCATGCTAGCGGGGACCTACACTTCCTGCCATACAAGGCCTCGAAGGGTGCCATCCGGATACTGGCCTGGTAGCTGTTGTTGTACGAGAACTCCACCAAGTGCAGGTGATCCTCCCACGAACCACCGAAGTCTAGCATACAAGCTCTTAGCATATCTTCCAAAGTCTGAATCGTGCGCTCCGACTGACCATCTGTCTGCGGATGATATGCTGAAGTGAACTTGAGACGAGTCCCCAAACTCTGATGAAGACTACGCCAAAAGTGAGAAGTGAATCTCGAATCTCTGTCTGACACTATGCTGACTGGCACTCCATGAAGCCTGACAATCTGCCTGAGGTACCTGTCTGCCAGTTGCGCCGTTGACTGCCCAACTCTGAAAGGGAGAAAGTGCGCAACCTTGGTGAGCCTGTCCACGATAACCCAAATAGCATCCTTGCCTGCTGGAGATCTCGGCAATCCTGTGACAAAATCCATGGTAATATGCTCCCATTTCCATTCTGGGATAGGCAAAGGTTGAAGTAGTCCGGTTGGCCTCTGATGTTCAGCTTTAACCTGTTGGCAAACCAAACACCGCGAGACAAATCGGGCTATCTCTCGCTTCATGCCATTCCACCAAAAGTGCTGACGGATATCTCTGTACATCTTCGTGCCACCTGGGTGAATGGAATACTGCGAACTGTGAGCTTCTGCCATGACTTCCTGTCTGATATCTCCACTGGGCACACAAAGACGCGAGCCATATCTAAGTGTACCATCCTCATGAATGTTCAACTCTGGTCTGCGTCCTGCCTCACATTCTGCTCTGAGCCGCTGAATCTTTTGGTCTGCCGACTGCGCTGCCTTGATCCTCTCAACTATGCTGGACTGAACTTGAATACTAGCCATCAAAGCCACGCTGGAAGGAAGAATTACTTCAATACCCATCTTCTGAAGATCTGACAATAATTCTGGTTGCGCTGTCAGGAGATAGACTCCTGCTCGTCTGCTCAAGGCGTCTGCTACAACATTAGCCTTCCCTGGATGATACCGCAAGTTGACATCATAATCCACCAATAATTCTAGCCATCTTCTCTGCCGCATATTCAAGTCCTTCTGGGTAAATACATACTTCAGGCTCTTATGATCCGTGAAAATCTCAACTCTATCACCATACAAGTAGTGCCTCCAAAGCTTCAATGCAAAGATAACTGCTGCTAGCTCCAAATCATGGGTTGGGTAATTTTTCTCATGATCGCGAAGTTGCCGCGAAGCATAAGCAATTACCTTCCCATGCTGCATCAGAACACATCCTAATCCCTTCCCTGAAGCATCACAATACACTGTGAATCCACCGGTCCCATCCGGAAGAGTGAGAATAGGAGCCGTCATCAAACCTCGCTTCAATTTCTCAAAGGATTCCTGACACTCTGCTGTCCAAACAAATGGCACATCCTTCCTGGTCAACTGGGTCATCGGCGCTGAAATTCTAGCAAAATCTGAAACAAATCGTCGGTAATAGCCGGCCAATCCAAGAAAGCTGCGAACCTCTGCTACTGATCTAGGAACTGGCCACGACTCAATGGCCACAATCTTCTGGGGATCCACTTCCACTCCTCCGCGGGTAATGATATGACCCAAGTACGAAATGCGATCGAGCCAGAACTCGCATTTGCTGAACTTGGCGTACAACTGATGTTCTCTAAGTGTCTGAAGGACAACTCTGAGATGCTGATCGTGCTCTGCTTCACTCTTGCTGTAGACCAGGATGTCATCAATGAATACGATCACAAACTGGTCCAAGTAAGGCATGAAGATACGGTTCATGAGATCCATGAACACTGCCGGCGCATTGGTTGCTCCAAAGGGCATAACTAGGAACTCCCAATGCCCGTACCTTGATCTGAACGCCGTCTTCGGGATGTCTTGCTCTCTGACCCTGATCTGATGGTAGCCTGACCTCAAGTCTACCTTCGAGAATACTGAAGCCCCTTTAAGCTGGTCGAACAAGTCATCAATCCTCGGGAGAGGGTATCTGTTCTTGATCGTCACTGAGTTCAAGGTACGGTAATCAACACATAGCCTGGATGTACCATCTTTCTTCTTCACAAGAAGCATAGGGGCTCCCCAAGGCGATCCACTAGCACGGATGAATCCCTTGGTTCTCAAGTCTTCAATCATCTTATACAAAATCTCTAGTTCTGAAGGCGCCATCCTGTAGACTCGCTCTGACACTGGTGCGGTTCCGGGAATCAAGTCTATGGTGAACTCGATCTCCCTCTCTGGCGGCATACCTGGAAGCTCCTCTGGGAAGACATCTGGAAACTCGTCCACAATCCTGGGCAACTGCACTGCTGCTACTGCCATCCGCAATACCGGGGAAGAAGGCTCTACTGCGCCTCTGGAAAATGAAAACTCTGGCTCTCCGGGGATACTAAAGATAACTCTGCCAATGTGGCAGTCTATCCTGGCATAATGATCTCTCAACCAGTCCATACCTAGGACTACATCATAATCTGCCAGGGGAAACTCTACCAATCTAGCGGGGAACTCCCTACCGCTAACCACGATCCGACACGAGGAAAACACTCGATCTACTCCCACAAGACCATTACCAGTAAGCACATTAAGCCTCACTGATAATGACTCGGGCTCCAATCCTATCCGTGTCGCGAATCGTGCAGACATAAATGAATGCGATGCACCAGAATCAAATAATGCTGATGCTGGGGTAGAGTTGACGAGAATTGTACCTGCCACAACCTCACCTGGCGCTACCTCTTCTGCTGCGGTCATTGCCATCACTTGACCTCTGGGTGCCTGTCCTCTCTGCTGATTACCTCTATGCCTGGCCTGAATCTGAGCCTGGGCCTGAGCATACTGCTGGGGACTCTGCTGCTGAAAGGCTTGATTCTGAGGCAACATCGGCCTCGGGTGCTGCTGCTGTACTGGTGCTGGTCCCCTAACTGAAGGACTAGTAAGGTTGGACGAGGATGAACTCCCTCGATTTGGGCACGACCCTATCCTATGGTCCGCCGCCCCATAAGCTAGGCACAATCCCTGTGCCCTCCGACACTCTGCCACCACATGGCCCGGCTTCCCACAGTATGAACATCCTACTGTGGAAGAAGATTTCTGCTTCTGCTGCTGCTGAGGAAACGTCGGGGTCGAATGTCGGTCCGACGTTATTGAGGCCGTCCGCCTCGGAGCTCCAATCGTAATACCCCTAGCTGCCGGGGCTGGTGCTGACGACTGGTGCGACTGGCTGTGGGACCGCTTCCTACTTCCGGTCCTATCCATAATCCTCTGGGAGGTGTATTCATGCCTCCTGGCTGCCCTCAACACGGCGTCGAACGTCTGGTGCTCGAACTGCTCAACTGCTAACAAAATCTCCAAGTGGAGCCCTTGCTGGAAACGCTGGGCCCGATCATACTCGGTTGCCACCAAGGTGGGGGCAAACCTACTCAGCCTCGAAAACTCGGTCGCATAGCCATCGACCGTCCTGCCTCCTTGCTTCAGGTTGGTGAATCTAGTCTGCAAATCGTACCGTGCCACGGCATCGAAGTACTTCGTCTGGAACCTCTCCCTAAATACTGCCCAAGGGACTGGCGCTGCCAATCCCATGGCCTGAGCTGCCCACCAATTGCGGGCAAGATCCAACAACTGTAGGCGGACCACCGCTACCTTCTCATTCTCTGGAGTCCTCGCCGCTTCCA
Organism: Iris pallida; assembly: GCA_029216955.1. Lineage (NCBI taxonomy): Eukaryota > Viridiplantae > Streptophyta > Magnoliopsida > Asparagales > Iridaceae > Iris > Iris pallida. The sequence continues at coordinate 6,869,889 of JANAVB010018797.1, forward strand.
GAACTACCTCGGTATCCTGAAGCCATGCATCCGCGGCGATTGCGTCTTCGCTGCCATCGAAGAACGGAGGGTTCAAGCGCTTGAAACTGTTGGCCGCCTGGTTCCCTTGGTGACCTCCTCTATTCAGTGCTCCATGAACTTCCTGGTGCAGGGCGTCGCCTCGACGATCCTGGGCTGCAAGCAAATCTCTGATAAGCCCTACCAAGGCTCCCTCCTCTTGTCTCACAGGCGGAACGGGCTGAGCTTCATGAACGCGAGGTTCCTGACCTCCAGAAGGTACAACTCTAGAGGTCGCTCCAGAGTCCTGAGACTGCTCCTCTTGTTGCTGGGGTTCATGTTGGGCTTCTCCTGGCTGATCGGCACGTCCGGGAACAGTGCCGCTGAAGAAGACGACAGGGGGAAACGATAAGGAAGGACAGTGAAAGAGCAAGGATGCATGCAAGTGACCGAATCAAGATTCCCAGGGAATAGAGAGTACGAGCAGAGATCAAGGGAGATTACTGATTGAGACATCTACCGGTAACCCTCACATTTCTTGAATTTTCAAGACCTGCATGGGCCACCACTTAAACCGTGTAACGCCCCAGAACCAGAATACTGGAGAGCGGGGGCATACACAGCCAGCTACGTATATCGAAATGGAAAACACCTCGGTATACGGTCACGGCTGTCTAGAAATATGAGGGTTAACTACAAGTCATCAGTCTCCTATGGTCATTAGCAAGCCTATTGTCTCAATCTCAAGCAAGTGTTAAGATTACAAGATGTCTGAGCATCAAATATATAAATACAAGGCGTCCCAAATATTACATATTGGATGATCAAGCAGCTAGTCTTACAAAATGTCGGGACTAGCAAAGAGTACATCATACATGATCAACCCTAGGATCTGTTCATCATGTTTACAGCATCAAGAAAATGTACATACGAGCTAACAGGTGCTCGCCGGCAAACGCCTCAAAAGAATATTTAATTTACATATGAGTGAGCGGTACAAAAATAGAAACCCACTCTTGGCCCCGGTTTCTTCTAGTTGACACCATCGGGCTGGAACTGCGGTAGATCCTCGGTAGTTGCTCCGAAATCTGGCCATACAAAACCAGCTGGGTCAGACCCCAGAAAGAGCAAGTGCCACAAAGGAGGCCATGCACAAGAACTAAGACCAGCATATCAAGTCGGAATGAAAATAAAGGTACGAGAAAGAAATACATGCAATAGGGCGATAACTGGTCATAACATGAGAATATTCCGGTCTTCCAGGTTACAACCCTTAAACCAAACAAGGACCGGAATTGTAACCCTTCGCCTGAATAACGCATGCGCTAGACCATTTATCTAAAATTAAAATAAAGACAAGCATGCTCGGGATGAGAGCCAGGTACAGGGACTAGATCAGGCCTAGGCAAGACTAGGCAAGCAAGACAAGGCTAGACAAGACCAGACGCCAACCATTTCACAACGGCCAAGCAAGTCCTACGGCTTGATAAATTAACTAACTAGGGTTGTCACAACCTAGTTACTAGCAAGATGCAATGAGATGTTCCTATCAGCCACAGGCCCTGCAGACTATCCAGGCTACCCAGAACGCAAGCAAGGAGCTGGGTACAGGTGGGTACATTGTCCGAGAGACAAGTGTACCCTCAAGTACCATCAAGGGGTGCAACACCTAACAGTGTGCTGGAATTGTGCCCTACTCGTCGGCAAGCTTCAATTTCCAAGGCCGCCCAGGTAACGGGATTGCCTGTAGCCGGGAAATCTCCATGTTCTAGTTTTGAGAACTAATCATTTACCTAGTCCGAATTCATGTGAACCTCTGGCCGTGGTACCCAGATGTTCACGTCCTAGACATGATGCAAGACTGGACCAGTAGATTAATCAAGCACAAGATGCACACCCACGGTGTCAAGTCACGTAGCAAGTCAAGTAAGCCTGCCTCAGCAGCTCAAGTTGTCAAGTTATCATATTATCATGTCATGTTACAAGGAAGTGCGCCGCCGCGGGCCACTAGCAAGTTGTCAAGTTAACAGGTTCCAGTTATATAGTTCTAGTCACAATTTATGAAAAGTCAACTCAAATCATGTCAAGATCAAGAAAATGGCAAAACTCCAAGTTGTGTCAAAAGTGCCAAGTCGAGCCAAGTCGTGACGTGGGCAACAAAATCCTTGAAGCTCCAATTCATTAAAATAAAACCCAGAAATAAGCAGATTCTGGGGGCACAAGGGATGCAGGTACACCAGGGCAGGCCAGGGTGGCAACACACTAGAGTGTGCCAAAAAAAGGGGGGGGGGGTTGACAACACTCTAGAGTGTGCCTAGGTTGAGGGCACTAGAGGGCGCCTAGTAGGCAGCACCCTAAAGTGCGCCTACCATGCTCACTGAAGTGCGCCTAGAATAAGGCCGGCCCAAGTACGCCTAGGTCATGGGGAATGAACCGCGCCTAGTTCATAGAATGAACTGCGCCTAGTCCATAGAATGAACTGCGCCTAGTCCATAGAATGAACTGCGCCTACCACTGATGGGACAGTTTGGCGCCCAGTCTGATGGGACAGATGGCGCCTAGTCGAGGATGGGACAGATGGCGCCTAGTCGAGGATGGCCGGCCAACTGCACCTAATCAAAGGAGAAGTAGGCGCCATTGGCCAACCGCGCCTAGTTCACAGAATAGGCGCCATCGGCCAAGTCAAGGAGAACAGGCGCTATGAAGCGTTCTGTTTGGAAGAGGCGCGCAGCGCTAAGGAGCGTGCGGCCAAGAGGCGCACTTGCAAGGGCAAGCGGCCAAAGTAGGCGCCATCGGACCTACGCAGGGGAAATAGGCGCCATCGGCTACCACAGAGTCATCTTCTTCCCAAGGAAGAACACCATGGTCGAAAACTTAGCAACATCACAACTCGGCCATCCGAGCTCCAAATCCAAACTTCCAAGGGTCCATCTTGGGTGAAATTTGATTCTCTACCACATGAGCACATCAAATCCCACCCAAGATCGGCCAAAACACATCAAAACATGTAAAATCCGAAAATGTAAAGTACAAGATTCAAGCTCCACAAAACCCCAAATCCGAAAATACAAAGAACTAAAGTTACTCCCAATGAGCTAAGCTAAGTGATGAACTCATGAAAGTGGATTCTCATGTTTGGCAAGATGCAACTTGCCTCTCTTCCACTAGGGTTTGGAGGATGGAGGAAGAAGGGGGTTTCTTGGTGGGGGAAATAAATGAAAGTAAATGTGAGGAGAGAGAGAGGGGAATGGTATTAAATGGTGGTGGTGGGGTGAGCTTGAGGGGTAGTATAGGTTAGGGTGGTCCAACAATAAACCAAAATAGAACCAAACCATGCTAAACCAAGTCAAACCAAGCCAAGTCTCCTCCAAAATAAAACCGAGCAAAATACGAGAAGCCAGGAATACTGCAAGTACAGAAAATTAAAATACATGATAAAATCAAAATACGCACAAAATACGAAATACGAGAAATGGGGGTGACATGGGGTGTCCTCTCCTCCGATTGTGCCTTGTCATTCCGGGTTGGTTTCTTCTTGAGTTCTGGATGGAGGCGATGGCAATGTTTTGGGGTGTGGCCTCTTAGATGGCAGTGGTTGCAGAACAAAATGTGGTTATCGTAGATGATTTGTTGGGTGTGAGTCCGTTTGCCCAGCTTAATCGAGATAAAGTTTGGTTGTTCTGAAGAAAGGTCGAGTTCCACACAAATTTTGGCATAGTGAGCCTTGGTGAGGTTGCTCGTCTCTGGCACCATTGCCACGTACGTGCCGAAGGAGTTAGCGATACGCCTAAGCGCTGCTGGAACAAAGCAAATGAGTGGAAGATTGGGCAGAGTAACCCAGGCGGCAACTTTTGGGGAGTCTTCTCTGGTGTTGAAGCTAGTCGACCACTTGATGATCTTCATCTGGTGGGAGTCGATCCTGCAAGTGCCTTTCGACCACATGGTCCTGTGGTCGAGGTCTGAGGATAAGTGGAGAAGAATATGCCTCGGATCGATGGGTGCTACTCGATATAGAGCCGTCAGTTTCCAGCTGGCAATCACCTCCTGCACGCTAGTGAGCTTGGGGCAACCGGATAAAAAATTTGAGGATGAAGGAGTGGGGGAAGGATGATGACAGCGAGATTAATTCTGATTCGGAGAACGGAACTAATGGCACCAAGGATTCCCGGGAGTACTCGATGTCCGAAAGGCGGACATCCAGAAAAATACGATTCTGATCGGAGACAAGGTCCGGACGCAGAGCGGCACCGTAGGACGCCGGGGCGGAACTGGAAGGGGTAGGGGCGCTCTGGGAAGGGAGAGAAATGGGGCGAGGGGAAGCGAGGCCGATGGGCCGGGGACTCCCGCGGAGGATGAGACGAGAGGGTGCTGGTCTGCCGAGGGAGGAGGAGAACCGACAGCTGGAGGAGAGAAAACCGGAAGAGCCGGGCCCGAAGACGCGAGGGAGGGTACGGGAGAAGGGGGGTGGAGGCGAAGCGGGGGTGTTGGGGAAGGTCGGAAGAGCGGGCTGTTGGGGCAGCACAAGACCCAACGACGAGGGGTGGATCGGGGGAACGACGGAATAGGGGGAGGAGGGAGCCGGAGGCTCAACAGGAGAGGTAATTGGAAGGGAGTGGGGACAATACGCTGGGAGAGGAGAGGTACAAGTGAGCGCGGAAGGGAAGGGAGAGGCCCTGTTCGACGGAAACGAGAACTGCAGGACGGGCGCGAAAGACTGGGAGGAGGGCGCGGAAGCTTAAACCTGAGAGGTAGGCGCAAACGTGAAGAGAGGCGCAGAAGCGTCAACCTGGGAGGCGGGAGAGCCAGACTCTAGAGAGTTGGGAGCGTAAAGCTCAGGGAGTGGGGGGTCCCACCAGGTGAGGGGGAGGAATGGCCAGCAGCGTAAAGAGTATGATGCACGTTTAGCGCAGCGAATGGAGGGGTCCCACCTGGTGAGGGAGAGGAATGGCCAGCAGTGTAAAGGTCTTTATGCGCGTTAGGCGCAGGGAGGGACCCATCAAATGATGGGGGTGTGAACGCCTTGAGCGTACAAACCATTGGGGATGTGGTGATCTTTGTGCGCGTAAAGTGCTGGGAGGGACCCACCATATGAGGGGGTGGACAAGCCTTGAGCGTACAGACCATTAGGGAGGTGGGTCCCACTAGGATAAACAGCGGGAGTAAGACTACGCTGAACCGCAGAGAAAGGAGTGTGGCCTACCACGTAGTTACGATCGTCAGAGCCGGCCACGTGATGCCAAGTGGGTGGTACTCCCAAGCCTGCACCGCAGGTGGGAGCTGCCCCCGAGGAGAGGGGAGCTCCATTTAAAATTCGAACTAGACCCCCAGAGCCTGCACCGCAGGTGGAGGATCCTCCCGAGGGGGAGAGAGCTCCGGCTAGAAAATGAAGAGGGGCGGGGAAGTGGGGGAAGGCGGTGGGGAGCTTGGGAATAGGGTGGGAGTAGCTGGCGAACGCGGAGAGCGGACAATCCGCCGAGAAGGACGCCGGAGCCGCGAGGAGAGGGTGGCTTGACACCGGACCGGAGGAGGTGGGCTGTGGGTAGGGGTCCTGGGACAAAAGGCTAGGGGGGCTGGAGTGGAGGACACTGGAGGGGTCGGTTCTGGGCAGGGGGCTGGCGAGCGGATGGGGAGAAGGAAGGGGGGCCGGGATGAGCGGACAAAAGGGAGGAGTAGAGTTGCTGGATCAACTCCACGCATTCTGCCGGCCATGGGTGGGCCATCTGCAATCATCAACCTCCGGAGAAAAGCCGGAAAGGGGAAGCCCTAGGGGCATCCCAGGCGCGGAGGGAATGAGAGCTCAGGAACAAGAGACATGCCCTATATATATATATATATATATATATATAGAGAGAGAGAGGAGCGGATCAAAAGTTTTCCTTAGAAAACTTCCTAAAAATTCCTCACTCTCAGCCATCCATTTAATGTTAATATTAATGTTAATATTAATATTAATGTTAATATTAACATTAAATACTAAAATTAACATTAAACTTAACATTAAAAATAATATTAACATTAACATTAACATTAATATAAAAATAAAAATAAAAATTAATATTAACATTAACATTAATATTAAAATTAATATTAACATTAAATGGACGGTTGAGAGTGAGGAGATTTTTTAGGGGGTTTTCTAAGGGGGGCTTTTGATCCGCTCCTATATATATATATATATATATATATATATATATATATATATATATATATATATATATATATATTGAAGAAATGGGTAATATTGGCGAACTCGCCTCCACCGGGGCTCGAACTCCTGATCACTTGGGCCGCATGCATCTCCCTTAACCACTAGGCTAGAGGTCATTTGCTATATATATATATATATATATATATATATATATATATATATATATATATAGACAAAACCCCTCCAATTTTATTCATAACAAGGCGCAAAATGTCGAAGCCTTTACAAGTAAGCGCAAAAAATAAGGAAAAAAAGAACAGTAAAGAAGGCGGGCTCCCGCTCCAAGGACAATATTAAGGGAGCAAGGACTGCCGGAAGTCTTCTATGTCATGTTTGCAATGCCTGCTGACTTTGTAAATTTGGCGAAGTACCTCCCGGATAAGTTGATTGGACGAATATTGGTGGCCCTCGTATCTGAACTTATGGCGGTTCTGCCAGATGACCCATGTGATGGCGGCTGCGACCATCTGGTGGTCGTGGGAGGCGTTAGCCCAAGTGGCAATAAGATCGTTGAAGCTCCTACCGACCTGATCCTGACTGCAACGGTGAGAGAGAACTGTCCATACCCTTGCTGGTGACTCTCCGGATTAGAAAATGTGTTTTGCCGTTTCTGATTGTCTCGCCGAGCAGCAATGACACGCAGATGCTAAACTGAAGCCGATGGTAGTGAGAGTGTCGTCAGTGGGAAACTTCTTGTAAAATGCTCTCCATATCAGAGAGGACCATTTTTTTGGGATGTAAGACTACCAAAAAGATCCAATGGTGGGGGAATGCACCCCAATGCTGCGGGTGACTCTTCTGGCCGATGCTACGGAGAAGGATCCGTTGGCCATAATAGACCACTATAGAGCATCAGGATCTGGTCTGATCTTCAGCCCGTTGGCGCGGATCAAAGCTACAACCTCATCTCCAACCCGTTCTCGAATCCTATCCCAGTTCTAGTCGCACGAGGGATCCCACAACTCACTAATTGAACTATTGGTGGGTGCGGCCGGAGTCTGACGAAGGAGATTGTCCCCGACCCAACGTTCGAAGAATAATGATGATTTATCCGATCCTAGCTGAAGACGGATCATGGGCTCAGCTCCATGAAGGATGCGCCGCCATGACTTGGATGATCTGTAGTTGAAATCAGCGGTGGACGGGTGAATGTGCTTGAAATATCTGGCCTTCATGAATCGTGCCCAGAGATTTCGGCTCACTCGGAGCTTCCCCCACAGCTTCATTGAGAAAGCATCAACGACGTGCGACAGCCTACAGAATCCAAGGCCTCCTTCATCAGTGGGTCTGGCCATGGTGTCCCAACTCGCCCAATGATGCTTATCCTTACCGTCGCAGTGGCCCCAGAAGAAGTTGGCAAAGAGGTTTTTAATAGATGCTAGCACCTTCTTAGGGGGAGAGCAGGCGACTAAGGTGGATATGGGGATAGAGGGGAGCACATGTTGAATCAGAATCATGTTCCCGCCAGGCGAAAGTGTAGCGTTGTACCACCCCTCTAATTTTTTTTCCTGATTTTGCCCAACAGCCCTGCGAATATGCCCGTATTAGATCTGCCATAAACCAATGGGCACCCCAAGTAGGAGAAAGATGGGTACGCAACGGAGAAGGAAGTAATATTGGAAAGCGTAGAGGCGTGGTCTCTGTTGGTCTTCTAGTGGACGTAGATGACACACTTGCTGGGATTGACTCTCCGACCCGAGCATCTGGCATATTTCTGCAGCGTGTTGTAGACCACTACTACGGATCCGACGTCCGCAGAGGAGAATATAAGAATATCATCTGCGTATGCTAGATGGGTGATGATCGGACATCCCCTGGTGGTATGAAAATGCTATAAATTCGGAGTGCCCGCCATTTTCTTCAGATTTCTGTTCAGGGCTTCCGCGATGATGATGAAGATAGTGGAGGATAGAGGATCTTCTTGCCTGACATCGCAGCTAGATTTGAAGAAGCCTTCGGCTTGGCCGTTAATAATCGTGGAAAACCACGAGTTGTTGATCGATCTCCACATGATGTTGGTCCAGTTTTCTGAAAGCCCGAAGGCCCTAAAGACCCAAATCATGAATTGTTAGTCCAGCCTGTCGTACGCCTTTTCTATGTCCAGTTTGATAGCAATGTTCCTGCCTCTAGCTGGTAATTTCATGTATATGATCATTTTTTGGGCCATCAGTTGTTGTCTAAGATGTTCCGTCCGTAGACAAAGCCACTCTGCTATTCAGAGATAATTTTGGGGAGGATCTCTGTTAAGCGGTTGGCGATAATCTTGGGGATGATTTTGTTAGTGAAGGTGCACAAGGTTATAGGGTGAAAGTCTTTAAAGGTCTTCGGGTTTTCCTATTTGGGAATAAGAATCAGGTTATGTAACACCCCTAAATTTTTGAATTATTTATTATTATTATTTATTTGACTTAAATGGGATTTTATGGATTTTTATGAATATTTTTTTAATTATTTAGTTATTATTATAGATGACCTTAGTCATGGTTAAGATTTGGAGTACAAAATGACTAAGATTTTTGGCACGGATAGTGATCTCGTGTACTTTGACTAGTATATTACCCATGCTAGGGGATGTCGAGCCATTGGTGCGTTTTAACTCGGAAAATCAGGCCAAATTTTTGGCATGAGGGAACGTACCTGCATTTCCTCAATTGTATGTTCTGAATCACTGCTTTGTGTATCAAAGTCATTTGTAGGAGAACTACCCCCAGTAGAAAGAGGTGGAAAGTTAGATTCTCCAAAAAATTCAGAATCATCTTCGAAAATCAAAGTCCTTTGATTAGAAGCCATGACTCTTGATCTGGTGCCTCTATATACTCCATCTGGACTATCAGTTCTACCCCCAGTATCTCGAGAGGTCATGTTGACAGAAGCAAACAGAGGTTCATCTTCATCAGGCCTAGGTTCACACTGAATCCGATTGAAGACAGATTGTCGTTTAGTTTAACATCTGCATTGCATTATGACTCTTGGCTGGAAATCATATTCATGATCAGCATGGTCATGATCCATTGATTGACATCTGCATTGAATTATAACTCTTGGGTGGAAGTCACATTCAGCATGGTCATGATCCATTGACACAGAATTATTCCTTCTCTTCTGTTGAAGATGTTCTCGTAGATCTGTCTGTGAAGATTGAGGTACATCAGAGAACATTCTTTGTGCATTTTTAGGAATATATTTCCGGTTCTTGGGTCTTGATGGCTCTTGATTATATAGAGAGTGATTAATCTGAGCAACATAATTTCTAGCATACTCTGCATCTGGATCTCTTGCTTTTGTTCCCGTTTGGTATGGTTTTTTGACACCAGAAGTGCTTCCCAAACGGGTTTGATTAAGTTTTGTTCTTAGATCAGTTGGAGGTAAAATATTGGTTTTTGATACTTGGAGTTTTCCTTTCATTGATCTGGATATTTGCAGAGAAGGAAGAGTCGAACCACCCCCTTGATTAGGAGTTGGTAACAGACCCTCTTTTATAGACAAATTCTGTGCCCAATTCGAAGAAGTCGTAGAAGAAGACATTAAGAAATGTTTCTTCTTAGACTTATTCAAGTTTTGAGACATAGAATATCCAGAAGGAAGAGTAGTCAAAAGACCATCTCCTTTTCTTTGACTAACAAAACTGTCAGTCAAAGCTGTTCCTGAAGTAAGCACTACAGGAACAGAAGAAACAACTAAAGAGTTGTTTCTTTTCGAAGGGACTTTGTGTGCCATTTGTGATGGAGCTTTAGCAAGACCACCCCCAGTTCTAGTAGAAGTTGGCAAGGAAGAAGAGATAGCTAAAAAGCTATTCTTCTTAGATGATGTATTCAGAATACACGCTGAAACAGGCTTGGTTAAAGAACCAGTGCTGTTAGCGTGACTTTTGAATTTAGAAATACACGCTGGAACAGATTTGGCTAAGGAGCCAGTGCTGTCAGCGTGACTTTTGAATTTGAGATTGCACGCTGGGACAGGCTTGGTTAAGGAGCCAGTGCTGTCAGCGTGACTTTTGACTTTGAGATTGTACGCTGGAGTATTTTTGGAGTATTTTTCGTATATGTGCAGCTGGCATGTCTACGTACTTGGTCCTAAGTATTTTGGGACTGGAGCGTTATATTTTTTGTGGTGGCCTATGCAGGTCAGAATATATTGTTGGGTTACATGACTGTGCCCAATAAGCCTGCATATAGAATAAGAATAGTATCTCATCCAGAACTACCACCTCCTTTGACTTCCAATCTTCTCGAATTTTCTTTGATTACTGAAATTGCCTCATATCTAACCTTCCCTAATATCATCCTATTTTCTTCGTGTCAACAATATGAATCTAAGAAGCGATCGCACCTCCACTTTGGCCGTCACATCTGGTAAAGAGGCTTCTCCGGAGGGACAGAATCCTTCGATGATTCCGGTGACACCCTACCAGCCAGGACAGTTACAACCTGTTGACACAAAATCACAGTCAACCAAATATTGATAGAATTGACTACATGATACTTGTGATAATTCAATACGACACATGAAGACTACATCCAGTACAAGTCAGATAACAGCTCGGATTTGCAACGCAAGTTATTTTTGAGTCTATATTTTATAATTTTATTGAGTCTAGACTTATGTAAACTGAGCTGTGCTGAGCATCTGAGACTTAACCTATACCCATACCCAAAATCCAAAAGCTCCACATATATCCAAATAAGCTAATTGGACCATTGACCCATTCTGTGCTCCGGAGACAGAGTTTGGGCCGAACTCTTCCTCTACACAGAGTTCGGGCCGAACTCTGCCTCCTAAAAATCAGCACCCTAATTTTTAGGGTTGGCTGGTTGCAAGTTGTCCAACGGCCAATTTTTTGAAAATTTCAACCAGAATTCTGGCCGAATTATGCCTACCTGGTATCCTATAAATAGGCCATGAATTCTCTCATTTTCAATCATCCAATCTTTTCTTCTCTTCTCTCTAAAGCTCAATACAAGCCATACCCTTCTTCATCTACTAGCCACAAGCTTCCTAAGCCTCAAGTGCTCAGTACTTTTCAGTTAGGAGTTTCTGCAAGAGTTCAAGAAGTCGCTTGGAAAATTCCAAGCATCGCCACTGCGATCTCTGTAAGAAGTTGACATGCTCTTCTGAAGAAAAGGCACGGGGTGTAACTACTATTTCATAAATAGTGGATTTAATCCTGAGCTAGAGTTCTCAGGCCTGGACTAGTTCTCCACGAGAGAAACCAGGTTAAAAATCGGCTGTGTTTGCGTATGCTTTCTTGCTCCTTATTTATTTTCGCATTTACTCTGGTTACTTTCAGCTTGTGAAAGAGTTTAATTTTTAATGGCTACTATCGCTATAAACTCTATTCACCCCCCTCTAGAGTTGCCATCTGTTCTTCAATTGGTATCAGAGCTCGGTTCTCTCAACAAGGACTAACATCCTAGAGCTGATCTATGGCAACCACACAATCCTTGATTTCCAATCACAGTGAAGGGCAGTCCACTCATAGGCCTCCCCTATTTGATGGAACTAACTACACCTATTGGGAAACAAGGATGAGCTTTTATCTCAAGTCGCTAGACTTCGACCTGTGGACTATCGTCTCTGATGGTTACAAAAAGCCCGCCAGGATAGTTGTCAATGGTGATCTCGTTGAGAAACCACATGACAAATATTCTGACGAGGAGAAGAAACAGGCAAGTCTAGACGCGAGAGCTATTAATGCCTTATTTTGTGCTATAGACAGGAATGAGTTTAACAAGGTATCAACATGTACCACCTCTCCGAAGTATGGAGACTTCTAGAAGTGACGCATGAAGGAACCACCCAAGTCAAGGAATCGAAGATAAGTCATCTCACTCAAGAGTATGAGCCTTCAAGATGAAGCCAAATGAGACGATCACGCAAATGTTCACAAGATTCCTAGACATCATCAATCCCCTATCTTCGCTCGGCAAACAATATACAAATCACGAGAAGATTCGCAAGTTACTTAGGGGGCTACCAAAGATTTGGAACCCTAAGGTGACAGCCATCATAGAAGGAAATGTAAAACCCTAATATTTTCTAATTAATTTAATGCTTAAAAATTATTTTTCTATATTTTTTGAAATTGATTGGTATATGTACATAATTATAGAGGTATATAATATGTTTGTGTTTGTGAGCTTGATATTTTTATTATAGCCTACATTGGTTACAAAATATTTTTGTTACTTATTAAAATTTTTAGAAAATTTTCTTATGAATATATATATATATATATTTTTTTAGAAAATTTTCTTATGAATATATATATATATATATATATATATATATATATATATATATATATATATATATATATATATATATATATAAGTGATTGTTTAAAAAAAATGTTAGTGGAGGGGGGCCGAACCCCCTAAAGCAGTAGCAGCTGCGGAAAGAGGAAGGGGGGGGGGGGGGGGGGGCTCGACCCCCACAATGCTTGTGAACAGCAGCTTGCTGCTGTGGCTAATACACCGACCCCACCTAAGACCTCCTTTAGCATAAGCAACAGCTATTCCTTAGCAAACCCACCCAAGCCTTGGCAAACCCGAGTATCCTCTATTCCTATTTACATTCGGAAAATGGAACGCAGCAGTATTTAAACTGCTCGACAACCCGAAACCCTAACCCCCTCTCATCATCCAAAAACTTCTCGACCCCGAGGCCACCAATCTCCCTCCACAACCCGCGTACATCGTCGGCCACCTACTCGCCGTCGACGACGTCGGGATTGCTTGGAGTCGACAGATAAACAGAGAATACTCTGTTTGGTTCAGAACTCAGGTACCCACTTTCGAATCCAATTTTCTTTGTTTGTGTTCAACGAAAATTTGATCTATCGAATGCTGTGCGTAGTAGTTATAACCCTCTCAAAACCCTTTCTGGTATAATCGAGCGAAACCCCATATATCGTTCGGTATTCGAACGCAAACTTCCCAAAAAACTGTCGAGACAGAACAGTTTCAGGACAGTCCCAAACCCATATTTGGAAGCCAAATTCTTGGCGATCCCTCGACTCTTTTGCAAAACTAATTGAACACAGGTAAGGACAACATAACCACGATTAAAACGCACTTTGTAGATCAGAATTTGGTTTTCTGTGTGAGTATTAAATCAGCGTTAAAGTTGGGCAAAAAACTATTTTCTAAAGTGTAAATTTCATGATACGACGTACGCCCCGACAAACCGGGCGACGTGGTCGTGCGCTATACGCATCGAAAGGCACGTATGGACGTTACGGACGTGTGGGAACTGACGGAACTCATTTTCGTCGTGTGTGTGCGACGAAATCAACGTATATCCGTCGAGATACCCTCGTATCGATGTTTTGCAAACTTGTCCATAATTCGTGTACACTCATCGAATCGAGACGAAACTTGTGCCAACAGGTCCGGATCGAAATTCTGGTCCTGCATGCCAAGTTTGGTTCGATTCTGAGAAGGTCGAATCGGAACCCATTTTTGGCGGGCCCGCGACCCACTCAAACGGGAGATTTTGTACGCGGCTCCTCGGAATCCAAAACAGGACATACCGTTGAGTTTTTCTCCTCAAACTGAAACCATAGACATGTAGTTTGTCGACTTTAGAGACCGTAGACTTTGGCACGCATTTTGGTGCAAAGTTTGTCCAACGGCGGACATCGTTTTGACCCAAAATTATAATTTTGCCCCTGTTCCAGAATTTGACTTTTGGACAGGCATTTCCTAGATATATCTTTTTCACCGAGATCATTTTTGATGTTTGTTTCAGCTTTTGGAGTCATCTGTGGTTTGTGAGTTTTGGTGCTGACACTTGCTACTCTTGGACTTGCCACTTTGTACCACCAGGCAAGATACCTTGCCACCATACTCTGTAATTATTATATTCTTATTTTCAGTTGTTATTTTCAGCATTATTTCGTGATATTTAAACTGTGCGTCCAAGTCACATTTGGGTGCAAGCGACTCTATCGGTCATTTTTTTTGCTTTATTTTTTCTCTTGTATTGACTCAGTTTATTGACCACCCACTGATGCTGAGGTATTGGTATATCTCATATGGCCTTGACACTTGTTGTATCACGTGATGTGTGTCACATATAGGACACGTTTTCGTACAGCTGGCTGGCCACCGATGCGTATGGAGCGTGCGACGGATAGGAGTAACTGCCAATATTATTGCATGTTAGAAGACTTGGCGGTTACTAGAGGTTCATATCAGTCATGTAGATGATGATACTAGGCATTGGATGGGAAGAACAATACCTGACGTATGGGCTTCTTTACACTTCCATGATTTACCTGTGCGCTCCTCCGGAGACGCAGGCTCCAGGCGCCCTCTGACGTTTCCCACAGCGTTATGGACGTAGCCCCTTGCACATGGTGCCCCATGACGCTTCCCGAGCGTTATGGATGTAGGCCCCTGGTACCCTCTATGGGAACTATGCCGATCCTATTTTCAGCCAGGGCTCATGCGTCGAAGGATTGTATCTCAACTGCATATTCACAGTAGAATGGTCAGGAACCTGATTGTATGCATACCCTTTTTCTCTTATTATATTATCACAGTTTATATGGCATGGTGTTTTCTTGTATCTTGCTATGTCCCCTGAGGACCTGGTCATCTCTCCAGGTTTAGACGATTTTCCTCAGGAGTACGGAACGACATTGGAGCTATCTTATATTGATGGCGAGACAGTCACTACCGATTTCTACTCTATTCCATATTTGAGACAGTTGTAGACATTATTTTACATCTCTTTTCTTTCTATTTTCGGAGGTCGGACTCCGATCTTGTGAGACTATTTTTCATAGCTGTTTGGAGTGAGAATGTTCACCCGGCTATCTTTGATACTCTTATTTATTTATTTGGACTTCATTATCTTCTGTGTTGAGCTGTGATGAGATTAGATATGTTATTCTGGCATATGATTATTTATTTACAGCTTATGTGCATATATGAGGAATTCTATATATTGGAGTGTTCTTTGTATATGTGCAGCTGGCATGTTCACGTACTTGGTCCTATATATTTTGGGACTGGGGCCTTACATGTTTTTGTGGTGGCCCATGCAGGTCAGGTTTAATATTGTTGGGTTACATGACTGTGCCCAACAAGCCTGCATATAAGAATAGGAATATCTCATCCAGAACTACTACTATCCCTTGACTTCCAATCTTTTTGAAACTTCCTTGATTATTCAAATTGCTTCATATCTAATCCTTCCTAATATCAACTTATCTTCCTCGTGCCAATAGTATGAATCTACGTAGCGGACGCACTTCTGCCTTGGCCCTCACATCTGGTGAGGAGATTACTTCGGAGGGACAAAATCGTCCCATGACTCCAACAACACCATACCAGCCAGGACTGTCGCAGCCTACTACGACACCGACGACGGAGTACCCAGAGGTCGCAGCACCCCCAGGCAGCCAGGCTGGACAGACCACTACTATACCACCGGGTGGAAATATACTACTACCACCACCACCACCATTTCCTCAGCAGTTTCCCCCACAGTCGGGACCTCAGATGCCTCCACCACCGACTGATGGGAGCCCTACTACTCAGTTTATGTATACCATGATGCAGGCTCAGTGGCAGCAGACTGAGCTGATGAGACAGACGATGATGACAGCTTTGGCTAGACCTCCACCACCACCTCCAGCACCTGTACCAGTACCAGCACCAGCACCGGCTCTGCATCCTTATAAAGGCTCTATCAAGAATTTCACAGATATGAACCCCAAGGCCTTTAGAAGGACGGAGAAGCCATTAGAGGTGTCATAGTGGCTTATTAGTACTGAGAAGCTACTGAAGGCATCACAGTTGCCAGCTCGAGATTGGATGACAGCAGTGGACCTACTGTTAGAAGATAATGCTCACCACTGGTGGAAGACGGAAGAGAGACGATTAGGCACTGGGATCACTTGGAAGCAGTTCTATGATGCATTTTATGAGAGATTCTTCCCTATTCATGCTCGGGATGGTCTCTATGACCAGTTCATCCATCTGAAACAAGGGAATATGACAGTTGATGAGTGTGACTCGGAGTTCAATCGCCTGAGTCGATTTGGTGCGGGATTGATTCCAACAGAGTTAGAGAAGGTAAGGAGATTTCACCAGGGGCTTGCACCAGAGCTCAAGTCTTATACGACTACTCAGTCTCGAGTCTCCCATTCAGCTGTCTTGGAAGAAGCTCGTGCTCAGAAGATTCTTCGCAAGGAACAGCAGCAGACATCGAGGCACCATACCCCAGCAGTTACACCAGCCCGAGCTACTCAGAGTAGACCTATCAGGAGGACCACAGGACAGTTCCAGCAGAGGTCCTCACCTTATCAGAAGCCTGTTTGCCATTACTGTGGTAAACAAAGGACATATCCAGAATGACTGCAGGACTCACCTTGGATTATGCTTGAGATGTGGATCTAATCAGCACATGCTCAAGGATTGTCCGGAGCAACATGCAATAGTACAAGCTCGACAAAATTCGAGGCCCCCAGCTCCAGCTCTTCCAGCACCACGGCCTATAGCAGGAGCACCTCGTCCACCATTGCCTCCCCAAGGCACACAGTGCAACAAGGCCAGAGCTCAGGGCCCGGGACAGAACTATGGGTAGGCATTCTCACTTGTTGTTGAGGATATAGAGACAGAGGCGGAAGTTATAGCAGGTATGGTTTTAGTTGCATCTTTTCCTGCTATTACATTATTTGGTACTGGAGCCACTCATTCATTCATAGCCACTAGTTTTGCCACTAGACACAGCATTCCCATCACACCCTTAGCTAAGAATGTTAAAATCCTCACTGGAGGAGGAGTTGTACCTGTTAGTGGTATTTGTAGACTTTTTCCTGTAGTGATAAATGGTAGAGAGATGGTGGCACGACTTCTTGTATTCCCTATGTCGATATTTGATGTGGTTCTTGGAATGGACTGGTTGAGCCAGCATTTCAATCTCATCGACTGCCATAGGAGCAGTATTATCTTTAGACCACCGAATGCGGCAGAGTTTGAGTTCACCAAAGAAGACGGAGATAGTTGTGAGGCACCCACATCGGAAACTCATATGATGATGCATGACACTCCCCAGTACCCTATTATCACCGAGTTCGAGGATGAATTCCCCGAGGAGTTGCCAGGACTACCACCTGACCGAGATATTGAGTTTTCTATTGAGCTTATTCCCGGAGCCGAGCCTATTTCATCTCGAGTATATCGTCTGGCACCCAAGGAGTTGGTAGAGATGAAGACACAGATTGATGACTTATTAGAGAAGGGATTTATTCGTGCCAGTACGTCTCCATGGGGGGCACCCGTGCTTTTTGTGCCTAAGAAAGACGGGACAGTGCGCATGTGCATTGACTACAGAGCGTTGAATGTAGTGACGTTGAAGAACAAGTATCCCTTGCCACGTATAGACGATCTATTTGACCAACTGAGTGGAGCAAAAGTATTCTCCAAGATTGACTTACGATCGGGCTATCACCAATTAAAGGTTCGGAAGGAAGACATTGCAAAGATGGCTTTTCGATCGAGGTATGGACACTACGAGTTCTTGGTCATGCCTTTCGGTTTGACCAATGCTTCCGCAGTTTTCATGAATTTAATGAACAAGATCTTTCACCAATACTTGGACAAAGTTGTAGTAGCCTTTATAGATGATATCTTGATTTACACCAAGAGTCAAGAGGAGCATGAGCAGCATCTACGGATAGTTTTGGGAACATTAAGGAGCGAGAGACTCTTTGCGAAGCTTAGCAAGTGTGATTTCTTTCTCAAGGAAGTATCATTCCTTGGTCATATTGTTACGGGTGATGGCATATCAGTAGACCCAGAGAAGATCGCAGCAGTCAAATTATGGCCCGCTCCCACAACAGCTTCTGAAATGAGAAGTTTCCTCGGACTTGCGGGTTACTACCGACGGTTTGTAGAAGATTTCTCTCGAATAGCGGGGCCTATGACTCGATTGACTTGCAAGGATCAGGAGTTTGTATGGACAGACGAGTGCCAAGCCGCTTTTGACGAGTTGAAGAAGCGATTGACCACAGCACCGATCTTGACACTACCATCGGGCCCAGGAGGATTTGTAATCTACAGCGACGCATCGGGGAAGGGATTAGGATGTGTATTGATACAGCATGGTCGGGTAGTAGCATATGCATCACGACAGTTGAGAGTGCATGAGAAGAATTATCTGACCCACGATCTAGAGCTCGCAGCGGTTATCTTTGCCTTGAAGCTATGGAGACACTACTTGTACGGCGAGAAGGTTGATATCTACACTGATCATAAGAGCCTCAAGTACGTGTTCACACAAAAGGAGTTGAATATACGACAGCGACGTTGGTTGGAGTTGATGAAGGATTATGAGATTGAGCTACATTATCATCTGGGCAAGGCTAATGTCGTGGCAGACGCATTAAGTCGCAAGCCCATAGCACACTTTTTGACTACACAGAAAGAATTGATTAGAGACTTAGAGCAGCTTGGTATTGAGGTAGTATTGTCTGGAGCAGACGGCGTATTAGCCAACCTTCAAGTGCAATCATCATTGATAGAGCGCATCAAGGCAGCATTGCCCAATGATGCTAGATTTCGACGGCTGAAGGAGAGGACTGAAGCAGGAGAGCAGACAGGATTGAGGATCCACACCGATGGGATATTACGATGTGGTGATCGAATTTATGTTCCCAATGGAGAGCTACGGCAGGAGCTGTTGGCAGAGGCTCACAGTTTGACTTACTCTATTCATCCTGGAGGGACAAAGATGTATCATGACTTACGACAGTATTATTGGTGGCATGGAATGAAGCGAGAGATAGCTCGTTTCGTTGCCAAGTGCTTGGTATGTCAACAAGATGTATCGTGACTCTATGGATTTCATCACGGGTTTTCCTCGGAGTCCTAGAGGACATGAAGCAGTATGGGTGATTGTTGATAGATTTACGAAGTCAGCCCATTTCTTACGAAGAAAACACCCTATGAGCTTTGGTTTGGAAGAACCCCAAATGTTTCTTAATTTAGAGTTTTCGGTTGTAGATGTTTTATCCTTAACACCAAAGACAACTTAGGCAAATTTGATGCCAAAGCTGACGATGCTATTTTCCTTGGCTATGCTGCCAAGAGCAAGGGATATAGAGTGTTTAAGAAACGCTCATTAATTGTGGAAGAGTCTACAAATGTGACTTTTGATGAAGATAACAGTGCAACAACTACTCTTGATGATGATGTTAAGCCATCAACTTCTACTCCAATGAATACCACCACCGAAACTAATTCTCTGGAGGGCTTGCCAAAGAAATTCTCTTTTAAGCCGTCACATCCAGAAAATTTGGTAATAGGTGAGGTTTCACGCGGAGTAACTACTAGATCATCATTAAGAGACTCCATTGCTAGTACTGCCTTCATTTCACAAATCGAGCCGAAAAACATTTTAGAAGCTTTTAATGATAAATTTTGGATCTCTGCCATGCAAGAGGAACTCAATCAATTCGAGAGGAGCCAAGTATGGGAACTCGTTCCTAGGCCGGCAAATCACTCGATTATTGGTACTAAATGGGTTTTTAGAAACAAAGTAAATAAAAATGGTTCAGTTACACGCAACAAAGCTCGTCTAGTAGCCCAATGATACAACCAAGAGGAAGGTATCGACTGCGATGAGACGTATGCTCCTGTTGCAAGATTGGAATCCATTCGGATGCTTTGTGCATTAGCTAATTTTCAAAATTTCAAATTATTTCAAATGGATGTTAAAAGTGCTTTCTTGAATGGATTTATTAAGGAAAAAGTTTATGTAAAACAATCCCCTGGTTTTGAAAATCACAAATTTCCCGACCATGTTTTCAAGCTGAAGAAAGCGCTATATGGCCTCAAACAAGCCCCTAGAGCTTGGTATGAACGGCTAAGCAATTTCTTGCTTGAAAAAGGTTTTTCAAAAGGAAAAATTGACACCACACTTTTCATAAAATCTTTCAAAGACACTATTCTCTTAGTGCAAATATACGTAGATGATATTATATTTGGTTTTACTGATGAAACCCTCTGTCAAGATTTTGCCAAGTGTATGCAGACCGAGTTTGAGATGAGCATGATGGGGGAGCTCAACTACTTTCTTGGACTGCAAGTCAAACAAATATTAATTGGAACTTTCATTTGTCAGTCAAAGTATACAAAGGACATGCTGAAAAAATTCGACCTTGACAACGTCAAACCAATCAGCACTCCAATGGCTACTACAACTAAACTAGAACCAGATAAAAGCGGTAAACCCGTGGATCAACATAAGTATCGAGGTATGATAGGCAGTCTGCTTTATTTAACTGCTAGTCGCCCTGATATTATGTTTAGCGTTTGTCTGTGTGCTAGATATCAAGCAAATCCTAAGGAATCACACATGACTGCTGTTAAGCGTATCTTTCGATACCTTAAGGGTATGGTTACAGTGGGCCTATGGTATTCCAAGTCAACATCATTTGACCTCATTGGTTACTCTGATGCTAATTTTGTCGGATGCAAGGTCGACCGTAAAAGTACGAGCGGTACGTGTCATTTATTAGGAAAGGCTTTAGTCTCTTGGTTTAGCAAGAAGCAGAATTCTGTCGCACTATCCACAACAGAAGCTGAATACATCACAGCTGGGCGTTGTTGTGCACAAATTCTGTGGATGAAGCAAACCCTCGAAGACTACAACTTATCTTTTATGCACATTCCAATCTTTTGTTACAATACTAGTGCTATAAATCTGACTAAGAACCCCATATGTCACTCACGCACGAAATACATTAAAATACGTCACCACTTTTTGCGTGATCATCAGCAAAATGGCATTATTAACTTAGAATTTATTGACACTGATCATCAGCTAGCAGATTTCTTTACAAAACCATTATTCGAAGAGCGCTTCAATTTTCTCTGTCGTGAACTTGGAATTTTGGACGAAGCTGTTATTAATTAAAATAAACCTGCATAAATATCGAGTATGTCTTGATTCTTTTATGATGAAATTGCTATGGGTACAAGCCGAAAGGGTCCTTCTGACAACAAGGCGTAACAGCCTAAGCGACACGGTGCACTAGTCCTCAGGACTATCGCTAGCTGGGATCCGGCCCCTGCAACTAACCCATGGCAGCTTCAACATATTGAATTATGGCATAATTCCTTGTTTATTACATGGTTCATTTTTATTTATCACATGCTGAAATGCAGATTTTCCAACTTCACTTTGCTTCGAAGTTAACTTTCTGGAATTTTTCCACTTGGGTTTTTCTCAATCTTGTATATTTACTTTTCCTTTGGTCTCTCTCACTTAATCATTTTTTTAATACAGCCTGATTTTTGTTCTGTCTCCAGAATCCGAAATTCGGGCCGAACTCTGTCCTACCCAGAGTTCGGGACAAATTCGGTTTGGCTGTTCCAGAACCGGGAGCAGTCTCAGCCACTGATCAAAACTTGATCCAATGGCCTACATCCATTCCGACCATTCGAACCCTTACACAAATTTTCGGTTTCCCCTCTTCTTTCTCCTCCATTGCCACCTTTTCCACTTCACCAAACATATTTTCTCAAAACCCTAACCCTAGTTCTTCCTTCCTAGAGCATATTTCTTCTCCAAACTCAAGGAGAAGGCTTCCCTCACCATTCTCCTTCATATTTCATCATCACATTGAGGTATATTTTAACACTTCTCTCCATCTCAATTTTCTCAATTGTCTTTCTTATTTCATGGCTCCACGATTGTTCAATCGTGGGAAGTGACTTCGAACCGAGGGAGCGTCCTCTTCGAATGCTCCTCCTCGTGTTGAACCTCCCGTTGAACAACAACCACCTATCCACCCGTTGTTCAACCCACCTCGTCCACTTGACCCAAACACATTTAACGACCGGATATTTGTATCACTTGACGCGTCAAATGAATGGTTTAGTAATTTTCGGACACGTCCGGTGTTTGCGGGCCATCCTATCAATTTTACTATTTTATCTCAATATGATTCACTCTTTCATGATTTTTGTCTTGGCGAACTTGTCACCACCAACTCGGTTATATATGGCAATGCTATTCAAATGTTCTACTTCAATCTAACTCATGATGATACACATATTTTCTCACGGGTTGCGGGCATTGACATCTCTTTTGATGATTTTGATTTGGCCGAACACCTTGAACTCCTGGAGCCAAACTCATGGGAAAAGCTTGTTGAAGCTCGATCATTTCAATTTCCCGATGGGTCTTCCCTTGAAAGCTTCAAGGACGACTTGTGTACTCCTAACACACGTCCTCGCAAGCTTTTGGCCAAGTATCTCAATCCCTATTTTTATGAATTTCATCGGATTATATTTAACACTATTCTACCCAAAGCGGGATCCACCAATGAGGTCACCTACTTTGAAATCTCGACTTTGTATCACCTCCACTTTTATGTTCCATTTAATCTTCCATGTACCATGATGGACTGGATGATTAATTCTAGGAAGAAACCAAGATCCTTGGTTTATGCTTTGTATCTTCCTATGATCTTTTGTGCTTTTCGTGTACCTCTAGATGAGTGCCAGTTCTTACCTGCCCCTGCCTTCCTCTCTAAGGCACGGCAGCTTCAGGCAGCCGTTGGCTCACCTGTTGTGTCCGAGCACTCTGACGATGAGCCAGATGCCCCTCCTCTTGGACAAGATCCTCCTCCTCCTCCTGCTACTCTTGAGTCACTCCAAACTATGCTCCGCGATCGATTCACCTTAGAGGATGATCGTTGGACTTAGCTTGATTACCGGACTACCTTGCAGATGAGTGCCATTAGCAACTCGCTGCACGATATTCGGTACTCCATGTCCCGGCATCCTTCTATGCCTATTCCTATGGAGCGGGACCCTGGTCGTAACGGATATCGTATCGATGACCCTTGGGTTATTCGCTACTTGGATCCGGATACGGCTTTCGTGGACCCTCGTCGTTCCTTCACTGATCCATCCAACGATGCTGGGCCTTCACGAGTTCGATGATGGATATGGACTTCTACTTGCTGCTGCTACTGAGGATCGTAGTTTATGTTTTATGCATTTTGGACTTTAGTTGATTTTATGCACTTTTGTTGTATTAGACTTATTATTATGTGTGACTCTTGAGACATCATTAGTTTTATCGGTATCTATGCAGTTTCATCTATTACCTTTTGGTGTGCTTGCCAGTTCTTTTTTGTTTATGTTTAATTTCTAAATGCCAAAATAGGGAAAAATTTTGGTATATTCTATATTCCTTTTGTATCTGTATCTTTGCTTTGGGGAAGGAATGTTTTTATCAGGCCAACAGGATTCAAAGCAATGTTTACGGGGGAGCTATTGCTAGCTCGGCACTGATTACGGAGGCACTATGCCATTTCTCTTAAATATGTCCAGGTATGAATATTGAATATACAACTATCATTTTGTCAATTACCAATATGGAGGAGATTGTTGACACAAAATCACAGTCAACCAAATATTAATAGAATTGACTACATGATACTTGTGATAATTCAATACGACACATGAAGACTACATCCAGTACAAGTCAGACGACAGCTCGGATTTGCAATGCAAGTTATTTTTGAGTCTGTATTTTACAATTTTATTGAGTCTAGACTTATGTAAACTGAGCTGTGCTGAGCATCTGAGACTTAACCTATACCCATACCCAAAATCCAAAAGCTCCACACATATCCAAATAAGCCAATTGGACCATTGACCCATTCTGTGCTCTGGAGACAGAGTTCGGGCCGAACTCTGCCTCCACACAGAGTTCGGGCCGAACTCTGCCTCCTAAAAATCAGCACCCTAATTTTTAGGGTTGGCTGGTTGCAAGTTTTCCAACGGCCAATTTTTTGAAAATTCCACCCAGAATTTTGGCCAAATTCTGCCTACCTGGTATCCTATAAATAGGCCATGAATTCTCTCATTTTTAATCATCCAATCTTCTCTTCTCTTCTCTCTAAAGCTCAATACAAGCCATACCCTTCTTTATCTACTAGCCACAAGCTTCCTAAGCCTCAAGTGCTCAGTACATTTCAGTTAGGAGTTTGTACAAGAGTTCAAGAAGTCGCTTGGAAA
The DNA here is from genome assembly GCA_029216955.1 of Iris pallida. Classification (NCBI taxonomy): domain Eukaryota; kingdom Viridiplantae; phylum Streptophyta; class Magnoliopsida; order Asparagales; family Iridaceae; genus Iris; species Iris pallida. The sequence goes on from JANAVB010018797.1 coordinate 6,894,144, forward strand.
ATTCCAAGCATCGCCACTGCGATCTCTGTAAGAAGTTGACGTGCTCTTCTGAAGAAAAGGCACGGGGTGTAACTACTATTTCACAAATAGTGGATTTAATCCTGAGCTAGAGTTCTCAGGCCTGGACTAGTCCTCCACGAGGGAAATCAGGTTAAAAATCGGCCGTGTTTGCGCATGCTTTCTTGCTCCTTATTTATTTTCGCATTTACTATGATTACTTTCAGCTTGTGAAAGAGTTTAATTTTTAATTGGCTATTATCGCTATAAACTCTATTCACCCCCCTCTAGAGTTGCCATCTGTTCTTCACAACCTACTACGACTCCAACGACGGTGCACCCAGAGATCGAAGCACCCCAGTCAGCCAGGCCGGGCAGACTACTACCGTGCCACCAGAAGGGAGTGCACCACTACCACCTCCACCACCATTCCTTCAGCAGTTCCTACCACAGTTGGGACCTCAGATGCCTCCACCCCCGACTGATGGGAGCCCTACTTTCCAGTTCATGTATGCCATGATGCAGGCTCAGTGGTAGCAAACTGAGCTAATGCGACAGACTATGATGGCAGTATTAGCTAGGCCTCCACCTCCATCCTCGACACCAGCACCAGCACCGGCTCTGTATCCTTATGAAGGCTCCATCAAGAACTTCAAAGACATGAACTCCAGGCCCTTCAGAGGAACAGAGAAGCCACTAGAGGTGTCTCAATGGCTTATTAGTACGGAGAAGCTACTAAAGGCATTCCAGTTACCAGCTTGAGATTGGATGACATCAGTGGACCTACTATTAGAGGATAATGCCCACCACTGGTGGAAGGCGGAAGTGTAACGCCCAGTCCCAAAATACGTAGGACTAGGAACGTAGACATGCCAGCTGTATTCATACAAAGTACATAGGCCTCGTATGGATACATAAGCTGTAAAATGCAGTAGAACCATAACTAATCTCATCCACCCATAAATAAAAGATATTACATATTGATAAAGAATTGTCTTGATACAATATGTTGGGCGGAGACAAATCCACTACCAACAAGTAAAGGAAAAAATACATAAAAAGAGATATGAATTTGGCGAGCGAAGCGAAGACGATCCAAGTGCAATCATCCTCGAAGAAATAGCGATGAACACGGTTAGAGCTAGAACACCTGCGAAAGACAACAGCACACACCTGGAGAGATAACTAGGTCCTCAGAGGGACGTAACAAGACACATAATATTATGCCATATAAACTGAATAAATATTACTCAAATAAATAAGTCAATTAAATTTATAACATGGTCCAATACACACATATTGAACGAGCTTACAATCCCCCCAACCAAACAAGGACAGGAGATGGTAAACTAATTCACGGTGACGTATCTTTCCGTACTATGAATCCAATATGGTATCCGGACCCCAACAAGGTTCAATACATTCTCATCGAAGTAGTAAGTCACACCTACAACCAAACAAGGACAAGATGTGACAAACTAATCCGCGACAAGTTATTGTTCCAAGCCACGGTCAGATATAAGTACCCAACCCAAAGGTACTCATACCTAACGGATAAGGACGCCTAACTAAATCTAGGTGAATGCAGTTTTAAGAACAGTTCATGGTCGCATGACTACCCGGTCAATACCAATGTAGTACCTCAGTAGCGAGTCACAACACCATATACTATTCCTCAGTACCGAGTGAGTCTATAGCATATAGTCTACCTATCGTTCCTCAGTAGCGAGCGAGTCTACGATAGATAGGATGGTAGTCAACTTCCAATCATGTTCTTCCCGCCCAATGCCAACTCATAACTGCTAAGTCTTATAGCATGCAATTCTATTAGCAGTTATTTCCTAACGCACGACTTATACGTACTGGTGGCCAGCCAATCACGCATGTTCGAGTCCTATATGTGACACACAATAACGTGGTATAAACGTATCAAGGCCTATGAATGCAACACACAAAGGGTGGTCCCTTAACTCTAAGTTTAATGTGTAAGAAAATAATACCTAGCAAAAAACTGAACAGTAAATTCTAAATGGTTATGCCATGTATCACAATTTATTTTGTATAAAGAAAATAATAAACATGCATGAAATATGAGATAAAATAATTAAACAGCAAATGGCAAGGTGTCTTGCCTGAGGGTGGTACGAGATGTAGCAAAATCCAACAGTCAGAATCGTCAACACGAAAGTCAAAATCCACAAGGAGCTCCGGTTGCTGAAACAAACATCACAAACGAGTTTGGAATAAAAGATATGCCTAGGAAATGCCTGTCCAAAAGTTAAATTCTAGAACAGGGGCAAAATTATGATTTAATGTAAAAACTACTGCTGCTAATTCCAAGTCATGGGTAGGATAATTCCTCTCATGGTCACGAAGCTGACGTGACGCAAAAGCGACTACCTTACCATGCTGCATCAAGACGCATCCCAATCCTCTGCCGAAAGCGTCACAATAGACTGAAAATCCTCCAGTCCCATCTAGAAAATTGAGAATGGGGGCCGTCATCAATCTCTGCTTCAACTTCTCGAAGGAATTCTGATACTCTGCTGTCCAAGAAAACTTCACATCCTTGCGGGTCAACTGAGTCAATGGCGCTGAAATCCTAGCAAAATCTGATACAAACCGCTGATAATAGCCAGTCAATCCAAGGAAACTCCGAACTTCTACGATAGTACTGGGAACTGGCCATCACTCTATAGCCACTATCTTCTGGGGGCCCACTTTTACTCCACCTCTGGTGATGATGTAACCTAAGTACAAGATACGATCCAGCCAAAACTCGCACTTACTAAATTTCGCATGCAACTGGTGCTCCCTGAGAATCTGAAGAACTACACGAAGATGCTGCTCATGCTCTGCCTCATTCTTGCTATAGACTAAGATGTCGTCTATAAACACTATCACAGACTGATCCAAATAAGGCATGAAGATACGATTCATGAGGTCCATGAATACGGCTGGCGTATTGGTTGCTCCAAATGGCATAACAAGGAACTCCCAATGCCCATATCTGGATCTGAATGCTATCTTCGGGAAGTCTTGCTCTCTAACTATGATCTGATGGTACCCTGATCGCAAGTCATTCTTCGAGAATATTGCCGCTCCTCTAAGTTGATCAAATAAATCATCTATCCTTGGTAGAGGATATCTGTTCTTGACTGTTACAGAGTTTAAGGTACGATAATCAACACTTAATCTTGACGTACCATCCTTCTTTTTCGCAAGAAGTATCGGGGCTCCCCAAGGTGATCCACTAGCACGAATGAATCCCTTGGTCCTAAGTTCTTCAATCATCTTGTACAAGATCTCTAACTCTGAAGGTGCCATCCTGTAGACTCCCCCTGACACTGGTGCCGTCCCTGGAAGCAAATCAATGGTGAACTCTCTCTCTCTCTCTCTGGGGGCATGCATGGAAGCTCTTCGGGGAACATGTCTAGGAACTCTTCAACGACTCTAGAAAACTGAACTGCCACTGCTACTGCCATCCGTAATACTGGGGGAGAAGGTTCTACTTCGTCCCTAGAAAATGAAAACTCTGGTTCGCTGGGAATACCAAAAATAATCCTGCCAATATGACAGTCTATTCTTGCGTGTTGCTCCTTCAACCAATCCATTCCTAGGACCACATCATAATCGGCCATCGAAAATTCTATCAACCTAGCGGGAAACTCTCTACCGCTAAATACGATTCGACACGAGGAAAACACTCTATCAACTCCCACAAGACTGTTACCAGTAAGTATATTGAGCCTTACTAATAATGACTCGGGCGCCAGTCCTATCAGTGTTGCGAATCGTGCAGACATAAATAAATGCGATGCACCCGAATCAAATAATACTGATGCTGGAAAAGAGTTGACGAGAATGGTACCTGCCACCACCTCACCTGAAGCTAACTCTTCCGCCATGGTCAAAGCCATAGCCTGACCTTGCCCTCTTGGTGCTGGTCCCCTCAGCTGGTGACCTCTCTGCCTGTTCTGAATCTAAGCTTGGGTCTGGGCATACTGCTGGGCCTGATGCAGCAATGGCCTCGGAGGCTGGTACTACTCCTGCACTGGTGCTGGACCCCTAACCGATAGACTGGTTAGGTTTGATGATGATGAACTGGCTCTATTCGGACATGACCCTATCTTTTGATCTGGTGCCCCAAAGCCAAGCATAATCTCTGTGCTCTTTGACACTATGATACTACATGTCCTGGCTTCCCAAAATGAGTGCATCCCATTACGGAAGACTGCTGCTGCTTCTGTTGCTGAGGATACGCCGGAGTCGTGTGTTGAACCGACGAAACTGTGGTCGCCCGCCTAGGAGCTCCAATAGTCAAAACCCTAGCTGCCGGGGCTGGTGCTGAAGACTGGGACATCTGCCCATGAGACCTCTTCCGTCATCCGCTTCTATCTACAATCCTCTGCGAAGTATACTCATGCCTCTTCGCTGCTCGCAAGACGGCATCAAACGTCTGGTGCTCAAACTTCTCCACAGATATGATAATCTCTAGGTAGAGCCCCTGCTGGAATCGCTGGGCTCGATCCAATTCGGTTGCTACCAAGGTAGGAGCAAACCGACTGAGTCTAGAAAACTCGACCGCATATCCATCGACCGTCCTGCCCATCTGCTTAAGATTAGTGAATCTCGTCTGCAGATCATACCGAGCTACTGCGTCGAAGTACTTGGTCTGAAACTTATTGCTGAACACCGCCCATGAGACAGGCGTCGGTAATCCACTGCTAGCATCATCCACCAGCGTGGGCTAAGTCCAATAACTGCAGGTGCACAACGGCCACCTTCTCTTCCTCAGGAATCCTAGCTGCTTCCAGGATAACCTCTGTGTCCTGAAGCCATGCATCAGCAGCGATAGCATCTTCAGTACCGTCAAAGAAAGGAGGGTTCAGACGCTTGAAGCTGTTGGCTGTATTGTTCCCTGGGTAACCAACTCTGCCCATGGTATCTTGTACTGTCTGGTACAGAGCACCGTCCCGACGATCTTGTAATGCAAGCAATTCCCGAGTGAGTCCCACCAGGGTGCCATTATCAGGCTCTACGGGCTGGACTGGCCGAACTGGTGGCTCTGGATCCCCAGAATGCATGACTAGGGAGGCTGCTCCAGAGTGCTGGGCTTAGTCTCCAGGTTGCTGCTGGTTCACTGGAGGTGCTCCGCCTTGCTGATCGGTAGGACCAAGAACAATGTCGCTGAAGAAACGACATGGGGAACAATAAGGAAGGACTATGATAGATCGAGGATATAAATATGTGATCAGGTCAAGATTTCGGAAAGATGAGAAGACACGAGTAGAGATCAAGGACGAGTGCTAATTGAAACATCTATTCAGTGAAACCCTCACACATCTTGATTTACAAGACCTGCATGGGCCACCACTTAAACCGTATCATGCCCCAGAACCAGAATACTGGAGAGCGGGGGACAGACACAGCCAGTTATGTACATTGAAGTAAATTCCACCTCACAATACGGTCACGACTGTCTAGATGCATGAGGGTTTACGACAAGCCATCAGTCTCTTAAGGTCAAGAACAAGCCTAGTGTCTCAATCTCAAGAAAGCAAGTAAATGTAACAAGATGGTAGATCATCAGATATACAAGGTAAGGCGTCCCATACATTACATATTCAGATGATCAAGAAGTTAGTCATACAAAATGCGAAGACTAGCAAGAGTTTAAGTCATACATGATCAACCCTAGGATTTGTTAATCATGTTAAAGCCCTTAGGCAGACAGAAATATAAATTCAACTTGATCTAACACTTGTTTGGCGGCTAAACGCCTCAAAAGAATAATTTTACAATTAGAGTGGGAGAGCAAAATAAACCCACTTGTTGCCAGGATTTCTTCTAGTGTTCACTATCAGGCTGGAAGGCTGGAAGATCCTCGGGTGCTACTCCAAAATTTGGCCATACAAAACCAGTTGGGTCAGACCCAGAAAGAGTAAGTGCCACAAGGGAGGCTTCACTTAAGAACTAAAACCAGCATATTAGCAAATGAGACATAAAGGATAATAAATGACTTGAATTAGAGGAAATAAGGTGATAAACGATAAGACAACTAAGGGACTATTCCGGTAGCCAAGTTACAACCCGTAAACCAAACAAGGACCGGGGTTGTAACCCTTCACCTGAACAAAACTTTGTCCCTGAGCGATTATCGATAAGGTAAAGCATAACAGTAAATGCACAGAAATAACCATGTACTGGCACTATCTAGACAAGACTAGACGGGACTCCATCCATCAATCACGGCCAAGCAATGAGTATGGCTTGATACTTTAACTAACTAGGATTATCACAAGCCTAATTACTAACAAGATGCAATAAGATGTTTCAACAGCCACAAGCCCTGCAGACTTAATCCAGGTTATCCAGTAGCAAGTTGAGAGAGTTGGATTAGGTGACTTGGGGGTGAAACACATTACAGTGTGCTGAAAATGTGTCCTACTCAACGGCAGGCTACAAGTCCAATTAGAGTGCCAAGATAACAGGACTGCCTGTAGCTGGGGAATCTCTTCATGAACTACTTGATCAATCTAGTCATTATCATAGTCAGATTCAGTATAAATCCCTGACCGTGTTAACCAGGAATTTATGTCCTAGACATGATGTAAGACAAGACATGTAGCTTATACAAGCATAAACACCCACGGTGTCAAGACATGAGTTACTTAGCAAGTCAAGATAGCCGTCACAACAGCATATCAAGATTTTCATGTTAGGTTACTTATCAAGATTACTTATCATGTCAAGAGTGCGTCACGACGGACCACCATCAAGAATTATCATGTCAAGTTACTTGTCAAGAGTGCACCACGACGGGTCATGCGAGATAGAGCTCTGTGCGTCGAGTTATGACGCACAGACTGCAGGGCGTGCACGGGACCGTAAACGGGATCTCATGCACGCGTGTCCGTGTCCGTTCGGATGCCAAAATCATGTCGATTTTCGATCCGTCTTCACAAAAGTTGTTACAAATCATATAAGGAAGGAATTTGTGAAAACATAATCGAAAATTAACACTTTTCAATTCTAAGTGGCATTTTGCCGAACACGTACAACGTGAGACCGATACGTGTCCGATACCGCTATCAAACGAAACCAAAATCCTACAAAACTTTATAGACAGATCAAGGGTGCCTATATGGATGCAATAACGAAGAAAAGTTAGGAGAAACAAAGGTAGATCGGAATTTACCTATTGAGAGTCGGAATCGCAATAAAAGGAATTCCCCGAGCGCTTTGTCGGCTGATTTCTTCCGAGCAAATGCCTTCACCTCCTTGCTAGTAGTACTCCAGCAAGATCCTATCCTTCCAACGAGCGTAACGAACTTCGTTTGGGGAGAAACGGACTCCGGATGCAAAAGTTAGGGTTTTTAGAAAGTGGAGACTAGGGTTTTCTCTCTTGGAGGCTAAAGTTTTCTACACAAGGAAGGGGGGCTGTCTATGGACGGCCAGCTATAGGGGGGTTAGGGTTAGGTTAGCACATGGCCCTATGTAATGCATGTGGTTCGTATTGCGTATTTTGGTATACGTATACGTAATTTGACCCGTATTGCATATCTCCATGCTTGATTTATTCTAGCATTTCATTGATTGGTTTATTCTTAGGTTGGTTCGGCTTGGCGTGGTTTTCTTTGGTTCATCATAAACCAAAGGTGAACCCTCCTACCTACCATTACCCCCCTTATTTATAACCCCTTCCTTTTCTCTCTCATCATTATTTTTTCCTTCTTCATTTACTCTCCACCATTACTTCTTCAACCACCAGGAGGGAGAGAGAGAGAGAGAGCTTAGGCACGTGCAAACTTGTTTCATGATGGATCTCAAGTTTTATTGTTCCATTCTCTTCCTTACTTGATTCTAAGCCTCTTTAGAACTTGACATTTTTGGATTTGATGGATGGATTCTTGTAGATCTAAGTTTGTAACTTTTCGGTTTTCTTGCTTTTGATCTCTAAAACTTGATTATTTTCAAAAAATAATGGTTCTATGTTGTAGAGAATTCAATTTCATGCAGTTTTGGCTTTTGTTTCGCTTGATTTCGACTTCGGATGAGTAAGTTATGGCCATTAAAAGTTTTCGGAACTTTCATGGCTGAACTTGTTGTTTGGGAACGATGACCCCCATGCGCCCGGGTGGCCATGCGCCGGGAGGCCATGCGCTATGAAGTCCCGGCAACGCATCCCTTAACTCCGAGCGTGTCATGCACGTAGGTTCCCTACGCGCATGTACTGAAGACGCAACGTGAGTTTTCTAACTCGCCGATTGTGTAGGAATCCCACGCGCCGATTGTGCAGGAATCCCACACACCGATGGTGTAGGAATCCTACATGCCGATTGGTACAGGAATCCTATACGCCGATGGTGCAGGAATCCCACGCGTCGATTGGTGCAGGAATCCTACGCACCGATGGAGCAGGAATCCCACGCGCCGATGGTGCAGGAATCCCACGTGCCGATTGGTGCAGGAATCCCACGCACCGATGGTGCAAGAATCCTACGTGTCGATGGTGCAGGAATCCTACGTGCCGATTGGTGCAGGAATCCCACGCGCCGATGGTGCAGGAATCCCACGTGCCGATTGGTGCAGGAATCCCACGCGCCGATTGGTACAGGAATCCCACGTGCCGATTGTGCAGGAATTCCACGCGCCGATTGTGTAGGAATCCCATGCGCCGATTGTGCATGAATCCTACGCACCGATTGTATAGGAATTCTCATGCGCCGATTGTGCAGGAATCCCACGCGCCGATTGTGCAGGAATCCCATGCGCCAGAATTGTTCTATTTCATTATTTTTGCCTTTTTAGGATAATTCCTCTCATGGTCACGAAGCTGACGTGACGCAAAAGAGACTACCTTACCATGCTGCATCAAGACGCATCCCAATCCTCTACCGGAAGCGTGTACTCATTTTCATATCATGATGTTCTTGTTCATTTCCCTGGATATACTTAGCTCTGCTCCTGACTGGATATGTTGTAGGTGTAGTTGCAGGATATTGCTCTACCCTATGGGCCAGAGCCCGTGATCTTAGTTGAGCATGATGGAGACATGACTTAGCTAGAGGCTTCATGTTTAGACTGTTTAGCTTTACTCATAGATATTGTTTTCTTAGAGTTCATAGCGTATTTCATTCTTGTTGACTCTGGTACCTTTATGTTATACAGACTTGTGGATTATGATGATCTTTCTGGGATCGAATAGATGCTGTGATTTGTACTTATTCATATTGACTTATTAATTTCCCTAGCTTGGTACAGCTTACTACGTTGAGTCTTCCAACGTAGGCTGGGCGTGTTCGACTCGTGTCCAATTATTTTGGAGAGGGTCGTGACATATTTTTAGTGGTGGCCTATGCAGGTCTGTCCTAATAGTACCTAGGTATTAGAGTACTGTTAGGAGACTTGTTAAACTAGAGAAACTTGATCACAGCATAGGAAATCGGGTACATCAGGCATATTGATATTCTATAAACACTTATTGTTTTTAGGTTTAGGACATTTTAACAGTTTTTTTGTTTTTCAGATGGGCAAATATAGGAACTGTCGATTCACCTGCACTTGACGCTTCCGAGCTTTCATCCTCGCAGGTCGCCCTACTATCTCTATGGGTAGTACGCAGTTGATGGAGATGTTTCAAGAATTTTGACACCCAGAAGGAGCAGGCCATCCTTTTCCTAGCTAGACTTGTGGATACACTCTTCGAGCCATAAAGGACTTCTGAGTTCCTCGGATCCTTGGACTTCCCCGACACCGAGCGCATATCTTGCACCGAAGAGCAGATCGAGAACCTGGAGCCGCCACTGAAAATCATCCAAGTCAATGAGGACCCAACTCCTCTAAAAGATTGGAGCCACCAGCCAGGAGATCCAGGATGTAGCACGAACGAAAGAACGAGTCGGGGAGCTAAAACCCAAGAGAGATATGAAGACTTATAACGGAGACAACAACTACCTTGGACCCGCAAAGTGTCGCAACACTCGGACGGAGCATTATCAGCCGCATCATCAAATTCAGATTCCGCCGATAATCATTTGTAACTTCTGCCGTCGCTCAGGACACCACTATGACGAGTGCCGCAAGAGACTGAGCCTATACTTGTACTGCAGATCGCCTGCCCACTAAGTCAAGGACTGCCCGGAGGCCACTGATCATACTGCCCAAGGACGAGCACTAGGAGCACCAGGACTACATCAAGGGGACCCACCTCTCCAGAATTAGCAATCACATGGAGCACTATCGCAGGGACCTGCCTATGTCAGGACAGTTAAAGAAGTTGAAGTGATTCCAGTTCCGGAGGAATACTGAAGACAGAAGACTTCTCTTGCATAGTTAGAGAAAACCATGTATCTTGATTCGCAATCCAGTCTTCCCTTAAATTCCTCTTAGCACCTAGATCATTTCTTGAAACTTCTTGTTTTCTGTTTTGAAACCTTGGTTGATATTCGAAACTTTTTTTGAGATATTGTTTCCTATTTCGGTACCTTGCTTTCGTTCGAGATTTTGTTCCCTATTCGAGGTTCCGATCCAATTCAAGACTTTGTTGAATATTCAGTTCCTACTCACGACTCATTCAGAACTTGTCCCCATTCAAAACCTTGTTCGAATCTTGTTTCTATTCGAGACTCTTTGAATACTTCATTTTCTATTTTAAGATTTTGACTCGTTCCCTATGAGATTATTCGTGACTTGCTCCTATTCAAGAATTTGTTTTGTTCACGACCTTGTTTGACCCCATTCCCTATTTGAGATCTCGCTTGTTTTATAACCACCACTTTTCTGAAATGAGGGTAATTTTGTACTTTTGTAATTTTTATCATTTAATAATAATATTTAAATCATATTAAGATTTTTGGTGATATTCTTTATTTATTTTATATCATTTGGATGGGTGAATTATGATTTTGGTTGTTGCTAGCTTAACCCTAGAGACTGCCTGACTTAGAGACTAACCATGACCAAGGAGACTCGACCATGTGACTAGATTGGCTAATTACCTATTTTTAGGCTAAAGGTATTTTAGTCATTATGTATTACTTTGAATTTTATTAATTTATTAATTAAATTGCTTGTTGTGCGGTTTGATTGGTAGCTGAATTGGTGTTTTGGTAGTGTAAGTGGTTTGACCTTAGTCAACCATGACTAGAAACCTAAATAAAGAATTATTAGCTATTCTTAAATGATTTAAATGAATTTTTAAGTCATTTTCTAGTAGCCTTTTTAAAGCCTTTTTGGACTTGGGCTTTATTAGTAACTTAGGGAGCCTAGGCTGTAACGCCCCAGAACCAGAATACTGGAGAGCGAGGGAGTACATAGCCAGCTACGTATATTGAAGTGCAACCCACCTCGCTATACGATCACGGCTGTCTAGATACATGAGGGTTTAACTACAATCCATCAATCGTCTATGGTCAAGAACAAGCCTATTGTCTCAATCTCAAGCAAGTAGTAACAGTATACAAGATGTCAGAGCACCAAATATATAATAGCAAGGCTTCCCATACATTACATATTGGATGATCATGAAGCTAGTCGTACAAAATGTCAAGACTAGCAAGAGTTCAGTCATACATGATCAACCCTAGGATCAGTCAATCATGTTACAACCCGTAGGCAAACAGCAAATAAAGGTGCAATACGAGCTAAACAAGTGCTCGTCGGCTAAACATCTCAAAAGAATATTTTTACAATAAAGTGGGAAGGACAAAAAGAAATCCACTCGTTGCCAGGGTTACACCTGGTGGTCACCATCTGGCTAGAAAACAGGTAGATCCTCAGGTGCTGCTCCGATATCTGGCCACACAAAACCAGCTGGGTCAGACCCCAGAAAGAGCAAGTACCACAAAGGAGGATTGACTTAGGAACTAAAACCAGCATATCACAATAGAATATTAAAGATAATAAATAAAGAACTGATAATAATAGAGATAACAACAGTAAACTGAGTACGAGGAAACCATTCAAGTAGCCAGGTCACAACCCTTAAACCAAACAAGGACCGAGGTTGTAATCCTTCACCTGAAAAGAAACCCGTCTCAAATACCATTGGTAAGGTAACAAGACAATAAACGAAGGGAGGACACAAAACTGCTCCGGGAGCCAGGTTACAAACCTTAAACTAAATAAGGATCGGGATTGTAACCCTTCGCATGAACAGAACTTGGCCCCTGATCTTTATTGTTAAGGCCGGTATAAATAATCATGATTGGAAGTAAAATAAAATATGACGAGCATGGCAGGGGTTGCAATAAGTCAATAAACGAAGAGAGGGCACAGAACTGCTCCGGGATCCAGGTTACAACCCTTAAACCAAACAAGGACCGGGGTTGTAACCCTTTGCCTGAACAGAACTGGACCTCTGAACTTTATTGTTAAGGCAGACACAATAAGCAGGACGATATATGATAAGATAACCACGGAACTATTCAGATAGCCAAGTTACAACCCTTAAACCAAACAAGGACCGGGGTTGTAACCCTTCATCTGAACAGAACTTGGTATCCCATCATTTATCGATACAAGAAATCATGTCATGATACAATCTTGTACAGGATCAGGATAAGACTAAGCTGGAATAAACTTCATCCAATCAATCACGGCCAATCAAGAGTACGGCATGATACTTTTAGCTAACTAGGGTTATCACAGGCCTAGTTACTAGCAAGATGCAATGAGATTATCCCAACAGCCACAAGCCCTGCAGACCATCCGGTTATCCAGGTCGAATGTCCGTTTATGAAGAATGTAACACGTTACTGTGTGCTGGAAATATGCCCTACTCGTCGGTAGGCTACAAGTCCACTGAATGCGCCCAGATAACGGGATTGCCTGTAGCTGGTAATCTTTTCATGACTATTGAAACATTCTAGTTAATTAGCCTTATTCAATTTCAGTAGGTACCCCTGACCGTGGTACTTAGGGATCCCCATCCTAAACATGATGCAAGACAATACCAGTTTATTTATACAAACACAATCGCCCACGGTGTCCAGGTCTTTCATACTTGTCATGTTAGACTAGCTGTCGTAACAGCATGTCACGATATATCATGTCAGTTTACTTGTTAAGAGTGTGCCACGGCGGGCCACTATCGGGTTCTATTCTTACACTATCTTGAATGAGAGAAACTTATATAAAAAACTAGTGACATATTCGTAAAGCTAAGGAAAAGATCTACAACTTTCATGTTTTGAGTTTTTCAAGATTCTAGCTACAAAACAACTTAAACAGGAAAAAACAATAAAATGGAGCAATTCCGGCACATGTGATTCCTGCACAATCGGCGCGTGAGAATTCCTACACAATCGGCACGTGGGATTCCTGCACCATCGGTGCGTGGGATTCCTACACAATCGGCGCGTGGGATTCCTGCACAATCCGCGCGTAGGATTCCTGCACCAATCGGCGCGTGGGATTCCTGCACCAATCGGCGCGTGGGATGCCTGCACCATCGGTGCGTAGGATTCCTGCACCAATCGGCGCGTGGGATTCTTGCACCATCGATGTGTGGGATTTTTACACCATCGGCGCGTGGGATTCCTGCACCAATCGGCGCGTGGGATTCCTGCACCATCGGCGCATGGGATTCCTACACCATCGGTGCGTGGGATTCCTGCACCAATCGGTACGTGGGATTCCTGCACAATCGGCACGTGGGATTCCTGCACAATCGGCGCGTGGGATTCCTGCACCATCGGCGCGTGGAAAAACTCACGTTGCGTCTTCAGTACATGCGCGTAGGGAACCTACGCGTATGACACGCTCGGAGTTAAGGGGTGCGTTGCCGGAACTTCACAGCGCATGGCCTCCCGGCGCATGGCCTCCCGGGCGCATGGGGGTCATAGTCCCCAAACAACAAGTTCAGCCACGAAAGTTCCGAAAACTTGTAATGGCCATAACTTACTCATTTGAAGTCGAAATCAAGCGAAACAAAAGCCAAAACTGCATGAAATTGAATTCTCTACAACATAGAACCATTAGTTTTCGAAAATAATCAAGTTTTAGAGATCAAAACCAAGAAAACCAAAAAGTTACAAACTTAGATCTACAAGAATCCATCCATCAAATCCAAAAATATCAAGTTCTAAAGAGGCTTAGAATCAAGTAAGGAAGAGAATGGAACAATAAAACTTAAGTCCATCATGAAGCAAGTTTGCACTTGCCTAAGCTCTCTCTCTTTCCCTCCAGGTGGTTGAAGAAGTAATGGTGGAGAGTAAATGAAGAAGGAAGAAAATAATGATGAGAGTGAAAAGGAAGGGGTTATAAATAAGGAAGGTGGTGGTAGGTAGGAGGGTTCATCTTTGGTTCATGATGAACCAAAGCAAACCAAGCCAAGCCAAACCAACCCAAGAATAAACCAATCAATGAAATGCTAGAATAAATCAAGCAGGAAGACATACAATACGGGTCAAATTACGTATACGTATACCAAGATACGCAATACGAACCACAAGCATTACAACTCTACCCACCTTAAAAGAATTCTGTCCTCGGATTTAATTAAGAGGCTAGAGGGACAAGAACAAGCTATACTATTCGCAGGCAAGCTATACTAATCAAGCAATCAATTAATTATTTATGTAAGCAAGGAATCGAAGGCATGAGACATAAGAAAGATAATATACCTCATAAGTCAAACAGGTCGGGATATCGCGATCGGATATCATCCTCACGCTTCCAAGTTGACTCACCCAAAGAGTGATGACCCCAAGCAACTCGGACTAACTTGATAGTCTTGTTCTTGGGTGTCTTCTCTCTTTGGTCCAATATAGACACGGGCCTCTCCTCATACGAAGTTTGGTACCAACAACCAATTCTGAATGATCCCGGATGTGGCTCGGGTCCGGGATATACCGTCACAGTTGGGATACATGGAAGACATTATGCACCTCACGTAGCGACGGTGGAAGAGCAAGACGATAGGATACATCTCCTACTCGCTCCAGAATATCGAACGGTCCTATATACCTAGGACTAAGCTTTTCCCGTACGTCGAAATGAATGACGCCACGGTTAGACGAAATCCTCAGGAATATATGGTCGCCGACAGAAAACTCAAGAGGACGCCGATGAGAATCGGCCCAATGACGCTGGCGATCTTGGGCAACTTGAAGATGAGCTCTCACTCTTCTGACCACTTCAACGGTCTGAGCAATCATTTCCGGACCGAGCATCTATCTCTCTCCGACATCGTCCCATGCTAGCGGAGATCGACACTTCCTACCATATAGTGCCTCGAACGGTGCCATCTGGATACTGGCCTGGAAACTGTTGTTGTACGAGAACTCCACCAGGTGCAGGTGATCTTCCCACGATCCACCGAAGTCGAGCATACAAGATCTCAACATGTCTTCAAGAGTCTGGATTGTGTGTTCTGACTGGCCATCTGTCTCTGGGTGATTTGCTGAGCTGAACTAGAGGCGAGTCCTCAAACTCTCTTGCAGGATACGCCAAAAATACGACGTAAATCTGGAATCTCTGTCTGAGATGATACTGACTGGTACACCGTGAAGTCTGACGATCTGCCTGAGGTACATCTCTGATAGCTGAGCCGTCGACTGACCAACTCTGAACAGAGAAAATGAGCCACCTTCGTGAGCCTGTCTATAATAACCCAAATAGCATCTCTGCTAGCCGGGTATCTAGGTAATCCAGTCACGAAATCCATGGTTATATGCTCCCACTTCCACTCTGGAATTTGCAATGGTTGAAGTAGTCCAGCTGGCCTCTGCTGTTCAGCCTTAACTTGTTGGCAAACCAAACATCGAGAGACAAATCGGGCTATCTCCCTCTTCATGCCATTCCACCAAAAGTGCTGACGGATATCACGGTACATCTTTGTACCGCCGGGATGAATGGAATACTGCGAACTGTGAGCCTCTGTCATGATCTCCTGTCTGATATCTCCACTGGATACACAAAGATGCTTCCCATGTCGAAGTGTACCGTCATCATGGATACATAACTCTGGTCTTCGTCCTGCGCCCTCACACTCTGTTCTGAGTCGCTGAAGCTTGGAATCTGCTGACTACGCCATCCGGATCCTCTCGACTATAGTGGACTAAACCTGCATACTAGCCATCAATGCCATCCTGGAAGGGAGAACAACTTCTATACCCATCTTCTGAAGATCTGCTAACAGCTCTGGTTGCGCTATTAGGAAATAAACTCTGGCTCTCCTGCTCAATACATCTGTAACGACATTGGCCTTCCCTGGGTGATACTGCAGGTTGACATCATAATCTACAAGTAGCTCTAGCCACCTTCTCTGACGCATGTTAAGATCCTTCTGAATGAAAATATACTTCAGGCACTTGTGGTCGGTGAAAATCTCTACCATATCTTCGTACAAGTAGTGCCTCCACAACTTAAGTGCAAACACTACTGCTGCCAATTCCAAGTCATGTGTTGGGTAATTCCTCTCATGATCACGAAGTTGTCGTGATGCATAAGCTATTACCTTCCCATGCTGCATCAGAACACATCCTAAACCTCTTTCCGAAGCATCACAATACACTGAGAATTCTCCAGTTCCATCTGGAAGCGTTAGAACAGGAGCCGTTGTCAAGCCCCGCTTCAACCTTTCAAAAGAATCCTAGCACTCTGTTGTCCAAGAAAACTGCACATCCTTGCGGGTCAACTGGGTCAATGGCGCTGAAATTCAAGCAAAGTCTGAAACAAATCGCCGGTAGTAACCGGCCAAGCCAAGAAAACTGTAAATTTCTGCCACTGTGCTAGGTACCGTCCACGTTTTAATGGCCATGATCTTCTGGGGATCCACTTCTACTCCTCCTCTAGTGATGATATGACCCAAGTACGAAATGCGATCGAGCCAGAACTCGTATTTAGTAAACTTGGCATACAACTGGTGCTCTTTGATGACCTGCTGTTGGCCGCGGTGTTACCCTGATGACCTCCTCTGGTCAAAGCTTCTGCCACCGCCTGGTGCAAGGCATCTCCTCGACGATCCTGGAAAGCTAATAATGACTTGATGAGACCCACCAAAGTGCCATCATCAGGCTCTACAGGCTGAACTGGCTGGACTGGTGGCTCTTCTCCGGTAGGCATGACTCTGGAGGCTACTCCTGAATGCTGGGCTTGATCTTCAGGTTGCGGCTGGTCCACGGGAGGTGCTCCGTCTTGCTGATCGGCAGGTCCAAGAACAATGCCGCCGAAGAAGACGACATAGGGAACAATAAGTGTCACGCCCCAGAACCAGAATACTGGAGAGCGGGGGAATGACTCAGCCAGCTACGTATTACGGGTAGATGAATACCGTATAATACGATCAATGCTGTCTAACCAGACGAGGGGGTGCATACTATATGAAAGTCTCGCTATGGTCACTTCACATCTAGTCTCAATCATTCAAACAAGAAGCAAAAATAGAGAACATATAAGATAAAGCAGTAAGGCGTCCCAAACGCTTAGTCAAAATGTTTTTGAGATTTGGCTTTACAAAACATAGCCAGAAAATGTAGCAAGTATACACAATTGTTAGCAGCTGCAGTCTGACTTAGTTACAATTATGTAAAAGTAAGTACAAGACAATCCGACCAACATGTCGGTGCCAAACGGCTAAGTATAAAGTAAATAACAAAAACGAGTGGTGAAGTAAGGGACCCACTCGAGTCCTCCTGCGATCATTCATCTAGTATTGACCATCTTGGAGGTGGAAGTAAGCTGAGTCCTCGGGAACCGGCTCTAAATCTGGCCATGCAAAACCAGAGAGGTTAGACCTCTAATAGCAAGTACCACAAGGAAGCACGATATGATGGATTAAACTAGTAAGTAAGAGGATATAATAATAGATCTCTACTTGCTACTAGGATTTACATCACATCACGACACTTCGAACCAACCTCCCAACCAAACAAGGACAGAAGTTGGTCCGTCATGTCCTGACATTCTGATCATCTCAGTTAGGCAACAAAGTAGGTACAGTATACAAACAAATCATCTTGAACGGCCAATCAACTCCTACGGCTTGCTATTGTGAGTCCCAAGTTATCCTGGAATTATGCAATAAAGATTCCTCTGTTCTTACTATGTGCAAGCAAGGCTAGTCTATCCAGTCAAACAATTGTGCCAATCATGAATTAGACGAGTCCCAGCGGGACGCCCGTCATCAATATACAATATATGATAATAATATAAGCAGATACTGTTCCCTGCCCGTGTGGCAGGTTTACAGTATCTGTGGAAACCAGCCGGCCTGTCGGGCACTACTAGTTCCAAGAGGGCTGCCATATAAGAACTCGAGGATCCATTCTCTCCATGCAATCATTATTTTATTTAACTTAATAGTCTCTACGTTGAGTGAAATCCCATGCCGTGGATCATGGTCATTCTAATGAGTACTTTCGTATGGGGTACGATATGCGCAACTCTACAACGATACCCGTGCGGCTAGGTTGTAGGTCTTACATAGCGTAATGCAACAATCAAATCTAACCACGAAGTAATCATGCCTTGACCATAAAGTACACATGCTGCTTTGTAGAAAAATGAATAAATTGAAGCCTGCACATACCTGTATGTCAATATTCGGGATCGGCTAATCGATTACAATAGTTCATAACATGTACGTGTCTCATTCATTTATTTCAATAAGACGACTAGCCAGTCTCTTAGTTCCAACTAGGAATGCATGATCAATTTTAGTCAAGATAACCATTATTATCAATGGTGACAAGGTATGAAAGTCAATTAGCATTAAATGGGGTCGAGTCTATAACTCTCAGGGTTAAGTTCCAGTCTTACTGGGTATCCATAAACCAATCAAGACACAGGGCACTAATACACAACCATATGTATTAAAAATATTAACATGCTAAGATTATCGAGTTCATAAAAAAAGGCATAAGGATATAATAGGAGAATTACCATGCCACCATTAAATGAATAAAGTATAGAGCAATAAGAAACACCCAGGTCAGGAAGTCACGCCAACAAGTCACGCCAACAAGTCTATGCTAAGGCCAACAAGTCACGCCAACAAGTCTATGCTAAGGCCAACAAGTCACGCCAACAAGTCTATGCTAAGGCCAACAAGTCACGCAAGAATCGTACACGTAAAAAAAAGGGTACGCCAAGTTTAGTAGGTAGGAGTGAGCGTATAAAGTGATTCATGCTGGCAAGCGTGAGCGTGGAGAGTGATGAGTAACTTACGCACGCACGCACAGTGTGAGCGTGAAAAGTAATTCACGCACGCACAGCGTGAGCGTGAAAAGTAACTCATGCACGCACAGCGTGGGCGTGAAAAGTAACTCACGTATGCACAGCGTGAGCGTGAAAAGTAATTCACGCACGCACGCACAGCGTGAGCGTGAAAAGTAATTCACGCACGCACGCAAAGACGTGTGCGTAACTCAAATGTCACGCACGCACGTAAAGACGTGAACGTGACTCAAAATTCACTCTAAACACGTAAAGATGTGAACGTGACTAAAAATTCACGCTAAACACGTAAAGACGTGTGCGTGACTAAAAATTTACGCTAAACACGTAAAGACGTGTGCCTGACTAAAAATTCACGCTGGCACGTAAGAACGTAAGCGTGACCACATCTCCCGAAGCTCTACCACATGAAGATCAGAACCCATGAATAACCGAAAACACAACAACTTAGATCTGTAAGAAACGAGCCAAGGAAATCAAAAATTCTAAGTACTAAACTCTCTTAGAATCACAAGAGGAAGACAAATGAACCATAAAAATGGGTGAAGGAGAAGCAAGATGTACTTGCCTTCTCCTGGTAGGTGGAGAGTGATGAGGAAGAAGAAGAAGTAATGGTGGAAGGAGAGTTATGAAGAGAGAGAAAGGGATGGGGGCTTTAAATAGAAAAGGGGGTGGTGGTAGGTGGTTCGGTTCATGTGAACCACCATGAACCCGAGAAAAACCAATCCTAGGCCGATCCTAAAATAAGACTAAAGCAGAGAATAAAAGCATGAAGAAAAATGCAGATAATTAATTAACATGAAATTAAAGGAATTTAAATACAGGATGATACATGATAAATACTAAATAAATATATATGAGTTGTACATGTATAAAAAGACGCATTCTGGAAACCGGGAGTGACAATAAAGAAGGACCGGGACAGATCAACGATACAAGCATGTGATCAGGTCAAAATTACAGGAATTCAGAGGATACGAGTAGAGATCAAGGGCGAGTACTGATTGAGACATCTATTCAGTAAACCCTTACATGTCTTGATTTACAAGACCTGCATGGGCCACCACTAAAACCATGTAACGCCCCAGAACCGAAATACTGGAGAGCGAGGGCGTACATAGCCAGCTACGTATATTAAAGTGCAACCCACCTCGCTATACGATCACGGCTATTTAGATACATGAGGGTTTAACTACAATCCATCAGTCGTCTATGGTTAAGAACAAGCCTATTGTCTCAATCTCAAGCAAGTAGTAACAGTATACAAGATGTCAGAGAACCAAATATATAATAGCAAGGCGTCTCATACATTATATATTGGATGATCATGAAGCTAGTCGTACAAAATGTCAAGACTAACAAGAGTTCAGTCATACATGATCAACCCTAGGATCTGTCAATCATGTTACAGCCCGTAGGCAGACAGTAAATAAAGGTGCAATACGAGCTAAACAAAGTACTCGTCGGCTAAATGCCTAAAAAGAATATTTATACAATAAAGTGGGAGGACAAAAAGAAAGCCACTCGTTTCCAGGGTTACACCTGGTGGTCACCATCTGGCTGGAAAATAGGTAGATCCTCTGGTGCTGCTCTGATATCTGGCCACACAAAACCAGCTGGGTCAGACCCCAGAAAGAGCAAGTGCCACAAAGGAGGCTTCAGTTAGGAACTAAAACCAGCATATCACAATAGAATATTAAAGATAATAAATAAAGAACTGATAATAATAGAGATAACAACAGTAAACTGAGTACGAAGAAACCATTCAAGTAGCCAGGTCACAACCCTTAAACCAAACAAGGACCGTGGTTGTAACCCTTCACCTGAATAGAAACCCGTCTCAAATACCATTGGTAAGGTAACAAGACAATAAACGAAGATAGGACACAGAACTGCTCTGGGAGCCAGGTTACAACCCTTAAACTAAATAAGGACCGGGGTTGTAACCTTTCGCCTGAACAAAACTGGGCCCCTGATCTTTATTGTTAAGGCCGGTATAAATAATCATGATTGGAAGTAAAATAAAACACGACGATCGTGGCATAGGGTTGCAATAAGACAATAAACGAAGAGAGGACACACAACTGCTCCGGGATCCAGGTTACAATCCTTAAACCAAACAAGGACCGGGGTTGTAACCCTTCGCCTGAACAGAACTGGACCCCTGAACTTTACTGTTAAGGCAGGCACAATAAGCAGGACGATATATGATAATCTAACCACGAAACTATTCAGATAGCCAAGTTACAACCCTTAAACCAAACAAGGACCGGGGTTGTAACCCTTCATCTGAACAGAACTTGGTATCCCATCATTTATCGATAGAAGAAATCATGTCATGATACAATCTTGTACAGGATCAGGATAAGAATAAGCTGGAATAAACTTCATCCAATCAATCACGGCCAATCAAGAGTATGGCTTGATACTTTTAACTAACTAGGGTTATCACAGGCCTAGTTACTAGCAAGACGCAATGAGATTATCCCAGCAGCCACAAGCCCTGCAGACCATCCGGTTATCTAGGTTGAATGTCCATTTATGAAGAATGCAACACGTGACTGTGTGCTGGAAATGTGCCCCTATTCGTCGGTAGGCTATAAGTCCACTGAATGCGCCCAAATAACGGGATTGCCTGTAGCTGGAAATCTCTTCTTAACTACTGAAACTTTTTAGTTAATTAGCCTTAGTCAATTTCAGTAGGTACCCCTGACCGTGATACTCAGGGATCCCCATCCTAGACATGATGTAAGACAGTACCAATTTATTTGTACAAACACGATCGCCCACGGTGTCCAGGTCTTTCATACTTATCATGTCAGACTAGCTGTCGTAACAGCATGTTACGATATATCATGTCAGTTTACTTGTTAAGAGTGCGCCACGGCGGGCCACTATCGGGTTCTATTCTTACATTATCGTGAATGAGAGAAACTTACATAAAAAACTAATGACATATTCTTGAAGCTAAGGAAAAGATCTACAACTTTCATATTTTAAGTTTTTCAAGATTCTAGCTACAAAACAACGGTCAGTTTTCGTAAAAGACTGCAAACTCGTGGTAGTACTGAAGTTAGTCGTGCTACTACGGGCCTGCGAATAGGATTAGATTGCTAGGATCTCCTCCACATGTTTGACATATTATTGATCTCCGTATTGACTTTAACTTTTTCTTGATTTGTATCCTGCTTGAATCTTTCTGCCGTTTAATGATTTTATTTTATTACAGTTAATGGATTCTCACGACAGGAACACCGCTCCCATGGATACCCCACTAGCTGCAGGCGAAACTTCTATCGATGGGACCCTACCCTCACATGGAGGCCAGCTTAATCATCAGGGTGACCCGCCACATCCGAACACCTCGAGGTTCCGCAGAGATGATATTCCACCACCCCCGTAGTTTCCTCCGCAGACTCCACCTCCAGGACCTGTACTACCTTTAGCACAAGTACTGCATAATGCTCAACTTCTTGGGATCTTCTAGTAACTCATCAATTCTCAGACGGAGCAGGCCAATATCTTTTACGATAGTTTGAAAGAGGATCTTCAGACTAGAGATGCTCCACAACTACGTCCTAAAACTTCCAAGGACTTTATGAACCTCAGGACCTTGGAATTCTATAGGACAGAAGGGATTATCTATGCTGATGAGTGGCTAAAGAACGTGGAGCAATTTCTTCGGATGGCTCAAGTTTTAAAAGACCTGAAGATAGGGTCTGCCAGCATGCAGCTTTTCGACATCGCCCGGACGTGGTATAGAGATGAGCTCCGACTTTCTGTACCACATGTGATGTGGGCAGAGTTCAATGAGCTATTCAAGAAGAAGTTCTACCCCGACGCAGGTCAGGAGGCGTTAGAGAGTCAGTTTGAGATTCTGGAGCAGGGAAATCTTACTGTCGACGAGTATACCCCAGAGTTTTCTTACCTCAGCCGCATCGCAGAGAGCATGGTCAACACCCCTGAAAGCAAAGCTCGAAGATTCAAGAAAGGATTATCTCACAAGATTTGTCTAAGTAATAGAAGAAGAGCTGGATCATAGGCCAAAGAGAGACCGAGATGTATACGAAGGAGACAGCTGCCAATCTGGACCGACAAAACGTCCCAATGTTCCAGAAAAGACTTCATCGCAACAATATCACCAGCAGCCTCGTTCCCAGCAGCAACAATTCTGACCTTCTGCTAGGACATCATTTTGATTATTGTCGCAGAAGATTACAACAATGCTTGTCGTATGGATCAACTATGCATCATGTAAGAGAATGCCCAACAGTATTTACTCGTCAGGGCCCAACACCTACTCAGAGAGGACCAGGAGGACCACCAGCGACTCAACAGAGGGTCCCATCACTTCCTACTAAGTAGCAGAAGTTTACTCAGCATCAGCAGCAGAGAGGAGCACTACAGCAGGGATGTACTTTTGCTATAGCATTCGAGGAGCCATAGGCTACTGTAGATGTGATCGTAGGTTCTACTTTACTCAATTTTATAGTAGTTATTACTTTATTTGATTCTGGTGACTCTCATAGTTTTATATCTGTAAGTTTTGTGCGAAAACGTAGTATAGCCTCCGAACCCATCAATTGGGGTTGCAAGATCATGACTGGAGGAGGCATTATTCCACATCGTGATGTTTGTAATGGTTGTTCTATAACCTTGGGAGGCAGGAATTTGTGTGTAAGCTTACTCGTAATACCACTTTCGAGCTTCGATATCATCCTCAGGATGAAATGGTTGAGTAATCATAAAGCTACTATTGATTGTCATAGAGGTTGTGTTATCTTTCGTACACCAGGAGAGGCCGAGTTCGAGTTTGCTAGAGGATCCGTGCAGCAGGTTGATGGGATTAGCTTTGGAGCCGTCATAAAGGAGAGTGAAGCACCGCATCCTATTATTACAGAATTCTTGGATGTATTCTTCGAGGAGTTGCTTGGACTTCTACCCGATAGAGACATCAAATTCTCTATTGATCTAATACCGGGAGCGAAACCGGTGTCGAAGAATTTCTACAAGAACAACAACGAGGGAGTAGAATTGAAGAAGCAAATTGATGAGTTGGAATAGAACGACTTTATCCGATCGAGCTCTTCATCTTGGGGATCTCTGGTGTTGTTTGTGCCAAAGAAAGATGGAACAGTATGGATGTGCATCGATTATAGAGCCTTGAACAGCCTCACCATCAAGAATGAATACCCTTTGCCGCGGATAGATGATCTTTAGATCAGTTGAGCAGTGCCAAAGTATTTTTGAGGATCGATTTACGATCGGGTTATCACCAAGTAATAGTGAAAAAGAATAATATACCAAGACTGCATTTCGGATGAAGTACGACCAGTATGAATTCTTGGTGATGCCATTCGGGTTGACGAATGCTCCAGCTATTTTTATGAACTTGATGAATAAGGTACTCCATAAATACCTTAACAAGTTCATAGTAGTATTTATAGATGATACCCTCATATATTTGAAGACCCCGGAAGAACATGAAGAGCATTTGAGAATAGTGTTGGAGACTTTGAGAATAGAGAAGTTGTATGGAAAACTTTCAAAACGTGAGTTTTTCCTTGTTAAAATGGAGTTTCTGGGGCATGTCGTGACTGGAGAAGGAATAGCATTGGATCCAAAGAAGGTTGTGGTCATTGAAGCATAGCCTAATCCAATATCTGTTACAGAAATTAGAAGCTTCTGGGGATTGGCCGGCTACTATAGAAAGTTCGTAAAATATTTTGCTCGAATTACGGAACCCATGACGAAGCTTACTCGAAAGAACGAAGAATTTATATTGACTGAAGAATGCCAAGCTGCAATTGATGATTTGGAGAAGAGATTGACTACAGCTCCTGTTTTGACATTGCCATCTGGATCGGGAGGCTTTGTCATTTACAGTGATGCTTCGGGCAAGGGATTGGGATGTGTTCTCGAGCAGAATAAGAAGGTAGTAGCATATGCTTCCATGCAGCTATGACTATATGAGAAGAACTATCCTACCTATGACCTTGAATTGGCAGTAATAATCTTTGCCTTGAAGCTGTAGAAGCATTACTTATATGGAGAGAGGGTTAAAATTTTCACAAATTATAAGAGTTTGAAGTATGTATTCACCCAGAATTGAATATGAGGCAACAAAGATGGTTAGAGTTGATGAGTGATTTTGATATTAACTTGCAGTATTATCTCGGGAAGGCCAACGTAGTTGCCGATGCATTGAGTAGATATCCTATGGCTATGTAATTGACGATGGATCTGTATCTACTAGAAGACTTGGAGAGTTTGGGCATATAAGTGGTTATTCTAGGGATAGATGGTCGGATGATGGGCATGCGGATCCATTCTAGTTTGATGGACAAGATTCGAGAGACTCGGTATAAGAATGAGAGTCTGAGGCAGATCATAAATCAAGTACAAGATGGATTAGTGGACGAGTTCATCATTGTAGAGGATGGCTCATTGCGGCATGGGACTAGATTATGTGTGCCTAACGGAGATATACGTGGAGAGATTATGCAGGAGGCTCATAGATCGCAGTATTCTATTCATCCTAGAAATACGATAATATACAAGGATTTACGAGAGCATGTATGGTAGTATGGGATAAAGAGGGAAATTGCACACTCTTGGGAAGACCATCTACACCTAGTGGAATTCTTATTTAATAATATTTATCCAGCCAGCATTGGTATGTCCCCCCTTCGAAGCTTTATACGTGAGAAGATGTCGTACCCCTCTATCTTGGGACGACATAGGAGAAAGAGCTTTATTGGGCCCAGAAATCATAGTGGATGCTACAGAGAAGGTGAAGAAGATTAGAGAGATGCTTCGCATAGCTCAGGACATGCAGAAGCATTGGGCCGATAGTCATAGAAGAATGTCTATACAAGTACAGGAACACAGAAATATCTCATACCCATATACCAAGAAAGTCCAGGAATAACATCTCATGACAGGATCCGACGTATACTAGTCCGTGAACCGTCGTGTCGGGAATCAAGTAAAACACTATGACTGAATCGGATATAGTAGATATCAAGACAATGAAAACTATCAGTGAATGTACTCGCCTGCGGCCCTGAGCTGATAAGTATAGAGTGTCCAATTGAAGCCACAGAGTCCTATTTAAAGCAACACAGGTTACAAGGTGTTCAAGTTGAAATAAATAAATCTCTACAAGCAATCTATCTTATCCAAGGTTCTTCTAAGTCAAATTAACTCTAGGTCAACTCCGGTCAATAATTAGTCAAACTAGGTCAAGCGTTGACTCACAGTTGACTTTGGGTCAACTGGTCAACATTGGTCAAACAGGGTCAATCTAGTCTAATTATTAAAGAATAAAGTGTACTTCGTTATTTGTACGTCGAAACTTACGACACGCAAATCGAGATGAGATGATCAACGGTAGAGTTGATAATCTTATTATGGTGATCCACGTGTCCATCTTGTCAATTTCAGCGATGTGAGATCACTGGAATCGACTGAGCTCAGTTTCGTTGTACTAATCCCGAAATACGAGCATTATATGTGTTAATTATTAATTAATTATAACAAGGCTAAACTTAGGGAAACTATCAACAAACATTGTCGGACGATGAAATAAACATCGCCAACGTGTCCAGAATGGTCAAATTAGCTAGGATAGCCTACCCAATGGTCCAATTTGGATACAAGGGCAAAAAGGTAATTTCGGGTCAAAACGGTGTCCGTGTCGGAGCCGTTTTGCACCGAAAAACGTGCAAGAAAATAATTCTATAAAATATAACAAATTATATGTCCACGAAACCTGTCACCTTCGGTTCCCGTATTTCGTATTCCTGTGCGCATTTGGAATTTTCTTGAATTTTCTGGTAATTATTTTCCTGTATTTCCCGTATTTGGCCTTGGGCCGACTTTATTAACTTATTGGGTTGCATTACGGATTTGGGTTTAATTTTTATTATTATTATTATTATTATTTCATAGGAGATGGGCCCTTGGAGGGTTCGGCCTGGCTTGCTTTGGTCGGAATTGCTATGGATCACTTTAACCTACACTATCCCTTACCTCCACCACACCACCACCCATTAATAACCTTACCTACCATTCTCTCTCTTCATTAACATCAACACCACCAGCATCCTCTTCTTCTTCTTCCTCTTAAAACCCTTTAACTCCACCATAGGCAAGTACATCTTGCCATCAAAAGAAAAGAAACCATGATTCTTCTTGTTCGAAAGTTTGTTTAGCTAGTTTAGAACAATATTAGAACTTGGAACTTCTTGATTTGAAGCATGGATCTCTCTAGATCTAACTTTTCATTAATCTCGGTTTTCCTTGAAATTCATTTAATAAACTTTGATTTGGATGGTTTTTGAGGTTTTTATGTTGTGGAGAATTAAGTTTTATACAACTTTAGTCTTTACGAAATCTGATTTCGTTTTAAAATGAGAAAGTTATGGATTTTGCAAGTTTTAGGGGTTGGGTTCTTCCTCTCAGCTAGAGGTAGGAGAAGAACTCCTCCTTTCCCTTTGTTGGCAACACCAGTGGTGTTACGCCATGCGGTTGCAGCCGCTACGCGTGCTGCCAGCGGCCAGCGCTTTACGCGAGCGGCTCTGCGCGTGTGGGGGGCGCCCCCCTCCTCCTTTTCCCCTCTGCGTAGCCTCTACGCAATGCAGCGGGCCCCTAGCTCTACGCGGCAGCCGCTGCAGCCTCTACGCAAGCAGTGGGCCCCTTTTTCTCGCTGCATTACGCGCGCGCGCTCTGCGCGTGTGGGGCCCTCTCCCGTTCCCAGCTGCTGGCGCCAGCGTGGGGCCCTCCCCTTTTTGCTGTGCGCGGGAGCAGCACCTCCTCTACGCACGTCCACGTGCGTGGCCCCCCCCTCTTTTCTCGCTGCCTTACGCGCGCGCTCTGCGCGTGTGGCCCCCTTGTTTCAGCCGCCATTTTGCATGTGGGTCCCTCTCCCGTTCCATTGCGCGCTTGCCCCTGTTCCCTTACGCGAGCCGCCCAAGGCCTTACGCGCGCGCTCTTCTGTTTGCCTTACTCCCCCGTGATTTTAATGTTTTCCCTGGGATTCTCCATTTGGTTTTATTGGAGCTTTTGATGTTTAATGTCCACTACATCACTTGATTGGGCTTGACATGCTTGGACACAAATTGGAGTTTTTGTGACTTGTTATTTTTCTTCAACCTGCAACTTGTAAACCGACCTGATGACTTGAACATGACTTGGCAACATGTAACTCGACAAGAGACCATGACCTGATGAATTGATAATTTGGGCTACTGCGGTAGGCTCACCTGACTTGCTACTTGACATGACACCGTGGGTGTGCATCCTGTGCTTGCTTAAGCTACTTGTCCAGTCTTGCATCATGCCTAGGACGTGATCCCCTGGGTACCACGGCAAGGGACTCACACTAAAATTGGACTAGGTAATGAGTAGACCAAATTAGAACATGGAGAATTCCCGGTCACAGGCAGTCTCGTTATCTGGAGGCATTAATGGACTTGTAGCTTGCCGATGAGTAGAGCACATTTCCAGCACACTGTCATGTGTTGCACCTCTAAGTCACCTAAGGGTACATTTGTCTCCCGGGCGATGTACCCACCTATACTCTCAACCCGCGGAAGGATAACTGGATGGTCTGCAGGGCTTGGGACTGGGAGTTTCTCACTTGCATCTTGTTAGTAATTAGGCTTGTGATAACCCTAGTTAGTTAAAGTAGTAAGCCGTAGTACTTGCTTGGCCGATTGTGGATGAATGGTGTCCAGCCCCGTTTAAGTTTTGTCTAGCCCCTGCACCTGGAACTCTTGATCATGATTGTTTTACTTATCCCTAACGATAAATGGGTAGAGACAGTGAACTACTCAGGCGAA
This sequence comes from Iris pallida, assembly GCA_029216955.1. NCBI lineage: Eukaryota > Viridiplantae > Streptophyta > Magnoliopsida > Asparagales > Iridaceae > Iris > Iris pallida. The sequence goes on from JANAVB010018797.1 coordinate 6,923,171, forward strand.
GGGGTACAATCCCGGTCCTTGTTTGGTTTAAGGATTGTAACCTGGCTCCCGGAATGGTTCTACATCCCTAGTCGTTTATCGCTCTGTGTACTTTTATTACTTGTACTTCCTTTATTTCTTATGTTCTGATATGCTGGCTTTTGTTCTTATTTGTGGCCTCCTTTGTGGCACTTGCTCTTTCTGGGGTTTGACCCAGCTGGTTTTGTGTGGCCAGATTTCGGAGCAGCTCCCGAGGATCTACCAAGCTTCCAGCCCAATGGTGAACACTAGACGGAACCCGGGCTACGAGTGGGTTTTCTTTTTTTTGTCTTCACCCACTTATATGTAAATTCATTCTTTTGAGGCGTTTAGCCGACGAGCATCTGTTAGCTCGATGCACATTTACTTACTGTCTGCCTACGGGCTGTAAACATGATTAACAAATCCTAGGGTTGATCATGTACGACTGAACTCTTGCTAGTCCTATCATTTTGTACGACTAGCTTCATGATCATCCAATATATAATATTTGGGACGCCTTATATATATATATTTGATGCTCTACATCTTGTAACTCTGTTAATTGCTTGAGATTGAGACAATAGGCTTGACATTAAGAGACTGCTGGCTTGTAGTAAACCCTCATATCCAGACAGTCGTGACCGTATAGTTGAGATGTATTCTATTTCAATATACGTAGCTGGCTGTGTCTGCCCCCGCTCTCCAGTATTCTGGATCTGGGGCGTGACACGGTTTAAGTGGTGGCCCATGCAGGTCTTGTCAATCAAGAAATGTGAGGGTTTACCGTTAGATGTCTCAATCAGTATTCGTCCTTGACCTCCACCCGTATTTTCAAATCCCTGAAATCCTTGCCCTGATTACATGCTTGTCTCATTGATCCTTCCTGGTCCTTCCTCATTGTTTTCCTGTGTCGTCTTCTTCAGCGGCACTGTACCTGACCCCGCCAATCAACAGGGTGGAGCACCTCCCGTAGGCCAGCAGCAACCTGGAGATCAAGCCCAGCATTCCGGAGTCGCCTCCAGGGTAATACCTACTGGAGGAGAGTCACCAGTTCGGCCCGTCCAGCCCGCTGAGCCAGATAATGGCACCCTAGTAGGCCTCATCAGAACCTTGATAGCTTCCCAGGATCGTCGCGGAGACGCCTTGCACCAGACTGTGGCAGATGCCTTGACCAGAGGCGGTCATCCAGGAAATCAGGCAGCCAACAGTTTCAAGCGCTTGAACCCTCCCTTCTTTGATGGCAGTGAAGATGCGATTGCCGCGGATGCTTGGCTTCAGGATACCGAGGTGGTTCTAGAAGCAGCTAGGACACCTGAGAATGAGAAGGTGGCGGTGGTACGGCTACAGTTGTTAGACTTGGCTCGCGATTGGTGGGCAGCTCAGGCCATGGGATTGGCGGCACCAGTTACTTGGACGACGTTCAGAGAGAGATTCCAGACGAAGTACTTTGATGCTGTGGCTCGGTACGATCTGCAGACCAGATTTACCAACTTGAAGCAAGGCGGCAGGACGGTCGATGGCTATGCGACCGAGTTTTCTAGACTGAGTAGGTTTGCCCCCACCTTGGTGGCAACCGTGTATGATAGGGCCCAGCGGTTCCAGCAGGGGCTGCATTTAGAAATCTTGTTGGCAGTTGAGCAGTTCGAGCACCAGACGTTCGACGCAGTATTGAGGGCGGCTAGGAGGCATGAGTACACCTCCCAAAGAATTGTGGACAGGACCGGAGGCAGGAAGCGGTCCCATAGTCAGATGCACCAATCATCAGCCCCAACCCCGGCAGCTAGGGGTATAACCATTGGAACTCCGAGGCGGGCGGCCTCAGTGACGTCGGTTCAGCATTCGATCCCGACGTACCCGCAGCAGCAGAAGCAGTCTTCCGCGGTGGGATGTTCTCATTGCGGGAAGCCGGGCCATGTAGTGGCAGAGTGTCGGAGGGCGCAGGGATTGTGCCTGGCTTGTGGAGCGGCTGATCACAAGATAGGAGCCTGCCCGAATAGGGGTAGCTCATCCTCGTCCAACCTAACCAGTCCATCGGTTAGAGGACCGGCACCAGTACCTCAGCAGCAACAGCAGTACCCGAGGCCATTGGCGACCCAGGCCCAGGCCTTCCAGCAGCAGAACCAGCAGCAGTTCACCCAGGCTCCAGTGCAGAGCAGGCAGAGAGGTTTCCAGCAGAGGGGACCCGCAGCTAGAGGTCAGGCTATGATGATGACCATGGAAGAAGAAGTTGCACCAGGTGAGGTAGTGGCAGGTACTATTCTCGTCAACACCTTTCCAGCATCTGTATTATTTGATTCTGGTGCATCACATTCATTCATGTCTGCACGATTCGCGACACGGATAGGATTGGAGCCCGAGTCATTATTAGTGAGGCTCAATATACTTACTGGTAATGGTCTTGTGGGAGTAGATCGAGTGTTTTCCTCGTGTCGGATCGTAGTTAGCGGTAGAGAGTTCCCCGCTAGATTCATAGAATTCCCTATGGCAGACTATGATGTAGTCCTAGGCATGGATTGGTTGAGGAACCATTATGCTAGGATAGACTGCCATGTTGGCAGAGTTGTCTTTAGTATTCCCGGGGAGCCAGAGTTCTCCTTTTCCAGAGGCGCCGTAGAGCCATCTCCTCTAGTATTGCGGATGGCAGTAGCAGCAGTGCAGTTGCCCCGGATAGTTGAAGAGTTTCCAGATGTCTTTCCAGAGGAATTTCCAGGGATGCCGCCAGAACGGGAGATCGAGTTCACCATAGACTTGATTCCTGGGACAGCACCAGTATCAGAGCGAGTCTACAGAATGGCACCTTCAGAGTTAGAGATCTTGTACAATATGATTGAAGAACTTAGAACCAAGGGATTCATTCGTGCTAGTGGATCGCCTTGGGGAGCCCCAATGCTTCTTGTGAAAAAGAAGGATGGTACGTCTAGGCTATGTGTAGATTATCGTACCTTGAATTCAGTGACAATCAAAAACAGATACCCTCTCCCGAGGATAGATGACTTGTTTGATCAACTCAAAGGGGCTTCAGTTTTCTCGAAGATAGACTTGCGGTCAGGATACCACCAGATCAGAGTTAGAGAGCAGGACATCCCGAAGACGGCGTTCAGATCTAGGTACGGGCATTGGGAGTTTCTAGTTATGCCCTTTGGAGCAACCAATGCGCCGGCAGTGTTCATGGATCTCATGAACCGTATTTTCATGCCTTACTTGGATCAGTTTGTGATAGTGTTCCTTGATGACATCCTGGTCTACAGCAAGAGTGAAGCAGAGCATGAGCAGCATCTCAGAGTTGTTCTCCAGATTCTCAGAGAGCACCAGTTGTACGCCAAGTTCAGTAAATGCGAGTTCTGGCTCGATCGCATTTCGTACTTGGGTCACATCATTACCAGAGGAGGAGTGGAAGTGGATCCCCAGAAGATTGTGGCTATCGAGTCATGGCCAGTACCCAGTTCAGTGGCAGAGGTTCGCAGTTTTCTAGGATTGGCCGGCTACTACCGGCGGTTCGTCTCAGATTTTGCAAGGATTTCAGCGCCGATGACCCAGTTGACCCGCAAGGATGTGCCGTTTGTTTGGACAGCAGAGTGTCAGGAATCATTTGAGAAGTTGAAGCGAGGTTTGATTACGGCTTCCATTCTCACACTTCCAGATGGGACCGGAGGATTCACAGTTTATTGCGACGCTTCAGGCAGAGGATTGGGATGTGTCTTGATGCAGCATGGGAAGGTAATTGCTTATGTATCACGTCAACTTCGTGATCATGAGAAGAATTACCCGACCCACGACTTGGAATTGGCCGCGGTAGTGTTTGCTCTGAAGCTTTGGAGACACTATTTGTACGGAGACAGAGTGGAGATATTCACTGACCACAAGAGCCTGAAATATGTTTTCACCCAGAAAGATCTTAATATGCGGCAGAGAAGATGGCTCGAGCTACTTGTGGACTATGATGTGAACTTGCAGTATCACCCAGGGAAGGCCAACGTGGTAGCAGATGCATTGAGCAGGAGAGCCGGAGTTTATTTCCTGACGGCACAACCAGATCTATTGGCAGATCTTCAGAAGATGGGAATTGAAGTTGTCCTCCCTTCCAATGTGGCCATGATGGCTAGCTTGCAGATTCAGTCCACCATAGTTGAGAGGATCCGGACAACACAGTTAACAGATTCCAAGATTCAGCGGCTCAGAGCTGAGTGTGAAGCGGGAAGAAGGCCAGAGTTATGTATTCATAAAGATGGTACACTTCGACACGGCTCGCGTCTTTGTGTACCCAGTGGAGATATCAGACAGGAAGTCATGGCAGAGGCTCACAGTTCGCAGTACTCCATTCACCCAGGCGGCACGAAGATGTACAGAGATATTCGTCAGCACTTTTGGTGGAATGGTATGAAGAGGGAGATAGCCCGGTATGTCTCTCGATGTTTGGTTTGCCAACAGGTCAAGGCTGAACATCAGAGGCCAGCTGGACTTCTTCAACCTTTACCGATCCCAGAATGGAAAGGGGAACACATAACCATGGATTTCGTGACTGGATTACCCAGGTCTCCGGCAGGCAGAGATGCTATTTGGGTCATTGTGGACAGGCTTACCAAGGTGGCACACTTTCTTCCATTTAGAGTTGGACAGTCGACGGCACAGCTAGCAGAGATGTATCTCAGGCAGATTGTCAGACTTCACGGAGTGCCAGTCAGCATAGTATCAGACAGGGATACGAGATTTACATCGCACTTCTGGCGCAGTCTTCATCAAAGTTTGGGGACTCGTCTCAAGTTCAGCTCAGCGTATCACCCGCAAACAGATGGGCAGTCAGAACGTACTATACAAACTCTCGAAGATATGTTACGGTCATGTACTCTTGACTTCGGTGGTTCGTGGGAGGATCACCTGCACCTGGTGGAATTCTCGTACAACAATAGTTTCCAGGCCAGTATCCAGATGGCTCCCTTCGAGGCTCTGTATGGCAGGAAGTGCAGATCTCCGTTAGCATGGGACGATGTTGGAGAGAGGCAGATGCTCGGTCCAGAACTGATTTCTCAGACGGTTGAAGTAGTCAGGAAAGTCAGAGAACACCTCCGAGTTGCTCAGGATCGCCAGCGCCATTGGGCCGATGCTCATCGGCGTCCCTTAGAATTTGCCGTCGGCGACCATGTATTCCTTAGGATCTCGCCTACCCGTGGCGTCATTCGTTTTGGCGTACGGGGAAAGCTTAGTCCTAGGTATATAGGGCCGTTCGATATTCTAGAGCGAGTAGGTGATGTATCCTATCGTCTCGCTCTTCCGCCGTCGCTAAGTGAGGTACATGATGTATTCCATGTGTCCCAATTAAGACGGTACATCCCGGACCCGAGCCATATCCTAGATCATTCGGAATTGGTTGTTGGTACCAACCTTTCGTATGAGGAGAGGCCCGTGTCTATATTGGACCAGAGAGAAAAGACGCTCAAGAACAAGACTATTAACTTAGTCCGTGTTGCTTGGGGTCATCACTCTCTGGGTGAGTCAACATGGGAGCGTGAGGACGACATCCGATCGCGATATCCCTACCTGTTTGACTCGTAAGGTATAATGTCTTCCTTGTGCCTTACGCCTTCTCCATCCTTGCTTGAATGTATGATTGTATGATTGCCTGCTTAGTCTGTCTGTGGTTAGTGTAGCTTGTCGTGGCAATCTCTAACTCCTTGATTTAATTCCGAGGACGGAATTCCTTTAAGGTGGGTAGAGTTGTCACCTTTGGTTCCCGTATTTCGTATTCCTGTGCGCATTTGGAATTTTCTTGAATTTTCTGGTAATTATTTTCCTGTATTTCCCGTATTTGGCCTTGGGCCGACTTTATTAACTTATTGGGTTGCATTACGGATTTGGGTTTAATTTTTATTATTATTATTATTATTATTATTATTATTTCATAGGAGATGGGCCCTTGGAGGGTTCGGCCTGGCTTGCTTTGGTCGGAATTGCTATGGATCACTTTAACCTACACTATCCCTTACCTCCACCACACCACCACCCATTAATAACCTTACCTACCATTCTCTCTCTTCATTAACATCAACACCACCAGCATCCTCTTCTTCTTCTTCCTCTTAAAACCCTTTAACTCCACCATAGGCAAGTGCATCTTGCCATCAAAAGAAAAGAAACCATGATTCTTCTTGTTCGAAAGTTTGTTTAGCTAGTTTAGAACAATATTAGAACTTGGAACTTCTTGATTTGAAGCATGGATCTCTCTAGATCTAACTTTTCATTAATCTCGGTTTTCCTTGAAATTCATTTAATAAACTTTGATTTGGATGGTTTTTGAGGTTTTTATGTTGTGGAGAATTAAGTTTTATACAACTTTAGTCTTTACGAAATCTGATTTCGTTTTAAAATGAGAAAGTTATGGATTTTGCAAGTTTTAGGGGTTGGGTTCTTCCTCTCAGCTAGAGGTAGGAGAAGAACTCCTCCTTTCCCTTTGTTGGCAACACCAGTGGTGTTACGCCATGCGGTTGCAGCCGCTACGCGTGCTGCCAGCGGCCAGCGCTTTACGCGAGCGGCTCTGCGCGTGTGGGGGGCGCCCCCCTCCTCCTTTTCCCCTCTGCGCAGCCTCTACGCAATGCAGCGGGCCCCTAGCTCTACGCGGCAGCCGCTGCAGCCTCTACGCAAGCAGTGGGCCCCTTTTTCTCGCTGCATTACGCGCGCGCGCTCTGCGCGTGTGGGGCCCTCTCTCGTTCCCAGCTGCTGGCGCCAGCGTGGGGCCCTCCCCTTTTTGCTGTGCGCGGGAGCAGCACCTCCTCTACGCACGTCCACGTGCGTGGCCCCCCCCCTCTTTTCTCGCTGCCTTACGCGCGCGCTCTGCGCGTGTGGCCCCCCTTGTTTCAGCCGCCATTTTGCATGTGGGTCCCTCTCCCGTTCCATTGCACGCTTGCCCCTGTTCCCTTACGCGAGCCGCCCAAGGCCTTACGCGCGCGCTCTTCTGTTTGCCTTACTCCCCCGTGATTTTAATGTTTTCCCTGGGATTCTCCATTTGGTTTTATTGGAGCTTTTGATGTTTAATGTCCACTACATCACTTGATTGGGCTTGACATGCTTGGACACAAATTGGAGTTTTTGTGACTTGTTATTTTTCTTCAACCTGCAACTTGTAAACCGACCTGATGACTTGAACATGACTTGGCAACATGTAACTCGACAAGAGACCATGACCTGATGAATTGATAATTTGGGCTACTGCGGTAGGCTCACCTGACTTGCTACTTGACATGACACCGTGGGTGTGCATCCTGTGCTTGCTTAAGCTACTTGTCCAGTCTTGCATCATGCCTAGGACGTGATCCCCTGGGTACCACGGCAAGGGACTCACACTAAAATTGGACTAGGTAATGAGTAGACCAAATTAGAACATGGAGAATTCCCGGTCACAGGCAGTCTTGTTATCTGGAGGCATTAATGGACTTGTAGCTTGCCGATGAGTAGAGCACATTTCCAGCACACTGTCATGTGTTGCACCTCTAAGTCACCTAAGGGTACATTTGTCTCCCGGGCGATGTACCCACCTATACTCTCAACCCGCGGAAGGATAACTGGATGGTCTGCAGGGCTTGGGACTGGGAGTTTCTCACTTGCATCTTGTTAGTAATTAGGCTTGTGATAACCCTAGTTAGTTAAAGTAGTAAGCCGTAGTACTTGCTTGGCCGATTGTGGATGAATGGTGTCCAGTCCCGTTTAAGTTTTGTCTAGCCCCTGCACCTGGAACTCTTGATCATGATTGTTTTACTTATCCCTAACGATAAATGGGTAGAGACAGTGAACTACTCAGGCGAAGGGGTACAATCCCGGTCCTTGTTTGGTTTAAGGATTGTAACCTGGCTCCCGGAATGGTTCTACATCCCTAGTCGTTTATCGCTCTGTGTATTTTTATTACTTGTACTTCCTTTATTTCTTATGTTCTGATATGCTGGCTTTTGTTCTTATTTGTGGCCTCCTTTATGGCACTTGCTCTTTCTGGGGTTTGACCCAGCTGGTTTTGTGTGGCCAGATTTCGGAGCAGCTCCCGAGGATCTACCAAGCTTCCAGCCCAATGGTGAACACTAGACGGAACCCGGGCTACGAGTGGGTTTTCTTTTTTTTGTCTTCACCCACTTATATGTAAATTCATTCTTTTGAGGCGTTTAGCCGACGAGCATCTGTTAGCTCGATGCACATTTACTTACTGTCTGCCTACGGGCTGTAAACATGATTAACAAATCCTAGGGTTGATCATGTACGACTGAACTCTTGCTAGTCCTATCATTTTGTACGACTAGCTTCATGATCATCCAATATGTAATATTTGGGACGCCTTATATATATATATTTGATGCTCTACATCTTGTAACTCTGTTAATTGCTTGAGATTGAGACAATAGGCTTGACATTAAGAGACTGCTGGCTTGTAGTAAACCCTCATATCCAGACAGCCGTGACCGTATAGTTGAGATGTATTCTATTTCAATATACGTAGCTGGCTGTGTCTGCCCCCGCTCTCCAGTATTCTGGATCTGGGGCGTGACACGGTTTAAGTGGTGGCCCATGCAGGTCTTGTCAATCAAGAAATGTGAGGGTTTACCGTTAGATGTCTCAATCAGTATTCGTCCTTGACCTCCACCCGTATTTTCAAAATGAACTTGATTTCTGGAAAAATTTGTGCGAAGTTGCTACGACGGAGCAACAAAATGAACTTGATTTCGCGCGCGTCACGACGGGACGACGTGCAAAACGCACGAATCGCCTATACGTCGCGCTGGAGGAGAAGAGGCTGACCCGGGGGGGTCGCCGGAGTTCGCCCGTCGTGGGGGGCCACGGCCACGGCGACCACGTGGCCGGTCGACGGCGCGGCAGCGCTGCACGCGTGCGCGCACGGCTCACAGCTGCTCACTGTCGCACTGCTGTGCGCGCACGGCGTGGTCGGCCGGCGACGCGCAGGGTGGCAGCGACCAGTGGCGGCGGCGAAACTGGTGGCTAAGGTGGAGGAGTGGTCGTCGAGCTAGGGTGGCGCGGTGGTGGCAGCCATGGTCGATGGTGGTGGTGGCGGTTGCGGAGTGGCGGTTGTGGCCGAGCCAGGCTGGCCAGGAGTGGCCGAGCCATGGCGAGGGAGGAGAAGGAGGAGAGGGAGGTTGGCCATGGCTCGAGTGGTTCGGCCAACTTTGTTGCTGTTGATGAGGTTTTGAATGGAGAAAAATTAAAAGGATAAGTGAGAGAGGGAAAGAGTATAATAATTGAATGAGATAAAGTAGAGAGAGAGGGGAGAAAAGAGTGTTCCTAAATTTTAGGGCCGGCCCTAGTTGGCTGTAGGGTGTGTGGAAAAAAATAGGTGGTGTGGATGAGTTGGGGTAGATCAAGGGCTAGGATTTAATTAGAGGAAAAATGTCATTCCTATGGGAATTTAGACAATTGACTATTCCAATAAATATTGAAATAGGTAGAAGGATATTAAATATTATTTTGGACACGAAAAAATGAGGGTGTCCCGATGGAGGGTAACACAAAGCTGGACTGGACTCGGTGGAGCCAGATTGGATCAAAACTGGACATTATGCAATAATTGAACTAAAAATAGTCGTTGATGATCATGAGTGAATAAGTAGCACATGGGGATTCCAATAAATGGGACACAAGTGGCGGACGGATAGTAGGCTCAAGGTGGGCCATGTCCATAATTGGGGCTGACAGGTTTTGGTCGGCAGGGGACCCACAAATCAAGTTGGAAAATAAATGTGACGCCGTGGGGTAAAATAAAATCGGGTCACGTGTCGGGAAAGTTGTACGAAGCAAATGGAGCACAAGGAGGCGTGCCTGAGTGGGACACGAAGGTCATGGGTGACAAGCGTCTCGAGTAGATCATCAATGAGAAGTTGGTTTCAAGAAAATAACTGGTCTTGTGCTCCAAAATTAAAAGTCACGGTAACGTGCTAAAAATGATCAAGGAAAAGAGTGGGAAAATCAATTAATAATCAAATGGTCTAATTCGACCCGAAGTTCAGCGAAGCAAAAAGAACACAAGGGAACAAGTTTAAGTGGGACACTATATACCATCATGAAGGTAATCATGTCCACTCCAAAACTCGTGAAGAAGATTTCCAGAATTGAACATCCCTGATACTCCAAATATCAATGGCACGGAAAAGTACACTTAAGGATAATAAACAGAAATAATTATTCATCAACCAATCAATCAGAAAATAAAATAAAATAAAATGAAAAAAATCAACCCAAAATTTAGGGTGCTCACATCCTACCCACCTTATAAAAATTTCGTCCTCGAAATTAAATTGTCCATACTCCCTCTAGGTCAAACCCCCACAATCAAAGTCCCAGAACCTAAACAAATCATACCATCAAAAGGACGGCATACAGGGTCATGGCATACGGTGGTAGTGAAAGTCTCATCTAGGTATACTAGTCATGCTAACTGAATCGGTCATAGGGTATCAAAACACACAAGCAATCTAGGGTGCTAAACGAAAAAGATACAGAAATAACAAATCATCAAAACTGTAAAGCGGTCTACCATCCTATATGAAACTGGTACTCATCAAAAAATAAAATAAAGGTAACTACCAATTATCTGAAAAATACTATTCAAGGAAAAATCAAATTATTAGTTAAGGAATGAAAGTCAATCGCATTGAAATTCAATTACAATATATATAATATTTAGTCTCGATACGATCTAAGTTGATCAAATTGGACAAAACAAGATTTGGGCAATATGGAGGACAGTTCAACAAAGTTCGAGAACGAGCATACAAGGATGGTGATTCAGGTCGTAATCAAATTTAAGTCAATTGAGTACAACCCAAGATAAGAAAAGATAATCGAAGTTGATTTGGTCGTGATTAAGGAAACTAGGGTTCAATGATATTGAAAACCCTTTTAGAGAAAAACAAGAAGATTTCATACGAAAGTCAGTTAATCATCTCTCTCTGATACTATCAGTTTACCATTGCCAAATCATATTTTCTCACAAGTCCCAATATAAATCAACCCTCGTATGACTATCCTCAAATTTTTTTTTTAATCTTCAGTCATATAACCCCTTTACCATGATAATCACAGACAAATTTCAACTTCTAAAACATTTTCCACGAAACATACTCCTCTTATTTAGGAGTCGACACTTATTCATTTAATCAAATTTTCAAATTCCTTCACCTCGTTTTAATTTAGATCCGAAACCCCTAAATCTAGTTTATGAAATCCTTGAACTTGTTTAAATCGAGTCTCGTATTTATTCAACTCCAATACCACTATGTCATACCAAATTTATTCTTGTTTATAAATCAACCTTCATATTCCTTCAACGTTTACCTTCAAATATTATCCTTTGGAATTCTACAATTTCTCCAATCATCTGAAATAATTCCTATAGCTTAAAATCCTTGTGTTCTCTCTTTCTCTAGTCACCCTCTTACAATATCCAATTCAATTTTGCAAGATCATCGGATACAATCAAATTCTCCTTTCCATTATTAAATTTCTACATAGCCTTGTAATAGTTCCCAAGAATGAATAACCAAGATTTTCTAAGTTCTCAAAACTAGGTTGACCTCTGATATATTTTTTTTTTGAAACACATCCATGAATTACTCATAACCAAAATTTTCTATGATTGATTCTAAATTGATAACATTTATCACCCGATTTCATTTTAAACCTTTACCACATCTCCATTTCGAATTTTTCACATTTGACATCCAACATTTTGATTCCTACAAAATCATCACATGATAACCAATTACGTCATTTCCATACTAGATGATTTACGTCACTTCCTCAACATTTCTCAGGCAAAATGGTATGAAGGTTCAAGAGTTTTCAAGGTATAGCTGACAGAATTATATACAAGACAGGGAATTGATGTAATCGTGATAGTTGTATAAGACAAGGAATGATGGAAATAAAATATTGGCAGGAAAGAAATGGTAATAAAATCTGTGCAGCTTATCCGTTTTAAAAGAGGAAACCATTTTGAAACCCAGAACTAAAATATCAATCCCAAGATAAGTCTAGCAAAATCATCGATTCATTAAAAAGAATTTCATGGTAAGAAGTTACACAAGATTTATAAAAACAGCTAAACCTAGTCCTAAGTTAAATAATTAGAAACTAAACAAAATGAACCAATTAATAATTCTCCCTCTTTCTTTTTTGAAGGACTGCAACAAAAGTAGAGAAAACATGTTCGAAAACATTTAAAGTACAATCTGATAATCATATGCGTCTGTCCAAAATCATGGTACTCTAAATCCTCGTCATACCAGTAAGCAAGGCTACGATAATCACAGAGTCCTCGACTTAGGCACATACCTCTAAAATCCTCGTCATACCAAGAAAGTCCAGGAATAACATCTCATGACAGGATCCGACGTATACTAGTCCGTGAACCGTCGTGTCGGGAATCAAGTAAAACACTACGACTGAATCGGATATAGTAGATATCAAGACAATGAAAACTATTAGTGAATGTACTCGCCTGCGGTCCTGAGCTGATAAGTATAGAGGGTCCAACTGAAGCCACAGAGTCCTATTTAAAGCAACACAGGTTACAAGGTGTTCAAGTTGAAATAAATAAATCTCTACAAGCAATCTATCTTATCCTAGGTTCTTCTAAGTCAAATTAACTCTAGGTCAACTCCGGTCAATAATTAGTCAAACTAGGTCAAGTGTCGACTCACATTGACTTTGGGTCAACTGGTCAACTTTGGTCAAACAGGGTCAATCTAGTCTAATTATTAAAGAATAAAGTATACTTCGTTATTTGTACGTCGAAACTTACGACACGCAAATCGAGATGAGATGATCAACGGTAGAGTTGATAATCTTATTATGGTGATCCACGTGTCCATCTTGTCAATTTCAGCGATGTGAGATCACTGGAATCGACTGAGCTCAGTTTCGTTGTACTAATCCCGAAATACGAGCATTATATGAGTTAATTATTAATTAATTATAACAAGGCTAAACTTCGAAAAACTATCAACAAACATTGTCGGACGATGAAATAAACATCGCCAACGTGTCCAGAATGGTCAAATTAGCTAGGATAGCCTATCCAACGGTCCAATTTGGACACAAGGGCAAAAAGGTAATTTCGGGTCAAAACGGTGTCCGTGTCGGAGCCGTTTTGCACCGAAAAACGTGCAAGAAAATAATTCTATAAAATATAACAAATTATATGTCCACGAAACCAGAATGATGATACGAACCCAACGGTATCTCCAGAATTGGATTCCGTTGACCCGATCTTAATTTGGCCCGTTGACCAGAACTTGGAATTCCGGTTTGCACGGAAATGCGTGCCGGAGCCAAAGTTCTCAAAACTCAGCAAACTACCTGTCAACGAGTCCAGAATGATGATACGAACTCAACGGTATCCTCGGAATTGGATTCCGATGAGCCGATCTCAAAATGACCCGTTGACCCGGATATTGGTATCTGACTTGCACCGAAATGCGTGCCGGATCTAACGTCCACCAAAACCTAGCAAATTATATGTCAACGAGTCCAGAATGACGATACGAACTCAACGGTATATCCGGAATTGGATTTCGATGAGCCGGCGTCAAAAAGTCCCATTGCCCATTTTGTACCGAAATGCGTGCCCGGGCCCACGTTCTCCAAATCTAACAAATTTATATGAAAAACATGCCAGAACGACGCCACGAGTCTAATGGTGGTTTCAGAAATGAAATCCGGAGTCCCATGTTCAAAAATGGAATTTTACAAGTTGGAAATTACAAATTCGGACGGCCAACTTTGGCGTCGAATTCAACCAATCAAACAAGCACACAATAAAACGAAACTGGAGGGGTAGCAAAAGGGTTATACCAGCTTCGCACCGAAACTGGTAGCACGCCAAACGGAACTGCGGTGGAGGAGATACAAGCTGACGAAGTTGGCCCCACGAAACTGTCCAAATTTAATACAATTTAAACGGTCAACTTGGTGGCCGGTTTCGATGTATCAAACGATAAAATTAACGGACAAAAATTTACATGAGCGAAGGTGGATATACTGAGATTGCGATGGAGCAAAGAAATCGCCGATCCAACGGTCGGATTTTCGAGAAAACGTGTGCGAAGTTGCTAGAAGTTGCTACGACGGAGTGCCAAAACGAACTTGATTTCGCGCGCGTCACGACGGGACGTCGTGCAAAACGCACGAATTGCCTATACGTCGCGCTGGAGGAGAAGAGGCTGGCCCGGGGGGGTCGCCGGAGTTCGCCCGTTGTGGGGGGCCACGGCCACGGCGACCACGTGGCCGGTCGACGGTGCGGCAGTATTGCACGCGTGCGCGCGCAGCTCACGGCTGCTCGCTGCCGCACTGCTGTGCGCACACGGCGTGGTCGGCCGGCGACGCGCAGGGTGGCAGCGACCAGTGGCGGCGGCAAAACTGGTGGCTAAGGTGGAGGAGTGGTCGTCGAGCTAGGGTGGCGCGGTGGTGGCAGCCATGGTCGATGGTGGTGGTGGCGGTTGTGGAGTGGCGGTTGTGGCCGAGCCAGGCTGGCCAAGAGTGGCCGAGCCATGACGAGGGAGAAGAGGGAGGAGAGGGAGGTTGGCCATGGCTCGAGTGGTTCGGCCAACTTTGTTGCTGTTGATGAGGTTTTGAATGGAGAAAAATTAAAAGGATAAGTGAGAGAGAGAAAGAGTATAATAATTGAATGAGATAAAGTAGAGAGAGGGGAGAAAAGAGTGTTCCTAAATTTTAGGGCCGGCCCTAGTTGGCTGTAGGGTGTGTGGAAAAAATAGGTGGTGAGGATGAGTTGGGGTAGATCAAGGGCTAGGATTTAATTAGAGGAAAAATGTCATTCCTATGGGAATTTAGACAATTGAGTATTCCAATAAATATTGAAATAGGTAGAAGGATATTAAATATTATTTTGGACACGAAAAAATGAGGGTGTCCCGATGGAGGGTAACACAAAGCTGGACTGGACTCGGTGGAGCCGGATTGGATCAAAACTGGACATTATGCAATAATTGAACTAAAAATAGACGTTGATGATCATGAGTGAATAAGTAGCACATGGGGATTCCAATAAATGGGACACAAGTGGCGGACGGATAGTAGGCTCAAGGTGGGCCATGTCCATAATTGGGGCTGACAGGTTTTGGTCGACAGGGGACCCACAAATCAAGTTGGAAAATAAATATGACGTCGTGGGGTGAAATAAAATCGGGTCACGTGTCGGGAAAGTTGTGCGAAGCAAATAGAGCACAAGAAGGCGTGTCTGAGTGGGACACGAAGGTCATGGGTGACGAGCGTCTCGAGTAGATCATCAATGAGAAGTTGGTTTCAAGAAAATAACTGGTCTTGTGCTCCAAAATTAAAAGTCACGGTAACGTGCTAAAAATGATCAAGGAAAAGAGTGGGAAAATCAATTAATAATCAAATGGTCTAATTCGACCCGAAGTTCAGCGAAGCAAAAAGAGCACAAGGGAACAAGTTTAAGTGGGACACTATATACCATCATGAAGGTAATCATGTCCACTCCAAAACTCGTGAAGAAGATTTCCAGAATTGAACATCCCTAATACTCCAAATATCAATAGCACAGAAAAGTACACTTAAGGATAATAAACAAAAATAATTATTCATCAACCAATCAATCAGAAAATAAAATAAAATAAAATGAAAGAAAATCAACCCAAAATTTAGGGTGCTCACACAACTTCTGTGAATAATCCTTCTTGCCAAGGCAACCAAGAAGGATCCTCTCGCTTCAATAGACCATCGCAAGACGTCAGGTTCCATTTTGATCTTCAGTCCTGCGGCGAGGAGCGTCGCCGCTGCTTCTGGACCAACCCATTCCCTGACCTTCTCTCAGTTCCAGTTGCCTGAGTGATCCCACAGGTCTCTGATCATGCTGTTGGAGGGTACAATCGAACTTTGGGGGAGGAGGTCTTCTCCAGCCCAACGTTCGAAGAATGTGGATGATTCGTCAAAGCCCAATTGTAGACGGATGATGGGTTCGACGAGACTGTGCCCGTGAAGGATATGCCTGCATGACGCAGAGGATCTGCAGTTGGAGTCAATATTGGAAGGGTGAGTGTGCTTGAAGTATCTGGCCTTCATGAACCGCGCCCATAGGCTGCAGCTGACTCGGAGTTTCCACCACAACTTCATCGAGAATTCGTCAACGACGTGCGACAGTTTACGAAAACCCAGACCTCCCTCGTCGGTGGGTCTTGCCATGGTGTCCCAACTCGTCCAATAGTTTTTGTCCTTGCCGTCACAGTGGCCCCAGAAGAAGTCGGTGAAGAGGTTTTCAATGGAAGTGAGAACCTTCTTAGGGGGTAGCATGCAGTTAAGGTGTACATGGGGATAGAGGAGAGAACATGTCAAATAAGAATGATCTTTCCACCGGGCGATAGGGTGGCATTGTGCCACCCCGCTAGTTTTTTCCTTATCTTACCCACCAGCCCTACAAAGATGCCTACGTTGGATCGACCGTACACCAATGGGCATCCTAAGTAGGAGAATGGAGGATACGCAACTACGAAGGAAGTAATGTTGGAGAGAATGGAGACGTGGTCTCTGTTAGTCTTGTGATGAACGTAGATGACGCTCTTGTTGGGATTGACTCTCTGGCTAGAGCATCTAGTATATCTCTGAAGCATGTTATGCACTACATATACGGATCTGACATCACCAGAGGTGAAGATTAAAATGTCATCAGCATACGCCAGGTGGGTCACGATCGGGTAGCCACTGGTGGTGTGAAAGTGGTGTGAAAGTGGTGAAAGTTCGGGACGCTAACCATTCTGTTAAGGTTTCTGCTCGGAGCTTCGACGTCAATGATGAATATGGTAGAGGATAAAGGACCTCTTTGTCTGACAACGCGACTAGACTTGAAGAAGCCTTCATCTTAAACGTTGATCATCGTGGAGAACCACGAATTCCTGATCGATCTCCACACGATGTTGGTCCAGGTTTTCGAAAACCCGAAGGCCCTGAACACCCATATCATGAATTGCCGGTCTCACCTGTCATATGCCTTCTCCATGTCTTGTTTGATAGCAATTTTCCTGCCTCCGGCTGGTAATTTTATGCATGTGACCATTTCTTAGGCCATCAGAATGTTGTCAACAATGTTCCGACCTCGAACAAAGCCGCTCTGCTCCTCGGATATCATATTTGGTAGGATCTCGATCAAACAATTATCGATGATTTTGGAGATGATCTTGTTCGTGAAGGTGCGGAGGCTAATAGGGTGGAAGTCTCTGAAGGTTTTCATATTTTCCTGTTTTGGGATAAGATTCAGATTAGCGCAGAAGATAGATCTTGGGTATTTGGCGCCTTGGAAAAAAGGCAATGGCAACCTCGTGGATATCCGAATTGATAATGTCCTAGCACGATATAAAGAATACTCCATTAAATCTGTCCTGGCCCGGAGCATTGTATTCATTGAGTACCCATACTGCATCTTTGACTTCTTGCTCGGAGTGAATGAGCTCCAATCGATGATTGTCGTCCGCATCAATCATGCGAGGGATCACCGCTAGGAATTCCTCGTCCCTGACCATGGTTTCTTTGGTAAACATCCAGGAGAAAAAGTCTGCGGCAGTCGACTAGACACCCCGTTGATCTTTGATGATATTTTCGTTGTCGTCTGCAATATGATGGATGTTGAGCTGCTGTCTACGACCCTTCACACAGGCGTAGAAGTAGCTAATATTTTTGTCTTCCTCACTCTCCCAAGTCATTCTTGCTTTCTTTTTCCAGAATTCGATTTCTACCTTCAATCTGAATTTCAGCAATGCTCTGGTAAGGTTCAGGGAGGTCCTGGCGGCTGGGGATCTGTCTAGGGAGAAGAGCGCTTCTGCGTGGGTAACATCATCCTCAGCAGTGTGAACAGCCTGAAAGATGTCTCCGAACGCTTCTTTACTCCAAACGATAAGAGCTTTCCTGGTCGCCTTGAGTTTGTTGGTGAAACGGGCCAGTGGGTCAAGGATGTCGCCTTTGCTCCAAGCGGTGACGATGATGTTCTTGAAGTGTGGATGGGGGCTCCAAAAGTCGAAGAAGCGAAAGTTTTTCTTGATATGGTTGGTTTTGCTGCTTATTTCGATGAACAGGGGCGAATGGTCCAATTCGGTCGCATTAAGGTGTGAGAGGTTAGATATGATCTCCAGGTCGGACCACTTCTAGTTGATGAGGGCACGATCCAGGCGAGAGTATTGCCTACGTTCGCCCTCTTGTATGTTGCACCATGTGAAGACGCTGCCTTTGAACTGAAGGGGAGACAAGTGGGCATTGAAGATAAAGGTGGTGAAGTCGTGGATGGCTGAATTTTCCTTTATGCAGGTGATTGTATTAAAATCTCTGACACATAGCCAGGTGAGATTGCTATTGTTAAGATGGGTGTTTTGTAGGTCATCCTACAGCTGCCTGCGTTCTGTAATGTCGCAGCTGCCGTGCTATAGCTTCCCTTCCCAAAAATTTTTAAAAATATTTTTTTATTATTTATTTGATTTAAATGGTAATTTTTAGATTTTATAAATAATTATCTAGTTAATTATTACGGTAGATGATTTTTAATCATGATTAAATTTGGAGTACAACGCGACTAGGAATCATGGCACGGATAGTGCAGTGGCGTGCTTTGACTAGTGTATTAGCCCTGGTAGGGAAGGCCGAGCCATAAGTGAGTCCTAACTAGGAAAACCAGGCCAAGTTGCGACTTAACCTTTCTAGATGTTTAATTATTTATTAAATAAATTAATGACTTGCGGAAGACCCGGTTGTACCAAAATAGTCCTGACTTGACCCGAACCAAACCCAGACCATGTAGACATATAGCGCGACCAAAAACGTCTATGTAGGTGTGCATTTATTATACAAGTAAATATTTTGTATTTTATTTAGTGGGCTAGTAAATATATTGTGACACATTGATTATATATATGTACATATATAATGTGTTATTGATATTAAATTGTTAATTATTTTATAATAGGATAAATATTCTTTTGTGATGTATTTCTAGATTGCTAGGATTTTATACCATATTTATGTTTGTATGTATATATAAATATATTACATATGTGCAAGTATATATATGTATATATGACATTGTGTGGACATATATGTATATATATATATATATATATATATATATATATATATATATATATATATATATATATATATATATATATATATATATATATATAAAATATATGTGTATAGGTGTATTTATATGTAAAAATATATTATACATATGTATATGTGGGTATATATAAGTACAAAGTTTTTTTTAAGTACAAAGTATTTATGTGTATTTATGTATATATATATATATATATATATATATATATATATATATATATATATATATATATATATATATATATATATATATATATATATATATATATATATATATATAGGAAGCGGATCAAAGGCCCCGCCCGCGGAGCCCCGTCGAAGCCCCGCCCCCCCTGCACCATCGGATCGCGCGGGGCCCGCGTGGGGCCCGCGCAAGCCCGCACGATCCAACGGCTAAGGGGGGGCGGGACTTCGGCGGGGCTCCGCGGGCGGGGCTCCCGATCCGCTCCCATATATATATATATATATATATATATATATATATATATATATATATATATATATATATATATATTAGTGGTAAATAGAAAACAAACTCATTCTTTAAAATCCAAAGGGCATATCAGCCCAGCCCAGCCTATGATAGCCCAGGCCATAAGAGGCCTGAGCCCAAGCCCATTCCCAAAACCGAGCCCATACTCTATTCTCCCCCGCACAGCAGCAGGTACACCCGATACTTATACATAGGCTGTATTAGATATTGATATATTGAACAAGGAAGAACATGGTAAGTTTGCACTGCAACGGCACGCTCTGCCGTAGGTAAGTTGTGACATAGTTATGCTATTATGCCTATCAAATGTTCACATGCAAATTCACTACGATGGCTAGAAAGATCACTAAAATTATTGTATGTTTTAATGTACTTCTTGAACCAAATGAGAGCACGAAAATTAATTTGCTACCCACCAATACACGTGAACATACTGATCCTCGCTCTCCACAGGTGCTCCGAACCAAGAAGGCGTGCCTAGAAACTGAAGGCGACGCTTGGAACATTTTAAAGCCTTGCTCGTGTGCTCGAAGGCTTGAAGGTTCTCTTTTGAAGACTCTACAACATCAGTCAAGAAATATGGCTCGACTTCCGTCAATACCAAGTGGCTGGAATATTTTGTTGTAGAAAAGAGATGTAATGTATGGATCGACTATCTCATCAGTGTTTATTTTATAATCGAGTCAAGTTGTAAGCCTGCGCGGAAACTAATGTAATGGAGTCTTGTAAATGATGTTTATTATCAATAAAATGAAGATTTTTCTTCTGTTTCAAATGTGTTGTTCAATTTTTTTGTGTACTCTATTTGATGTTATGTTTCAGATAACCTTATAACTAAGCCTTATGCAAGCGCAACTTAGGCCCGTACGGCATCACTCCCGGGAATGACTATCGATTCTCCAGAATCGAGGCGTGATAATATATACCTAAATATCTGTCGCAGTACCCACCGTAATACCCTTATCCACCTCCATATCCCCCACCATATGGCCTATTGGGTACACATCAGTTTGTTCCACAGATGTCGTACATGCCCCACCAACAGCCCATACCTCATACAAATGGGACTCCTGCGAACCAGTTCTTTCTGGGCATGATACTGGCCCAGATGCAGCAAAACAAGTTCATTATGAAGAGTTTGGTGACAGCCGTGACCCAAGCACCCCAAGCCTACGTAGGTACTATCGAGCAATTTTGTAACATGAATCCCCCAACCTTCAAAGGTACCGAAGACTCTTTGGGAATTACAAACTGGCTTGTGCAGACCGAAAATCTCCTGAGAGCTTCCTAGTTGTTTGCAAATCTATGGATGACAGTAGTTAGAGTACTCTAGTTAGAAGGCAATGTATATCATTGGTGGGTAGGAGAAGAGCGCCGATTAGGACTTAATTCGACATGGAAGGAATTTAAATAGCTGTTCAACTGAAAGTATTTTTCAGACAACGCCAAAGATGCACTTTACAACCAATTCCTGCACTTGGAATAGGGGAGTATGACAGTAGACGAATACGACGCCGAGTTCTGTCGGTGAAGTCATTTTGCCCCAGGCTTAGTTTCGACGGAGTTGGAGAAGGCTAAAAGATTTAATATTGGGTTGAGCATAAAGCTTCAGAGATACACCAATCCGTAGTTATGAGTTTCCCAAGCATCCATATTGGCTGATGCTATGACTCAGGAGGCCATAAGCAAGAAAGCGCAACAATGGAGATCTACTTTGAAAATTGCACTAGTAAGGTTACACAAGTAGGAGCCATAAGACATTCTACGACGCAGCAGCAGCCTACAGTTTCCCCATATCAAGGAAATGAACTTCCTACTTGCCATTATTGCGGCAAGAAGGGGCACCTTCAGAGGGAATGTCGTCGTAGATTGGGATTGTGTATGGTTTGTAGATCCAATCAAAATCAATCTCGAGATTGTACTTCAAGGCAGCAGCAAGTGCATGGAGCAGCAATACCAGCACCGGAAGTAGGAGCGCACGTCCACCAACAACTATTGAATATCTGTAACACCCTTAAAATTTTGAAATTATTTTTTTATTATTTATTTGACATAAATAGTGATTTTTAGAATTTGTAAATATCTTTAATTTGGTAGTATTAATATAGATGGCCTTAGTCATGGTTAAGTTTTGGGGTGCAAGATGATTAGGAATTATGGCACGAAGAGTGTAGTCGTTTGCCTTAACTAGTGTATTAGCCATGCTAGGGGAGACCTAGCCATAGCAGTGACCCAACTAGGAAAACCAGTCAAAGTTGTGACTTGACCCATATAAATGATTTAATTGGTTATTTATTAAGATGATGACTTTTAGGAGGTTCGGTAGTACCAATTTAGCTCGGACTTGACCCGAACCAAACCTAAACCTATGCAATCATATAGTGCATCCCAAGACATCCGTGTAGATATGTATTGTATATATTTATAGTGGTATTTTTTTATGGCCCAGTAGAAAATTTTATAAAATATGGTTATATATATGTTCTTGCTAATAAAATAATATTTTATTTTTAAAATATGGTAAAGAATTTTCATAAAATATATTTGTGAATTTTGGGGTTTTTTAGGATAAAAATATGCTAGTTTATTTATCTATTATGTAAATGCATAAATAGATACATTATTATTTATGAAGTTTGACATATAGACCCATAAAAAGTGCTAGTATGTATATCTATTATGTAAGTGCATAAATAGACCCATAAAAAGGAGATCCCCCAGCTAACTATGTCTTTAAGATCGGCTTCCAAGTCGAAGCCCCTGGAGGGATAAAGGAGATAGTCTTCCTCGGGTAGTGTGGAGTGGGTTGCGACCTGTGTGCTGCTTGGTAATGTTTTAGGTTTCATTTTGTGTTTTGTCGTGTTTGGGTCTTGAGATACAGTCCTATCTCCGTCTGTACCCCGTTTTGAGGCACTTAACATTCAATAAATGGTATTTCTTAATATATATATATATATATATATATATATATATATATATATAAGACTTATATATATATATATATATATATATATATATATATATATATATATGTATATATATATATATATATAACAGAACACTAGATTTTATTGATATTCATGGTGAGTCCCAACTCAGGTTACAAAATTTTATTACATCTCATATTAAAACAAGATAAAACCTTACTGCAGATCATCAAGAATGGTAGCATGTGTACATCGACTCATAACCTTCTTGATTTGCCTCTTCACTTCAAAATTGAATTTCTGGTCATCATAAGCATAGCCTTCATACCTCCACTTATTTCTATTTTTCCATAATACCCAACAAATAGCTCCAGTGATGATTTGTTTAACATGTTTGTTTCTTTTAGTCCACATCATTTTAAGTCTCATCAGTATCGGGCAAGTTCTTCTAGACACTTGTAGGATAGTAGTGAATCTCTTCCATATTGAATCAGCAAGCTTACCTTCAGATAGAATGTGACTACAAGTCTCAACTTCGGGGGTCAGGCAACAATGGCATGATAATGCCAAATGGAATCCAAGTTGTTGACTTATATCATCAGTTGGAAGTTTAAGCCATAGAATACGCCACAGTAAGATCGACCATTTAGCAGGAATACAAGGGCTCCATATATGCTTGAATCTTGGATCAATAACTTGATGATGTCGAACACTGTCTCAGGCCGAAGTAATAGAAAACATCCCTGATCTCCCATATATATATATATATATATATATATATATATATATATATATATATATATATATATATATAGAAGAAGAAGAAGAAGAATAAAAAACGTTTGCTAGGACTGGGCAATGAGACGATTTGGGGGCGCTGGCGTGCCTCTCCTCTCATGCAGGGATGGCGGCGGCAGATTCCTCGCCAGCTCCTCCCGTCCTTCCCCTCCGCCCACCCAGATCACTCTCTGCAACCGCTACTCCCAACCCCCCTCCACCTACCGCCCTCTCCATACCCATTCCCTCCATTTTGCCATATTTTCCTCCGCCTTCCAGCTCCACCCCTCTCACCCACCCCCCCTCCTCCGCCACCTCCCCCCACCCCTCTCTCCTTTCCCCCCAAAGTACCTCTCCCACCTTCAAGTCTACCTCCCCCTCCCCCCTCTCGACTCCTCCCTCTCCTCCCCTCCCTTGGTGAGGCTGGACCCCTCGGACATCCTCGTTCCTTTGCGGCAGTGGCTGCCGCTCGTACCAGACTGGCATATTTCCCTTTCGCCTCTCCTTCTCTACTTTCGAGAACCCTAACTCAGATCGATAATGTATTGTTGATCCAGTATGCGACAGAGGATGTCGCCTCCTTGGTGGAGCCCTTTCGCTTCGCCATCATCGAGAAGTTTTTTCACATAGGCCCCTCATTAAGACGATCAGATTGATGTTTGCTTCCTTGGGTCTTTTTGGTACGACCATTGTCAGAGTCATCGACACCATACATCTGCTCACCGGCCTCAACTTGAAGCGGATTATATCCGCATTCGAACACAGCATTACTGGTGTATCGTCGGAACCCCTATGTGCATCTTCAAATGGACCCCAAGCTTCCTTCCATACCACGAATCTCCTATGGCGGCAGTTTGGATTTCCCTACCAGCCCTCCCCTTATACTTTTTTGCCAAATCAGCTATCTTCGCCATCGCCCATGGCATTGGCATTCTCTTATCGATTGACAAGGCTACGGTAGAGTTTGTTTGCCCGAGCAAAGCCAGAGTTTGCATCGTAGTTGATGCAAGCACTGAGCTTCCAACTAGGAACAGAATCAACATTCCGGAAGACGACGACTTCTAGCAGTCGATGATTTATGAAGATTTACCGGAGTACTGCAAGTCCTGCCACCACCTGGGGTAAGTCTACAACCATTGCAGGTCCCATACGAAGGCCTCGCCCACCCCAACAGTCCCGCCCGACTCCAGTTCCTCGACAGAACGATCCGTAGGCTCCACTCAGGCTGCGGGTTCGTAGCGGAGCAGGCAAACCTTGGTGAACACCCAAGCTTCAGTCTCTGACCCGTATGCCCTTTTCCCTCCTCCTCCTTCGTCTCTACATCTTTGGATATGCCTCCACTTCTTCCGTCCTTGTCTGTAGCGCTATCTGCTGCAGCCTTCATGCTGCATATACTACCTCCCCCATTCCAACCTCATCCCGTACATCACACTCCTTATATTATCCTCCCACCTCCACCCCCCCTTCCGTCTCTACCTCACCATTTCTCTCTCATCACCACCCTCGTTCAGCACCTCCATATCATACCCCTCTCCGCTGGTAGAAGATCTTAGGCTGGTTCTATTTCACCCTTCTACTGGCACAAGGAGCTCAATAGATCTGGCTCAGGAGCCACCCCTGTCTCCCTCTCAAGGGCACTGGTGGCTGACGCTGACGAAGGGTTCATTCGAGCGGGGTGTTGGCCAGCATTGGACAAGGCACCGTCGATAGATTGTAGCAGGCTCTGGATGATGGATTTGCATCCTCGAGTAATCGTTTTGGTATGCTGGAGGAGATCAATGGTGCCCAATACTTACACCCTGTAGACACTAGTGAAGCTGATTAGCTTTGTGAGACTGCTCTCACTGCATCGCCCTCCCACAGCGACACTAAGCAGAAGAAGAGAAACCATTTCTACTCAAAAGAAGCCACCCCTATGATCACTCGGTCAGCCGTCAAAGCCTCCAACCCCCACTATCCCAACCTCCCTAATGTGTAACATCCTTGCTTGGAATGTCCGCAGTCTCGCCAAGAATCCTACATTGAGAAGGATGAAATCCCTTATCAAAGTCCACAAAATCGACATCTTCGTGATCGTCGAACCAAAAATCCCTGCCAAGAACATCAAGTCCATCCAACTTCAGTTGGGATTCCCCTCGGCTATAGCGGGCTGTCATGATATCTGGATCCTATACTCTGACAACATCCTTCTCGACATTATCGTCGACTCTCCCCAAGCCCTATCTTGTTGGATAGAGCACCAGGTGATGGAATCATGCTCCCTCATTTCCACCATTCATGGCTATTTCTCTTATTCAGAATGCAAGCAACTATGAGAGATGCTGCTACTCACCCATAATAGCCACTCCATGCCTTGGCTTTGTGTTGGTGATTTCAACGCCGTCACTCATCGAGACAAGAAACTGGAGCGACACCCTCCCACCTCTTCTTCTATCAACGACTTCGCCAACTTTATTTTTGAAGCACATCTAACCTCCCTCCCATTCATTGGCAGCCAGTAAACCTGGTGCAACATACAAGAAACAGTCCATCGTTAGTATTCCTGTCTCGATAGAGCTTTCACCAACGATCTTTGGTCGGACGGCTCTCTCACCACCAGATTGACGCATCTTAACTTGACCGAGTCAGATAACTCCCCCTTGCTCGTCGAAATTTCCAAGCACTTCGATGCCACCTTAAAGAGCTTCAAGTTTCTAGAGCTATTGTCACGCCCCAGAACCAGAATACTGGCAGGTGGGGACAGATAAGGACGGCTACGTGATACCAAAGTACGCTAGTACTCTGAAATCATGTATAAGCTATCAAGACATGGGGGTTACTTCTACAAGCCAACAGTCGATCCTAGGTCAAGCAATCCTAGGTATCTCAATCACAGAAAATTATATAACAAGAAGTATGATCATCAGACATACAATAGTAAAGCATCCCAAACCATTTATACATGGATGATCATGAAGCTAGTAATATAAAAGAGAGAACTAGCAAGAGTAATAGTCATACATGATAAGCTCTAGCTATAGTCTAGAATAGGCACAACATGTTTAGGCCCGTAGGCTAAATGTCAAGATCCAAAAACACGAGCTAAACAAGTCCTCGAAGGCTAAACGCCACAAAAAAATAATGTACATATCAAGTGAGAGAATGATAAGAAACCCACTCTGGTACTCTGGTGCTTCGGATGGCCACCGTCGAGTAGATGGTACGAAAGATCACTTGGGCTCCTCTATCAGATCTGGCCAAACAAAACCAGTAGGGTCAGACCCCAAATAGCAAGTACCACAAAGGAAGCCAAACTATGGACTAAAAACAGCAATAGCTAACATAGCAATAGTTAGAGAAAGCAATAAGTAAATGCGGATCGAGACTCGTGCACTACTAACGCACTTATCCCGAGAATAGGAAAGATAAATAAGTAAAGCATCATGTGACGTTAGGTAATTAACATTTGGCACAATGTAAACTGTGGACTTGTGAATTAAACAGAGAACTTGTGACATAAACTAAACCATGTAAGGGAAATGGTACATGCGAACATGTACGGTAACTGGAACATGGGAGCATGTTAGATAACTGAGACCTGTGAGCTTGTTATACAACTGAGACTTATGAGCATGTAATGTAACTAGGGCATGAGAGCCTGTAAGAACTATATAGATCGACAATGATAA
The DNA here is from genome assembly GCA_029216955.1 of Iris pallida. Taxonomy (NCBI): domain Eukaryota; kingdom Viridiplantae; phylum Streptophyta; class Magnoliopsida; order Asparagales; family Iridaceae; genus Iris; species Iris pallida. The sequence goes on from JANAVB010018797.1 coordinate 6,950,155, forward strand.
GATGACTTGGGAACTATTCCTGAAGCCAAGTTACAACCCGTAAACCAAACAAGGACCGGGGTTGTAACCATTCTCCTGAACAGAAATTAATCTCTAATCAATGTTTAGCATAAGGATCATGTAGAATATGTAAGTACCGAATAGGACGACAAATAATAAGATAACTTGGGAGCTATTCCGGAAGCCAAGTTATAACACGTAAACCAAACAAGGACCGGGGTTGTAACCATTCTCCTGAACATAACTTAATCTCTAATCAATGTTTAGCATAAGGATCATGTAGAACATGTGAGTACTGAATAGGACGACAAATGATAAGATGACTTGGGAGCTATTTCGAAAGCCAAGTTACAAACCGTAAACCAAACAAGGACCGGGGTTGTAACCCTTCTCCTGAACAGAACTTAGCCTCCGATCATTCATCAACAAAAATAAAGCATAAACAATAATGTACTGAAATAAACATATGGACACTGCCTAGACAAAACTAAACTGGAATAGACTATATCCATTAATCACGTCCAAGCAATGACTACGGCTTGATACTTTAACTAACTAGGGTTATCACAAGCCTAGTTACTATAAGATGCAATGAGACGTTCTAGCAGTCACAAGTCCTGCAGACTATCCAGTTATCCTTCCGCAGGTTGAGAGAGTTGATTAGGTGACTTAGGGGTGCAACACATGACAGCGTGCTGGAAATGCGCCCTACTCGTCGGCAGGCTACAAGTCCAATTAAAGCGCCCAGATAACGGGATTGCCTGTGACTGAGAAATCTCTTTATGAGCTACTTGATCAATCTAGTCATTATCCTAGTCAGATTCAGCATGAATCCCTAACCATGGTAATCAAGAATCCATATCCTAGACATGATGCAAGACGAGACATGTAGCTTGTACACGCATACATAAAGAATTCAACTACAGTGTCCAAAAGAGTTACATTAGCAAAAGGGAAATAGACGTGTTCAAGAGTACATCTCTATGGGCCACTATCATGTAAGCAAAGAAAGACATGTTCAAGAGTGTACCACGACGGGTCACTATCGAGTATAAGCAGAGAAGTAACGTGTAACATAAGTGCACCACAACGGGTCACTATCATGTAAAGCAAAGAAAAGACATAAATCATTAGTGCACCCCGATGGACCACAATCATGCTAAGCAAGGAAGAGAAATGGCAACAAATGATTGGATTTGTGCTAGTGTTAGGTGTAAAAAGGGGTATCATGGCATGGAAAAGGAAATAAATAAAAGTAACTACTAGGTATAAAACAATAATTGAATTTGTGCTAGTGTTAGATGTAAAAAGGGTGTATAATCATTCTCTAACTGTACCAGATCATCAAATCATGTTAAGAAATTTATTACAGTCGAAGAAAACCTCAAAAACGTCAGGTACATAAAACTGCCAAAAGATCAAAACTATGATTTAAATTATCAAACGCATATGAACACCAATTAAAGTGAAACAAGAAGATTCTTGAAGCCAAGACAAAGATCTACAACTTTCATGTTTTGAGTTTTTTAAGATTAACAGCTGAATAGCTCAAATGGGCAAAACAGTCATTCGTGCTAGGGCCAGCCAGTACGGGCCAAGGTGGCACCATGGCCAAGAAGGCGCCAGGGCCAGGAAGGGTGCCAAGGTCAGAATGTCGATAGCTGGCATGGGCCAGGGTGGCATTATCCAGTATGCGCCAGCATAGAAGGGCGCTTGGGCCAAGAGGCGCCAGGGCCAGGATGTGCCGGGATGTGCACAACCTAGGTGGTGTAGAAGCATGGAAATATCCATACTACGCGCCTGAAGCCATCCGCCCACACAAAGGAGTGGCTATGCGCCCACAGGGACACTATGCGCCCAAAGGAAACACTATGCACCCAAAGGAAATACTATGCGCCCAAAGGAAACTATTCGACCAAAGGAGCACTATGCGCCCAATGGAAACTATGTGCCCAAAGGAAACACTATGCGCCCAAAGACTGGCATATGCACAGTGTTATGCGCCCACAGGCTATGCGCCCAAAGACTGGCGCATGCACTATTCATCTTTCCGAACAGCCTCTAAGTTCATGTAAAACCATAAACTTAGAAAGGTCATAAATCCCTCGATTTAAGTCAGAATTAGGACTTTCAAGGGTCTAAATTGTGCAAAATCAAATTTCCTACGACATAGGATAATTAGTTTTCAAAAATATTAAGATATAATAGATCAAAACCAAGAAAAATTAAAAATGTTATAAACTTATATCTACAAGAATCTACCCATAAAAATCAAAAACTCCAAGTTCTAAAGAGGCTTATAATCATGTAAGGAAGAGTTTAGAACAAACAAAATAATATTTTTCCAACATTTGGCAAGATGTACTTGCCTTAGGTTGGAGGAGAAAATGAAAAGGAAGAAGATGAAGAGAAATAAAATAATGGAGGAGAGAGAGAGAGAAGTTTCGGTTTTATACAAAACCATCTCAACTCAAACCAACTAAACCAAACCAAGCCAAACCAAGTTGAACCAAACCAAATTAAATCAAGTCAAAAATTAAACCAAAGCAAGGCTAAGAAAGACAAGTCAAAATACATGTCACCTGACAAAGGCCAGAATTCTGTATACTACACTGAAAATACATATAACAGAAAATGGGAGTGATAGGCATGTCGTCGGCATACAATGGTACACTGGCGATATGTCGGTCAAGAAGAAAATCTATAAGTTAGAAAAAGTTTAAAATGTTCCAAAAATCAAGAAAATACAAAACGCAGTACAAAATACATATCCGTATATAAATACCGATACTGTGAGACGAGTCTCACTACTATGGACCACCCACCATTCCTGGACACAGTGAATGAGGCCTGGAGCACGCCCTCGATGCACGACTCTCTTATGCGTGTCACGGCCAAACTTAAAGCCACCAAGAACGCTCTTTTTCGTTGGAGCAGAACCGCCTATAGAGACATCTTCCAAGTTGTCAATATCGTCGAGGATGATGTGAGTCGCGCTGAAGTTGCTTACGCCCACAATGCCTCCCCGATGACATGCACTTCCTTTCACCTTACTCGAGCTTTGCTGAATTATCGAATCAAAATAGAGGAGGACTTCTGGAAGCAAAAAAACGAGGTTGGCATGGGACTTAGAGGGGGATAAAAAACACAAGATACTTCGATTTGTGTGTCAAAGGGAGGAGACAATGGCTACTTTTGCATCAGATTATCGATGATCATGGCAACGTTTTGAGAGACCAAGGACATACAGGATGCAGTCTCTTCCTACTACTCCTCCCTATTCTCCAAAGCGAACATTATCAAGGACAACAACCTACTAGAGTGCATCCCACACGTGATTGATATTGTTGACAACGAGCGGCTTCAGCTCTCTCCGTCGGCTGACGACATCAAGGAGGCGATCTGGACGCTCAACCAACACAGTGTCCCCGGACCGGATGGAAACACAGGGGTTTTCTGCAGGTCCTGTTGGGATATCATTAGTCGTGACACCCATGAGGCAGTAACCGCCTTCTTTCAAGGTTCGAGATTCCCTAAACCGATCTCCAGCACCAATCTCGTCTTAATACTGAAGAAGACCAATCCTATATCTATTGTCGACTTTCGACCGCTGAGTTTGTACAACTTTATCAACAAAATCATATCCAAAATTATCTCTATCAGAATGGAAAACATTCTTCTGAAGATCATATCCATAGAGCAAAGTGCTTTTGTGCATGGCCGAAACATCATTGACAACGTCACGCTTTGTCATGCCCCGAGCGAGGCATTATAGACAACATCCTGACAGCTCAAGAGCTGATCACCTACATGAAGTGCCTGGCTAGATGTAGGAACATAGCTATCAAATTGGATATGGAGAAGGTGTACGACAGGCTCGACTAGCAGTTCATGATCTGGATCCTGCGCGCCTTCGACTTTGCAGAACACTGGATTGACGTACTGTGGAGATCGGTGAGCAACTCTTGGTTCTCTACGGTGATCAACGAGAAAAAGGCTGGGTACTTCAAAGCGTTCTGTTGTGTGCTTCAAGGTGACCCCCTTTCATCGACTATCTTCATCATCGTAGTAGAAGCCATGAGCAAGAACCTCAACAAGTTGGCTCCCTCACCCCATTTCCACCATTACCACTCATCTAGCGGGTGTCCGATCATCACGCACTTGGCCTATGTAGATAATGTCCTCATCTTCTCAAGCGAAGATTCAGGGTCGATCGAGTTGGTTTCGGGCGTCCTACAGAGATACTTCGTTTGTTCCAGCCAGTACATCAACCCCGAGAAAAGCACTGTCTTCGTCCACCACTCCGTGGACTTGGCCAAGAAAGCCCTCCTCTCCAAGCTCACATCCTTCCAGGTGAAGTACCCGTCGTTGACATATTTAGGGTGTCCTATGGTTTATGGGTGTTCCTGGAACAGGGATATTTTTTACTTTTGTGTGAATTTAAATAATTATTCTATTTTAATATATTTATTTGTGTTAGTGATATTAATTAGTAAAACCTTATAAACTTTTTAACTAAATGATTTTACATAACCATGGTAGACTAAAATTGTGAGTTTTAACAAACTTTAAAACCCATTCTCATTTAGTTAGATAGTCTCTATTCTAATTAGATAGTCAATTGAGCTCTTAGGCTAAAAATACTAAGTTAGAATGGACCCTTTCCTTAGAAATTGTCATGACAACTTAGAGAGGGGCTTAGTAGATATTCTACCTTAACCAAAACCCTAAAAATTAGCCCTCATAGCAGCCCACCTTTATTAAATAGTCCTATTTCATTATCTTCCTCCTCTTTAATTCAAAACCCTAACCCTCATTTGGAAGGTTCTTCCCCAAATCCCCCTACTCTCAAATTGTCTCTAAATTCCTTCAAACCAATTGCATTCTCTTCCCCTTGAAAAGGAAAAGCCTCTATTGGCTAGTTTGGGAGCATTTAGAGCAATTTGGTCCTTGGAGCTTGGAGGAGATCTAGATATAGATATTTGTTCATTAGGAATCCATCTCCCAATTGGTATGAGCTCTCTAAACCTTTCACATTTCATTTCATTAGTGTAGATGCATTCATTTAGGACTTCCATTTCATTAGGGTACCATTAGAGAGGAGTTGAGGCTCTCATCTTCATTTTTGAAGGTTTTCCTCTTTTAATTTTGATTCAATTTGGGGGAAATCCGAAATTAGGATTCTATGGTTTATGAGATTGATAAATTCGGTCATGCTAGTATTGTAGACCATGTAGGCATACTTTGGGTCAAGTTTGGATCCATTTGGAGTGTGTATCACGAGAGTATCGGATACGCACACCAAGTGTTCGACGAAATGACCCTAAGAGCATTAACTACTTAAATTTAAGTTTCAACTTTGTTTTTCTATTGGCAATATATTGAGTTATCAATATTGGGTTTTATCAAGTGGTTTGAGAATGGTTTGAATGGTAAAATGTTGATTGGGGGTTGGAAGTATAGGTGTGGACTGGTTTGATATGGACTGATATCATACTTTTTGTTCATTCCCTTGGTCTTGAGTTTGTTCAGCCCCTACATATGATTAGTCATTGATAAAGAGAATATGTGTTTGTATATATTATGATTTGGGTATCAGACATATAGGGGGCTCGGGCTAGAGAGGAGTGCACATCAGTTGCACTGATGTGATAGTGCTATCTGTCTACCTGTCCAGAGCTTGGTTTAGTCCCTAACAATCATGTATCCTGCATTCATCCATATGTCATCCACTTGTTGAGCCTTGTCACTGTTGATGTATACCTTAAGCTTAGTCCAATTCATATAATTGATTAGCTTTATACATATATGAGTCTTTATATACATTTGGTAATCCAAATTCCTTTAGTTTAGCCCACTCCTTTATTTCTTAGCCCCTATATCACCTGGGATTGTGTAGACCATGTTAACCCTTTTAGTATTAGTTAAAACTGATGTATACAATAACAGTTAGAGTGTTCAGTCCCTCCATTACATCAGTCCCTACATTATTTGTCCTGTATATTATATGCTCTGTCACAAGTGTTGTTCACCCTATACTTAGCATTCCAGTCCCATTCCATTTGACCTTCACTCATTAGAACGGTCCTTATTCACTATGTGTACCATTCATTCCACCCTTTCATTAAGTTTAGTGTATAATGTTTTGGGATGTCCAGTCACATATTCTAGTATTAGTTAGGATGCCCCAAAACATTAGGAGCATAAAAAATCCAAATGGAAAAAAAAAGATAGCAAAAGCTACCCGGCCTACTAGATCCTTTACATAAAAATAAAGGTGAGTTAAGGGAAGGGGCTTGGGTATGATTTCAGATTTTGTGTATAAGTTATAATATGGGGGTGGGTATTTAGATAGATTGGTCATGGATAGAGAGATGGGCTCGGGTAGGGCTCTATGTTAGAGTAGAATGAGGATAGTTGGGCGCTCTGAATCTAGATATTCTGAACATATATAGGTGTTTAGTAAGTTAGTGTCAGTTGAATATATAAGGGGTGAGTGAATTAGGAAGTGATCTATGTTACAGTGAAGAGAGTGAGGGGGGAATTAGTATATAATGGGTGTGTGATAGGAATTGTGGGTAGTTAGCCTAGAGAAGAGTGAGGCAATGGTGATTGATACTTGTTTAAGCATTTATGCATCAGTTGTATATAAGGGATTGTGTGTTAATTATATGGAGGGGACAATACGGACTAATTTTTGAATATGTGTGTGTTTGCAAAAATAAAATGATGACGCTGTTGGGGATGACTTTCTTCTCCGACGAGAAGGTGACAACTCATTGTGATACTGCGTCAATCGACAAGACGCAAAAGGCTCTGGTTTTTCAAGTCAACCAGAGATCTTACAAGGATATGATCAATACCAAGAGCAACAAGCGCACTGTGGCTATCACCAAGAACAGAACTGCGTGGACTCCTAAGTCTTCCACAGTTGTTGTTGCCCCGGCGCAACCTAAGCGCTCAGTCGCCAAGGCACAATCTGCCTCTGTAGCCCAGGCACAGCCTGCTTCTGTTGCCCATGCACAATCCACTCACTCTGCTGCCAAGGCGCAGTCTACTCATTCTGCTGCCAAGACACAGTCTACTCACTCTGCTGCCAGAGCACAGTCCACTCACTCGGTTGCTAGAGTGCAATCCACTCACTCTACTGCCAGAGTGCAATCCATTTACCCTGTTGCCCGAGCACAACCTACTCACCTTGCTGCCAAGGTGCAACCAGTAGCCTGTTCTATTATGGCGCAACCTATGCATCCTGCTACCCAGGCGCAATTGGCACACCATGTTGCCCTGGCACAACCCAAGAGAACTAGCCTTTTGGCTATTCCCTCTTCTTCTCCAGTTCTAAACTTAGAGAAACAATATTCTAGTGCTAGTACTAAACATAACAAAGGAAAGGGTCCTTTGACACTTCCTCAACTTGCGCAACCTGCGCCTAATATGGTTCAACTACAAGACAAAGGAAAATGCTTTATAGCTAACCCTTCACAAAATAAAGGAAAGCACCCTTTGGTCTTTTCTCAATCTTTCCCAGTCTATGACTCGGAGGAAAATATCTCAAATTGTATTCCTTTGAATAGAGATTCCTCTTTTCTCAACAGAGATCTTCAAATCTCTGCCAGGGGAAAGAATATTGATCAAAGAGGCATCCCGCCTACCCCTACGGTAACTACTCAAGATCTTCCAACTTTGCATATCTCAAGATCCAAAGAAGGAAAAATGATGGTATCTCAAATAGATGCACCAGGAGCAGAATCCTCTGATTTACGTGCCTATCTCAACAAGCGTTAATAAGTAGCAACCTCGGTGAAACGCAAGTATCCTATGCCAAGGGCCAACTTGCACCAGAAACACAGTTTTGAAAAGAAAGACCCAATCACTTATGCCAATGAGTTAAGTACTTCTTTGTACACCCACGGAACTAAGCATCTTAAGAACCAGAGTCATGTTCCTAACATCATTAAGGAATATGTTCCTCCGACTTCTTCTCGTCCCGTGGTGGTAACTGATCTTCGGGAACGTCATACACAAAAACTGGAGATCACGGAGATGTCTCACTCACCTTTAAATCATCCATCAGAACGCCACTGCCTTCATGAAGTGGTTATAAAGTGTTGTTTCCAATCAGCTAAATGATCTGTCTTCGATCGTCTGAACTATGCTTCAATTCCTGAACCCATAATGGGAGATGAAGATGAGCTATTATATGCTTCTGTCAATATGACTTCCTGAGTCACTGGGGGTAGAAAATCTTCGAAGCGTGGCACGTCTCAACTCCATGAAGGGGTCTTTCAACATACCAGATCGAAAAATTAAAATTTGGACCAAGATATTTTTAATCAGGAAGATCTTTCCATCACTCATCTAGGAGAGGATTCTTTATCCTATTTTGATGCAGATAGTGAAAGCTCTGAACAACCTATCTTATCAATAGTGGCAAGAAAGGTGACAGCATATGCCATTACAAAAGATCAAGACGCTTCTAGTTCAGCCAGTCAAGAACAACGAATTAATGCACTGGAAGATAAACTGAAGACCATGGCTGAAATGGTCGCAAGTATGCACACCATAATCGTGGCTCAACATGCAGTGCCACCGGTTATGAATCCTGCTACAAATCCCAAGCTCATAGCATCATTTGTGCCTATTAATGTCGGTCTGGGGGTACCGCACCCCCAGGTTGCTTCTGTACCGATTCAAGCTGCTCCTAGTAAGTCTGGTGCTGGGGGTGTAATTACCATGTTGTTCCTCCTCCTAATAATTCAAATCAACCCACCAATTCACAGACATCAGGGGATGCTAATAAAGCTGTAAAACTCTTACGCACCCAGTTTTAGGCCTTTAAGCAGAAAGATGGTCTACAAAGACTTAGGATAAAACAACCTTATCCTACGGAATGGAAGGAGGTTTAATTTCCTCCTAAATACAAGCTTCCTACCCTTATGCTGTTTGATAGCAGCACTTCTCCAAGTCAGTACATCAATCACTTTGAAGTGATGACTGATCAATTGCAGCCAAATGATGCTCTTCTTACCATGGTGTTCGTAGGTTGTTTAGCCGGTACGGCATATGACTGGTACCGTAGTTTGCCTGATGGATGCATAACTTCCTTTGCTTGTTTCAATCAAATGTTCTTGGAACGATTCTATGAGGGGGTCAACGATATGACTATGTCTGCCCTTATCAAAATTAAACAAAGACACAATGAATCTACTAAGAATTTTATTGAAAGATTTTGCAAAGAGGTACTTAAAATGCCTCTAGGAACTCCATCTGTTGTAACAATAGACACTTGCAAATCAAACTTGTTGCCTATTATCAGCATGTAGACAGGATCGACACAATTTCAAGATTAGTCTTCTTTTATTGTGAATGCCAAAGCTGCGGAGGTTAGTGCTGAGAAGTTCAAACAATTAGGAGTTCAAATGGCTAATCCTAACCAAGATGAACATCCTATATCCGGTAGCAATAATCGCCAGAACAATCGTAAGGGTAAGGAAATGTTGGCCATCAATCTTAAGGGCAAGGAGTCGTTAGTTATCAATATTGCTCAGACTACACCTACTCCATCAGCACAACCACAAAAAGTACCTCATCCAAAAGAAGAATATTCTTTCGATGAAGATGATATTATGAGCATCTTCGATTGCTTGATCAAAAGCAATAAGCTTCAACTGCCGGAGGCAAAATGTCCATAAGAAGTGGGTAAGACTGACCACCCTAAATATTATATTTATCACAGGTTTATAGGGCATCCAACTCGAGCATGCTATGTGCTCAAGGGCAAAATCCAAGAGATCGTCAACTCTGGTACAGTTACTCTCCAACAGGATGAGAAGACTGTGACGGCCAATATCGTTTCTGTGCAATTTGGTGACTTTCTACCACAATTAGTACAAGATGGTGTTGTCCCTATTCCGAGGGCTACTCTTGAGATCGTGAATCTTCTACCTCCTCAAAATGAAGGTCTTGTTCCGCTATCCACTGACAAAGGAGAAATCATGTGGATTCATCCAGATCTAGTAGCATACTTTGAAACGCCTTCTTCTTCCAATCAAAAAAAATATTCTAAAACTAAATCAAAGATCTGCAACATGGTATCCTTTGAACCTGTGGCAGAAGAAGAAATTTTAATCGGCATCAGATCTGGAAAACCTTATCTTCGAGAGTATCCCAAAATTCAATAGATTCATGCCCTATTTGGCAAAAGAAGAAATTTTAATCGGCACCAGATCTGGAAAACCTCATCTTCCCCTGTTGAGAATATACCATCTATATCCTCACCAGTAGTGGAACCAATTCTTCCTAAACCAATATTAGCAGACAAGGGAAAGTAACCTATTCGCTTTGATAAAGCATTGAAAAAGTCCTCATCTCCCGGACTTGAGAAGCCATATAATTTTGACATACTGGCTCAATTAGCTAACACTCCAGCAAGATTGTCAATCTTCGAACTCTTACGTCTCTCAAAAGAAACTCGAGAAACGTTAAGTGAAGCCTTGATGCAGGCTGATGCTTGTCTTACTCTCCTCAAGAAGCCTGAAAAAGAGCCTGACAGCTGTACACATTGTCATAGTGTATTTGAACTCATGTCCAAAATCACTTTTACACAAGATGACATGCTGTTAGAAAACAATTGTCATGATCGTCCTCTCTACTTAACGGGATATGTGGATACCATGAAAGTCGATCGAATTCTGATTGACCCAGGGTCTACACTTAGTATCAGGCCAAAGACTCTGTTGGATGCCTTAAAGATCCCGGTGCACAACCTTTCTACAACTATCACTACTATTTTGGGGTTCAATCAAGGAAAAAGTGAACCTTTGGAGAAGATACGCCTGAAACTTCAAATCGACAATCTTCGTACGAAGGTGACTTTCTACGTGATTGATAATCATGGTTCATACAATGCTTTGCTGGGAAGACCATTCCTTCACGAACACAATATTGTACCTTCTACTCTCTATCAATATTTCAAATATGTGGATGTCAATGGAGAAGTACAGAAAGAAGTTGCAGACTTAAATCCTTTCAAGGGGGTAGAAGCGTATTGCAACGATTCCTGCATGTACAAAGAGGAATTCATGAAGGTGGTATTGGCAATGGATACTGATGAAGAACAGAAAGGCGTGACAAATGATACTCTAGTGATCCCTGTCAAAGAATGTACTTTCTGTCCTCGGTCTTTCAAGATATTGACTATTTACCTTCCTTTTCACAAGAAACAACCTCCTGGTGTTAGTCAAGAACAAAGGGAGCTCACCTCTTCTGAGCCACTTGTAATCGACCTTCATCGTAAAAAAACCCTTCCTCTTTCTCGTTCTTCTTCTCATCCTCTAGTTATCAATCTGACTAAGCCTGTTAAGGCTAAAGGTCCTGTTGTAAATGATGATGTAAAAATCAATAAAGCATCTCCTTTGCAGTATACTGATGTCTCTTATTATACTCAATGTTATTTGGATATGTTAGATAGCTTCAAACCACTTACAATAAGAGTCGTACCATCTCTCCGAAACGTGGTATCACTTGAATCAATACAAGAATCGTTCTTCCTAGTACCGTCTCGAAAGAAAGGCAAAACTTCTATACTTTTTAGTAAAAGAAAAGAACAAAAAAATTATGCTTGACAGCGATAATAAGGATGATACAGGAAGACTACAACTACGTCGCTGTAGTCCACAATCCAAGGCAATCATCCGTAAAATAAGCTATAATTTCAAAACTGGTCTCAATAGCGGTAAAGAAAGGCGAACTCCTATTCGTATTTCTGTTACAAAAGAAAAATCACAACAATACTACAGCAAAATAAAGCGGAGATTAGGTTATACTTCACCACTTCCGACTCCAGAAGCTTCCGAATCCGATGAAGAAGATCGATCTAACTCTTCTGATTCTGTCTCATGGTATTCAGACACCAGTATTGGTCATGTCCATCGGGTGACAGTGTCTTCTAATATAGTATTAGCCGAATTCCCTAACAATGACGAGAGTGATATTGAAGAAGCTTCTGAAGCAGATCCTTGGGCACAAAAGATGGACACAAAGTAGGAACTTCGTTTTGAAGATTAACTAATCCAGATCGATATTGGAGAAAAAGGTATACCACGACCAATCTTCATTAGCAAAAATCTTCCAGAGGATGATAAACAAGAATTGATTCATCTCATTCGTGAATATATCGATGTCTTCGCCTGGAGTTATGAAGACATGCCGGGTTTAGATCCTCAGGTCACAACTCATAAACTTAGCATTTTACATAATGCTAATCCAGTCAAATAATAGCAACGGTGATTCAAGCCTGAGATGGTGGATGCGATAGATGATGAAGTCAAAAAGCTTATCGCTTGTGGTTTTATCAGAGAAGAACAACATCCTGACTAGGTAGCCAATGTTGTACCAGTCTTGAAGAAGACCGAAAAAGTTCGAGTGTGCATAGATTTTTGAGATCTCAATGACGTTTGTCCTAAAGATGAATTCTCTCTCCCAATTACTGATGTCATGATCGATAATATTTGTGGATTCGAAGGAATCTCTTTCATGGATGGGTTTTCTGGATACAATCAATTCCGAATAAATCCTGAAGATGAAAAACATACTTCATTTCGTACTCCTCATGGAATATACTGTTATACAGTCATGCCTTTCGGTCTTAAGAATGCGGGTGCAACTTATCAGCGGGCTATGAGTACTATCTTTTGAGATCATTTGCGAAAGATCGTCGAATGCTATATTGACGATATTGCGGTCAAAAGTCGTCTAAAGGAAGATCATATCCAAGATTTAAGAACTATCTTCAATCTAATGCGCCAGCATCAACTCAAAATAAACTCCACCAAGTCTTTCTTGGGAGTCTCTAGTGGTAAATTTCTCGGATTCGTTATTACCTCTAAAGATATACACGTTGATCCCAAGAAGATCAAAGCCATTCAAGAGATGCGTCCTCCACGCAACCTAAAAGAGCTACGAGAATTCCAGGGTCAACTTGCTTACATCAGGAGGTTCATTTCAAATTTATCTGGACGTTGCCGACCATTTACTCAGTTAACGAAAAAAGGTGTGTCTTTTATTTAGACAGAAGAATGTCAACGAGCATTTGATGACATAAAGCGGTAGATTCCACCAGTGCTAGTACCACCGATCTCAGGAATACCTTTTTTGATGTTTGTCCGAACGATGGACCATTCATTGGGAACTTTGCTAGCTCAGAAGAACAAGGAAGGTAATGAACAAGCCATTTACTATCTTAGTCGGACGATGATTGGAGCTGAACATCGTTATAGTCCGGTAGAGAAAGAATGCTTAACCTTAATGTTTGTCGTTCAAAAGACAAGACATTACATCATCGGTCAAACCATTCATGTTATTTCCTGAGTCAATCCTCTGCGGGTCTTAATGAAGAAGCCCAGTACACTCAATTCTAGGCTTGCTACATGGGCCATATTATTAGCACAATATGATATGGTGTATGTTCCATAAAAGTCTGTGAAAGGTCAAGCACTCGCTGATTTCTTAGCAGCTTATCCTGTCCCTGAGACATCTAAACTCTATGATGAGATTCCAGACGAGACATTGGAATCAAATATGATCACAGAAGAATTTTCTACTTGGTATTTATTCTTTGACGGAGCATCTAGAATTGGATCTGGAGGTACCCTTGTCGCCGGAGTAGGAATTGTTCTTGTTTCACCAGATGGATTAGCGATTCAGAGAGCTTATTCCTTAGATGAGTCGTGCTCCAACAATATGGCAGAAAACAATGCCTTGCTCATTGGACTCCAGCTAGCTAAACAACTGGATATTGAATATCTCGAAGTATATGGTGATTCTAAGCTGATTGTTAATCAGGTTAGAGGTACATACGAAGTTCGATATCATGATCTGGTACCATACCACAAAGCGACAATTAAAATAGCTTCCATATTTAAAGGGCTCTCTATCGAACATGTACGTCGAGCATGTAACACAGAAGCTGATGCCTTAGCTAACCTAGCAGCGGTCTTAGTAATTCCGGTCAAAAGACAGCAAATGGTTGTTATCTCCAATAGAGAACTGTTTTGCATTGAAAATAATCATTACATTGAATTCATTAATTCTACCGAAGTCAATGTCAACAATAAAGATTTGAGAGCACCTTTAATTGACTTTACAGTACATGATATATTACCTAAAGATCCTAAAGAAGCTACAAGTATTCGTCGATGATCACTTCGATTTTATTATAATCATACCACCAAAACTCTCTTTCGACGAACTTTTAATGGATTACTTTTGAGATGTCTTGCTGGTAATGAAGCAAAGCAGATATTATGCGAAGCTCATGATGGCATTTGTGGAGCACATCAGCCCGGTCCTAAATTACAAGATCGTATCCGACGTATGGGCTATTTCTGGCCCTTTATGGTATCAGATGCCATTGACTATGCAAGGAAATGTAGAACATGTCAAATTCATGCAGATTTTATTCACAATCGTCAAAATTAATTCACCCGACTGCTGCCTCATAGCCCTTCGAAGCTTGGGGCATCGATATAATTGGTCTTATCAATCCTCCTTCGTCTAAAGGACATCGGTTTATCTTGGCTATAACCGATTATTTCTCTAAATAGGCTGAAGCCATACCTTTAGCTGAAGTGAAGACTAGCAGTGTCATCAACTTTATCAAACATTATGTGATATACAGATTTGGTGTACCTCGTCGGATCATCCATGATAATGGGCCACAGTTCGTCAGTCAGAAGTTTACTAAGTTCTGTGATGACAACAAAATCAATAATGTTGCTTCTACGGCCTATAATCCTGCAGCTAATGGGTTAGCTGAAGCATTTAACAAGACTATTATCAAACTCCTCAAAAAGTTTGTCTCTATCAACAAACGAAATTGGAGTGAGAAGCTTGGAGAATGTCTATGGGCTTAATTATCGTACTACAGTTCGTAATCCCACAGGTTGTACACCTTTTTTCTAGTATATGGTTGTGAAGCTATTTTACCGTTGAAAATTCAAATTCTATCCTTGAGAATCGCCATCGCTAATGAATTTACCATAAAAAATAATGATCGTCTTCGGCTTCAAGAATTGGAGGCGCTCGATGAGAAAAGGCAAATAGCTCAACAACATATCGAATTATATTAGGCCCATATCTCAAAAGTTTTCAATCGCAAAGTCAAAATACGAATATTTCAAGAAGGCGAGCTAGTTCTTACGGTCAGACGTCCTATGACTATGACCCACATAAGCAAAGGCAAATTCGAGGCGAAATAGGAAGGTCCGTATGTGGTAAACAAGGTTTTCTCAAATGGAGCCTACCAATTAACAGATATGGATGGCATAATTGCTATGATGCCTATCAATGGCAAATTTCTTAAGAAATATTATGTATAAAAGTAAAATATTCTTCATTCAGAGAAATAATGTAAATAAAACACGTTTTATTCAAAAAATAGAAAGAGTTACATAATATCAAGGACGGGGACGAGGACCCGACCCTTCATTATTAAATACATGATTTGCCAGCAATTCAAATATCTCATTGTCTGAACACACTAGCAACTCACAGGTGGCTATCCTTATGGCTTCTTCTTTAGCAGTCTTCCCAGGCTCCACCAACTTGGCAACCAGGTCCTGCTCTGGTATAGGAACAGCCGAGCCTTCACCCACTTCTTTCTGAGAGGCACCAGAGGCTCAACAAGAGATGTCTCAGTCGTATCTTCAATCTTCGGAGTGAGAAAATCTTCGGAAGACATTCTGTACAGAAAGAAAAGTAGTTGACAATATCTACAGAAGTTCTGTTCTATTTATAGACAAAATGACTAGATAATCGGCTTCGAGAACAGATGCGACTTTTCCTCTTCAAAAGAAGTCCAACTGTTCATTCATTCATTTCTTCTCTCTAAAAAGAGTCCAATTGTGCATTCATTCTCATCCTCAAAAAAATCGAGGTGACTGTTCATTCATTTAATTTCTCCTCTTCAAGAACCGAGGTGATTGTTCATTCATTCACTTTCTCTCCACTAAGAAGTCTGACTATCCATTCATTCATTCATCAGTCTTAGCATTTATTGTCTTTTATTTACTTTCTCGTAAATAAAACCATAGATGATAAATTCCCACATCTAAAACAGAAAAAAGAATCCACGTCCTCCACACCTCTGAGTTCCAATTATCTACGTCAGCAGCTTGTCACGTCCCTATTACCTCTGACAAAGTTGTCTATTGAAATAACAGTATTTTCAAACATTATATTCTGCCACGTCTACATTACCTCTGAGCAGATATAATAAATCTTGTTATTTTCTAATCAAGAAATATATCATGTCCAGTACCTCTGAATATATTTTCTATTCTATTACTTATATCTATAATAAGATATGCAACAAGTAATGGAACCACAGAAAAAATTTCTCATTTTATTTCTATTTCAAAAAAGATACATCATAATGAAAAAGATAACAAGTTTTGATCATTTTACTCAGAAGAGTAAGTGATAAGTTCTACAATCCGCTTCTTCAAAGCTTGGGCTCTTTCAGTACAAGAATCTAGCACCCGTTGCCTGGCTTCAACCCTTCCCAACTCTGGATCGAATGGATGCAGAGCAACATTTTGACGGGCCAGTTCTTCATTCTGTAGCTGGTCAAATTCATCCTTCTGGTGCTTCAAAGCATCTAATTGGTTAACAGCAACTTGATGTAGCTTAGTTTCTTGTTCTACACCCTGCTTGATTGCTTTAAGCTCTTCCTGAAGCCAGGCAATTTCAGCTTCCAGATCAGAAGCTTTCTTTTCTTCATCTACAGCCTTAGCCTTATGACTCTCAATAGTAGAAGCTGCTTCAGCAATCTGGATGTCCAGTTCAAAAGATTGTCTAGTGAAAGCCAGTAAAAAAGCTTCAAAATTAGCTTCACTAGTCTCAGCCTCTCGAGCCATAGCCTCATATTCTTCGTTTACTAGCTGGTCAACATCTCCTCTTTTAAGATCTTTATAAGCCTTAATTGATCCCTCTAGCTCGTCTAAGATGTGTTCCAAAAAAGTGGCCTGAGCCTCATCTCCTTGGCTGCGGATGCCTCCGATTAAAAATAAGGAGGGACTTCTGATTGTACTAAATGGAACATCCTCTCTCTCTCCATTACCCGATGGACTAAAGGCTCCAAGGAGGTTAAGAAGACTTTGGTGAAGGAAGCCACCACAAATTTGTTAGCTGCTACGGCACCTGGGGTGGCTACCACTTCTGTCGGAGTCTTTACACTTTCTATAGGTGGAGGCATTTTGTCCTGTGCACTGATATGGGAAGAGCTCCCCTCTCCTGCTGTGGTTCCTGTAGGTCCTTCTGCAATTTACATATGCCAGTTGTTAGAGCAATGTACGATGTTGAAAGAGCTAAAATAAATAAATCATTTTTTGAAATCTATCTGGGCCAGATATTGTATGCGGAGTTTCAAGAGGTCTGGAAGCTTCCATCTGAAGTCTCGACATTGTGTCTGCAGACATCGTAGCTTGACTACTTCCAGCCCCTGATTCAGTCTGAAGTGGCAGAGTAATTGGAGTTTGATCTGCTAATTCTATTACCACTCCGGAAGCCTCGGGTTTTTTAGAGATTCTGGGTTCATCGATTCTGGAACTAGTACGTCCTTCATTGATAACCAGATTTTTCTCATTCTAAGCAGTTGATTGGCCTTCATTAGCTGCGAGTTCTTGAGGTGATGGCACATCCACTAAGATTTGTCCCTCTTTAGTGGTGTTATTCCAGTCATCACCATAAGATTCATCACCATAGTCACAATCAGCTAAGGCTTTAATCATTTTCCGATCCTCTTCAGAATGAATAGGATCTTGCGCCGTCGAATAATTTATCATTTCTTCTTGCGGGAGAAAACCCTTCTCTGGAGAGATAGTCACTGGCGTCATGGGAGTTGGTGAAGGAACCGTTATCCCCGCCGCAGTAAGTACATTGGCAAGAATACGTACCACTAAAGTGTCTGATCTGGAAGCTTTTACAGTAGTGGTAGAAGGTTGGATATCTGCTGAAGTTGTACTGTAAATAAAGAAATCAGTTAAATATACACTTTTGAGAGAAAAATATATTGATATATATATATTAAAATTCTGATATTACTTTCCTGAGGTGGCAAATCTAGTCCCAGATAGCTGGTGGATTCGTCGACGAGGAAGGGACAAGAGATAACAATTTTCTCCTGACTTTTCTGTGTGGTGATGCAACCGGTTTTGCAGTAGCTCCAGTGCGATCATCCTCCAGATTGATCAAGGTGGTAGACGTTCCTCCGTCTGGAACCCATCCTTGTTTTTAATAGAAGAAAGAGTGGCTTCCTTCTCTTCGGGGGAAGTACTGAGGATCATCTGTTTAGATTGAGAACAAGTTGTTCTCGTGGTCGTTGTTCATTAATGACCAATGACGTTCTTTTCTTCTTCTCTGGAGCCCTCGGTGACGCAGGTCTATTATCCAATTGAGGGAGGACTGTCGTCTCCTTAGTTTTTCGTTTTCTCAACCCCATGGCAGGGGATTTCTCTTTCCGTACCTTTAAAGATACGTCCAGAGGATCTTGTACTTCATCTGGATAGTTTCTTAAAATAGAAGCTTACAGTAGTGGATCTGCGGGATCTCTGTCCTTTGCATCCCAAAAAGATTGTGCAGTATGTTCTTCCAATTTTGATCACTTCTCACTTGCAAAGCTATGTGCAGGATGGAAGCTTTCAGTAAACGTATTTGCTGAGGTATAGAAATTTGCGTATGTATATAACATACGTGAGCCTTGGTGAAGATTAATGGGCATGGAAAATATAGCCTTCGTATTCCTTGCATTGTAATATCCCCAAGCCCTAGCTCCATCAATCAGAAAACCTTTGCCTTCAGGCAAGTAGTGGCATTACCCACATGAAGTTGATCATAGCCAAATTGTCGTGCAAATCGACTTGGCAAGTACGGCTCCAAATAGTATTCTTCCTCAAAACGGTAGACCAAGTGAGATGGACGGATCATCTACAGCCATGAAAAGATGGGTGGACTTAGGCGGAGTGATTCTGCATTCAGATCCATCAATTGTGGAGGGATAGTCTCATATCCGTGAGGAGGCGAAACACATTGAAATCTTCATCCAGATCAACGATTCAATACAAATTGGCATTCTGAAAGAGCAGTGTATTTCCAATGAGCGCTGGAGTAGCATCTGATAAAATCTCCACTGACACTTCCCATATCGGGGTTCATCAAACATGGATGGTGAAGCAATAGCCAACCGAATAAATAGGTGTAAGGCATCTCGATGCGAGGAAAATCTTGCCTCGCTTGTCACGACCCGCTTCCGAATAATCGGACACGAGTCGGACACGCCCAACCTTCGTCGTTGGACACGACGAAGTAAGCTATACCAAACTAGGGAAATCTAACCAGATAATCATGAACAAGTATGAAATCACTGCATCTATAAATGTTTTCCAAACACAGAGTAAAGTACAAGTCTCAAAATTTACTACATTCCAGCAAAAATGAAAGATAGAGTCTACTAGTCTCACATACAAGGAAAATGTAAAGTGCTAATGGTAAAGCTCTAGGCATCTGCAGCCTCTAAGTCGAGAGCAACTCCAGCTAGCTCTCCTGCATCAACTGGCTCTCGGCCATAATAAGTGTCGCACAGGGCCTCCAACTCACATGCAACATATCATATTCAGGAGCGGAGCAAAGTACAGTTCTAGGTAATGAACAAGACATCGTGATATGAAAGTACAAGGAAACATAGTATGTAAAGTACAAGAAAGAACATGGTGTATAAGTACATGAAAGAACATGGTATGTAAGAACATGAAAGAACATGGTATCTCTGGAATCACAGGAATTAAGTACAAGAAATATCTCCTGAACATGTGTGTACAATGTTTGAAATATAACTAAGTATGTGACCGGCTAGGGGTAAGCACATGAAAGCACATGAATGGTACGGCATAGGACCCGCGTGCACGATGCGGGGTCTAAGCTAAACACACCTGATTTGTTTCTTGGGTTTGGTCACATAAATAGTATATTTCCCCTCCCAGGTACAAGTAATAAGAATAAGGAACATGAGCACCAGTAAAACATGTCGTGTCGCAGTGTGTCAATCAAGGAAGCACATGATATAATAAAATGTACAAGACCATAGAGTGTACTTGCCTTGCTCCAGGAAAGTACGGGTGAAGATCGGGGCTAGATGTCTTCCTGTTTAATGATTGATACAAGTTGATTAATATTTAAATTAGTTCTAATTCCTTATCAAGCATTTAATACTAAATGGAAAAAATAATAGTGATTTCATTTATCCTATTAGCAATGTAGTTAATCAGAATTGTTCACAACAATTCCATGGTAATCTTCAAGGTATCCACAACTTAAAAGGAGAGGTCAATAGTTATATTAAACTAGGCTGCATATGATTAAGGAATTCCCATAATAATATACAGGTATTGAATCTCAGGATCCAAAACATAAAACCTTATGACAGTAGCTAAAAAGAATTGACTGTCCTAATCCAAGCCTAACACAAACATACTACTTACCATTTTCTCTTACCTCACTGACTAGTCCCCTGCTTCACTGGTCAGTCCTTCCTCTTGCCTAGTTTAGTTAACTTCCAAAACAACCATCATGCTTTACCCTAAGAGGGTACTAGCTATTCCTTAACAGATTGGTTCAGTTATACCACTCTAAACAAAGGCCACACAAGTCCTAAAAATCCCAAGATAACCAAAGAACTTCACAGGCACACCTTAGGTAGGTAGCAAGTAATCAATTTCTGGCATTCAGTAATCTATAGAAAAAACTTCAAGACTAAACTAGAAGGAATTGCACAGTTTTTGAGGAATCAATCCACACCACCATCCAAATCAGTGATGTCTGAGCCTCCCATGTACTCAGTATGCACCAGTCGGCTATAACAGATTTAGATACAATCTATATGAATTCAATATACAGCCATGCCTTAGTCTAATACCAGGACATGCTACAATCTAATGTATAAACAGATATCAGTCCCAATACAGCCCTAACTACCAGCCATTGATATTCTCAGTCCACACTAGGATATATCCAATCCTATCTGTTCAATATCCCATTCAATAGTTCATACAACATTAGCCTTAGAATACCCTTCCTGGTTCCAACCATGAGCCTGACACCATTCCTTCTTAGTCATTAAGGGGACATCCAATCTCAAATTACTGAGATGGCAAAATTCAGTGCAATGCAATATCATACGGCATTTGGAACCCAAACTCAATTTGAAAAGTAAAAATAACCTGAACAAGACATGAAACTAATTCCAGCTACCTAACTAGAGAGTAGTAGTTCAACTCAAAACACCCATCCTTTTATCAGTTGCTGACCACAGTTCAGTTTTATTAAGAAACTGATATTACCTATAGTTAAAACATGTCATTCCTAAACAGTCCTGAACATGAAAATGATGCAAGGCTATATATCATAACTGAATAGAATTTCACAGGTAATCTCAAGTTCAAAGAATGAACCAACATCACATATAAAATTCCATACTTACCTGAACCAACTACATCTAAACCTAGGTTGATCGTTTGGAATCAAATGCTGATATAGGAAACAATTCAGCAATCAACTAATCCCTAGCTACCAGGATTAATTTCCTCTCCTGTGCTCAGTTAGTAAGGCTCCCCAAATCATCTACCATGGTACCTTGGCACTGAGATATGAATCTCAATTCAATATCTAAACTATTTTACAGACCCAGGTTCTTCACTGGTTAAGCATGAATGTGAAGATTCAGTTTAGGGACAACACTGATACAACATGTCAGCTTACCCAACTACAAATGAAGTCGACTGAACAATACTGCAGAGGAAGTCTTAGTTTCAATCAACCACCCAAATACCCTGTTCAGTTACCAATAAACTCCCAATCTACATAATTAACATGTGAAAGCTATAGGTAAACAGGAACCCACAGTATGGTCTCATTTCCAGGTTCTATGTCATCCCATTGGTACATCCAATTTACTCTTTAAAACTCAAAATCCTGAATTGATGATATCTAGTTCAAAGATGTAATTTAATGTGATATCCAATTAGTACTATAATGGCACACTTATATCTTAAACATGAATTCTAAACTATTCTATAGGTATACACATGAGCTTGTTAATTCCAACTGGAGGTAAACATATTCAATTTAGAGATCACAACACCACTTCTCTAACACACATCAATTAACCAGGAAAATCGAACTAATATTTAAGGATTTAACTAGATGGGTTTCAGACATTACCTGAAGAATTCAATTTGGAAAATAGCTCTTGACACAACCTCGCGTATCCCAACTCTTGAGTCCTGATCCGATCCAACCCAAGATTATAAAGAATTAATTGATCCTTCACCATAGCTTAACAATAAAAATTCATAACTAAAACTCCAAGAAATGATTGGTCGATCAACTATTTGATTCAAAATAGAGCACCATAAAACCCTAAACTAACTCTGATCCATCACTAGATCGACACTCGAGTTTTAATCCTCAACAAAATAACTTAAAAGAAACTTTCTAATTACAGCTTACCTAAACCGAGGCTTGATGGGAGCAACAAACAGATCGGATCAATCTCTGGCCCAAAATTCTCAGATCTGAACATTTGAAGAGAAAAAATAAATGGATCAATCAATTTTGTTCAGATGAGATCATAAATTGAGAAAATCGAACGAATCTAGGAATTGATGGCAATACTCACTTCAATCTCGTGATGGTCCTGATCGATGAATCAAAACTGGAAAAGCTCTTTACGTTCTCTCCACCAACTGATGGCTGCCTTCACCGCTCGCCGAGCTAAGGAGGAGATTCGCCATGGCCAATCAACAGCTTCGCCAGAAAGAAGAATGAACAGAAGAATTTGCAGCACTCCCTTGCAATTAATTTCTATGGTGGATTAAATGAAGGAAACTCCGATTATATAGAGATGGAGGGGGATAAATACTTGGAGAGAGGGAAAGAATTAGGCAGGAATAATTGGGGATCGTGGGTTGCACATGGCAGTTGCAATCGCCTCTCTCCTGAGGAATTCGAACAGAATTCGAACGTTTGGTTGAAGAGGAAAATAAATGACAGGCTAAACCTATTTCTAAGAGTGGATCATGGGCTCAGGCTTGGGCTTTCAACCAATGGTTGAAACCAAGTGAAAAACCCATTGAAAAGAATAATATTTATATACAACAATTTACTTCACAATATTTTTTAAAGTATGTAACAAATTCTAAATTGTTTATTCAATATAATATAAAGATTTAAAATTTTCAAATTTTAGGAAGGTGGAGTTACAAATCTCTCCCCCTTGAAAAATTTTGCCCTCGAAATTCAGAAGTAATCCAAAATTGATTCACGAACACCACGAAATATTTATTGGAATTGGAAATTCAAAATGCTAAAATACAATCAAGTAAACAATCTAGGGTAGCGCTCTCGTATTTCATCCGCACGCTCCCATGTGGACTCTCCCTGAGAGTGGTGTCTCCACATGACGTGGACAAGTGGAATAGTATGGTTCCGCAGGCGCTTCTCCCTCCGGTCAAGGATCTGCACTGGCTACTCCTCGTAGGTCAAGCTCGGACCCACCTCTAACTCTAAGTAGTCTACCATATGACTCGGATCTGGAATGTAGCCTCGAAGCTGGGACGCATGGAAAATATCGTGCACTCCCTCCAAGCTGGCTGGAAGCGCTAGTCGATATGCCACCTCGCCAATCCGTGCCGTCACGTCAAAAGGCCCGATGAATCTCGGACTGAGCTTTCCGCCTCTTCCAAATCGGATGACACCCCTAGTCGGCGAGATCTTCAGGAACACTCTATCTCCAACCACAAACTCAAGTGGCCGTCTGCTGCTGTCTGCCCAGTGCTTCTGTCGATCCTGTGCAACTCTGAGACGCTCTCTGATCAGTCTCACTTTCTCAGCTGAGTCTACCACCATCTCTGGCCTAAGCAAAGCCCTCTTGCCAACGTCGTCCCAAGATAGAGACGTGCGATATCTCTGCCAATATAGTACCTCGAACGGGTTATCTCGATGCTAGCCTGATAACTGTTGTTATAGGAAAACTCTACTAGATGCAAATGATCCTCCCATGAACTGTCGAAATCAAGTGCACAAACCCGCAGCATGTCCTCCAGTGTCTGAATGGTCCTCAAGAACTGCCCGTCCATCTGTGGATGATAAGCAGTACTGAACTTCAACTGCGACCCCAAACTCAGCTGTAGACTCCTCCAAAAGTGTAATGTTAAGCTGTTGTCCCTGTCCGAAACGATGCTCACTGGTACTCTATGAATCCGCATAATCTATCGCATGTAGAGGTCTGCAAGCTTCTCAGTCGACAGCCCTACCTTGAACGGAATGAAATGAGCAGACTTCGTCAGTCTGTCCATGATCACCCAAATAGCGTCCTTGCCATTGGACGTACGGGGTAAACCAGAGACGAAGTCCATGGTGATATGCTCCTATTTCTATTCCGGAATAGATAAAGGCTGGAGTAATCCTGCTGGTCTCTGGCGCTTCGCCTTGACTTGCTGGCACACAAGGCATCTGGAAACAAATCTGGCAACCTCTCTCTTTATTTTATACCACCAAACGTACTCTCGCAGATCCTTGTACATCTTGGTAGACCCAGGATGAATAGAATATTGCGACTGGTGGGCCTCCTGCATAACTTCTTCCCGCATATCCTTGGGCACACACAACTGGTTTCCGTACCTCAGGGATCCATCCTCTACAATGGTGAAGTCGTCGAGCAATCCCGCCTCTGCCTGGCCTCTGAGACATCGAAGTCCCTCATCAAAAAAATGGGTCTCCTTGATCTTCTCTAACCGTCCTGACTGTATCTGCATATGCATCAGCTGCCCTCCAACTCCTGGTAGAACAATCTCGATCCCCAGACTCTTGAGATCCTCTATAAGATGCCGGTCCACAGTAAGAAACATAGCAATAGGATATCGACTAAGGGCATCTGCCACCACATTCGCCTTCTCTGGGTGATACTGCAGATTGATGTCGAAATCCTTCATGAGTTCCAGCCATCTGCGCTGCCTCATATTTAGCTCCTTCTGAGTAAAGACATACTTCAGGCTTTTGTGGTCCGTGAAGATGTCCACTCTCTTCCCATACAGGTAGTGCTTCCACAGTTTTAAGGCAAAAATGACTGCTGCAAGCTCCAAGTCATGTGTAGGGTAATTCTTCTCATAAGGCCTCAACTGTCTGGAAACATAAACAATAACCCTCTTGTTCTGCTCAAGAACACATCCTAAGCCTTTCCTTGAAGCATCACTGTAGATGACGAATCCTTCCGATCTATATGACAAAGCTAGAACTGGTGCTGTCGTGAGTCTTATCTTCAATTCTTCAAATACTGACTGGCAAGCGTCGCTCCAGATGAATTCTTCGTCCTTCTGCGTGAGCTTGGTCATTGGCTCTGCGATCCTGGAAAAATCTATCACAAACTTCCTGTAGTATCCTGCTAGACCCAGGAAACAACGAATCTCTGCTACTAACTTGGGAGGTGCCCATGTTTCTACTGCTTCAATCTTCTTGGGATCCACAAAAATCCCCTCACCAGTCACCACATGCCCTAGGAACTCTACGCTATCTAAGAAAAACTCACACTTCGAGAGTTTTTCGTACAGCTTCTCCTTCCGCAGAATGTCTAACACAATCCGCAGGTGCTCCACATGCTCCTCTTCGGACTTCGAATAGATCAAGATGTCGTCAATGAAGACTACGACAAACTTGTCCAAATACTTGTGAAAAACTTTATTCATCAAGTTCATAAACACTGCTGGGGCATTGGTGAGTCCGAACGGCATCACCAAGAACTCATACTGGCCGTATCGGGTTTTGAAAGCTGTCTTCAGAATATCCTGCTCCCGAACCTTCATCTGATGATATCCCGACCGAAGGTCAATCTTGGAAAAGACCTTCGCTCCAATAAGCTTGTCAAACAGCTCATCAATCCGTGGTAAAGGGTATTTATTCTTGATGGTGATGTTGTTGAATGTATGGTAATCGATACACATCCTCACAGTCCCATCCTTCTTGGGTACGAAGAGTACCGGTGCTCCCTAGGGGGAAGCACTGGACCGAATAAAATCCTTACCCTCCAACTTATCAATCTGAGCCTTCAACTTTGCATCTTTCTTCGGGTTAATCTTGTAGCAATGCTGGGACTTTGGCGCTGATCTGGGCCCTAGGTCGATGCTGAACTCCACATCTCGATCTGGCGACAATTCTGGCAACTCCACAGGGAAGAAGTCAAGATACTCTACAATCAGTGGATGCGACAACTCCTGGTCTTCTGCAACTGTCACGAAATAGACTTCCTCTGGCCTCTCTGTAATTTGTTTGCTGATCTCGAACGGTGGAACTCCTGGCGGGATGAAGATCACCTTTCCCTCATGGCAGTCTATTACGGCAAACTGCTAGCTCATCCAGTCGATCCCGAGGACTATATCAAATCCGGGCAATGGCATCACTAGAAGTCGAGCCCTAAACTCCCTTCCAGCTATAGTGATAGAGCAATCCACCATCTCACTGACTGACACTACCCCCTCCTCCTGTCATAATCCGACAGTTTCTCCTAGTGGGCTTGGGTGTGAAGCCGTGTTTATGCAGAAACTCATATGATACAAAGCTATGGGTGGCTCCAGAATCAAACAATACAATGGCAGGGAAGGAATGTAAAAGTATAGAACCTGTGATCACATCTGGCACTGCCTCATCCTCCTCAACTGTAGCCATGACATAAGCACGTCCCTGCTGCGGTCCTCCGCTCTGCTGACGCTGTGCAAACTGCTGCTGCTGAGTGGGTAAAGCCAGTCCCCTCTGTGGTACCACTGGTAATGCTCTGGGTGGTGCAGGTGGTGGTCCTCCAGCTCCTCGGGGTCCTCCTGCTAGTCGAGTTGTAGCCTGAGCACAGTCCCTCATCTGATGTGCATCTGATCCACAAAAGAGGCAAAGTCCAAGCCTCTTGCGGCACTCGTCGATATGGTGTCCGGGGCGATGACAAAAGGCACAACTAGTCGCCAGATGCTGTCTCTGATGCTGATGTGTAGATGCTCTGGCTGGACGGTGATGTTGCTACTGCTGTGGCCTCGCCTGAATCTGAGTCTAGACCCTCTTCGCTGGTGCCTGGAAACTGCTGCTGCCCATGTCCCGGTCCCTCTTTAGCTTTGGATCTGTCTCCATCTCTACAGCCTGAGCAATCTTGAGGATGCTCGCATACGTCGTCGCCTGACTAATCGCCACCGCATGTCGTAGCTCCCTGGTGAGACCCTTCTTGAATCTCCAAGCTCTGTCCTCCGGTGCTCTGACTAGGTTCTCTGCGAACCTGCTGAGTCTAGAAAACTCTGAAGTGTACTGCACAACCGTCATAGTCCCCTGCTGCAGCGTCTCGAACTGCATCCTCAGCTCATCCCGCTCCACATCTGGGAAAAACTTCTCATTGAACAGAGTTTTGAAATCTGTCTAAGACACCTGGGGCTCCGCCAACTGGGGCTCCTTCCGGTACCAAGCTCTGGCCAAGTCGAAGAGTCGCATGCTAGCTACCTCCACCTTCAGATTATCCAGGATTTGTGCCATCTTCAAGGTCCACTCTGCATTCTCCAGCCACTCATTTGTATAGATGATCCCTTCGTTGCCCCAAAAGTCCATCGAGCAAAGGTTCTGGTACTCCTTAGCCGTTACTGGTCTCGGTGCTGCTGGTGCTGCACGTGCTGATGGAGCTGGTGCTGCCGGCTCTCTGGTCCTGTGTGCGTCGACGACAGTCGCTCTGAATTGTGCGGCCTGCTGACTCTGAGCCTCCCTGAACTGTACAGCCTGGTGATTCTGGGCCTCCATAAACTGCTAGAACATCGCCATCACCTGGGCGTCGTCAAACATCATCGTCGAAGGCAGCGGTGGAAAGATCGGAGGCGATGGTGGAAGCTGATCTACTGGAACGTCTGGTGCAGCCTGATCCGAACTGCCTACAACTCCGGGCTGATCCGCGGTCTTCCTTGTAGTGACCATCCTGTAATAGAAAGAAAATTTCGTTGATTGACAAGCCCTAAAACCTAATAAATAATGTTTTTATAATTTCAAAGCACCTGATAAACCTGATATACCCTTATTTCCCAATTTTTTATATGCTGTGATTCAAGTTTTCCTAGTGTAAATCAAGTTCCCCAATAGTACGCTAAGACCTAGGTACCATTAGAAAGGACTTGTATGTGCCACCACTAAAAACATGTCACGACCCGCTCCCGAATAATCGGACACGAGTCGGACATGCCCAGCCTTCGTCGCTGGACACGACGAAGTAAGCTGTACCAAACTAGGGAAATCTAACCAGATAATTATGAACAAGTATGAAATCACAGCATCTATAAATGTATCCCAAACCCAGAGTAAAGTACAAGTCTCAGAATTTATTACATTCCAGCGAAAATGAAAGATAGAGTCTACTAGTCTCAAATACAAGGAAAATATAAAGTGCTAATGGTAAAGCTCTAGGCTTCTGCAGCCTCTAAGTCGAGAGCAACTCCAGCTAGCTCTCCTGCATCAACTGGCTCTCGGCCATAATAAGTGTCTCACAGGTCCTCCAACTCACCTGCAATATATCCTATTCAGAAACGGAGCAAAGTACAGTTCTAGGTAATGAACAAGACATCGTGATATGAAAGTACAAGGAAACATGGTATGTAAAGTACAAGAAAGAACATGGTATATAAGTACATGAAAGAACATGGTATGTAAGAACATGAAAGAACATGGTATCTCAGGAATCACAGGAACTAAGTACAAGAAATATCTCCTGAACATGTGTGTACAATATTTGAAATATAACTAAGTATGTGACCGGCTAGGGGTAAGCACATGAAAGCATATGAATGGTACGGCTTAGGACCCGCGTACACGATGCGGGGTCTAAGCTAAATACACCTGAGTTGTTTCTTGGGTTTGGTCACATAAATAGTATATTTTCCCTCCCCAGGTACAAGTAATAAGAACAAGGAGCATAAGCACTAGAAAAATATGTCGTGTCGCAGTGTGTCAATCAAGGAAGCACATGATATAATGAAATGTACAAGACCATAGAGTGTACCTGCCTTACTCCAGGAAAGTACGGGTGAAGATTGGGACTAGATGTCTTCATGTTTAATGATTGATACAAGTTGATTAATATTTAAATTAGTTCTAATTCCTTATCAAGCATTTAATACAAAATGGGAAAAATAATAGTGATTTCATTTATCCTATTAGCAATGTAGTTAATCAGAATTGTTCATAACGATTCCATGGTAATCTTCAAGGTATCTACAACTTAAAAGGAGGGGTCAATAGTTATATTAAACTAGGATGTATATGATTAAGGAATTCCCATAATAATATTCTGGTAATGAATCTCAGGATCCAAAGCATAAAACCTTATGACAGTAGCTAAAAAGAATTCACTGTCCTAATCCAAGCCTAACACAAACATACTACTTACCATTTTCTCTTACCTCACTGACTAGTCCCCTGCTTCACTGGTCAGTCCTTCCTCTTGCCTAGTTTAGTTAACTTCCAAAACAACCATCATGCTTTAGCCTAAGAGGGTACTAGCTATTCCTTAACAGATTGGTTCAGTTATACCACTCTAAACAAAGGCCACACAAGTCCTAAAAATCTCGGGATAACCAAAGAACTTCACAGGCACACCTTAGGTAGGTAGCAGGTAATCAATTTCTGGTATTCAGTCATCTATAGGAATAACTTCAAGACTAAACTAGAAGGAATTGCACAGTTTGTGAAGAATCAGTCCACACCACCATCCAAATCAGTGATGTCTGAGCCTCCCAAGTACTCAGTATGCGCCAGTCAGCTATAACAGATTTAAATATAATCTATATGAATTCAATATACAGTCCATGCCTTAGTCTAATACCAGGACATGCTACAATCTAATTTACAAACAGATATTAGTCCCAATACAACCCTAACTACCAGCCATTGATATTCTTAGTCCACACTAGGACATATCCAATCCTATCTGTTCAATATCCCATTCAATAGTCCATACAACATTAGTCTTAGAATACCCTTCTTGGTTCCAACCATGAGCCTGACACCATTCCTTCTTAGTTATTAAGGGGACATCCAATCTCAGATTACTGAGATGGCAAAATTCAGTGCAATGCAACATCATATGGAATTTGGAACCCAAACTCAATTTGAAAAGTGAAAATAACCTGAACAGGACATGAAACTAATTCCAGCTACCTAACTAGAGAGTTTTAGTTCAACTCAAAACACCCATCCTTTCATCAGTTGCTGACCACAGTTCAGTTTCATTAAGAAACTGATATTCCCTATAGTTAAAACATGTCATTCCCAAACAGTCCTGAACATGAAATTGATGCAAGGCTATATATCATAACTGAATATAATTTCACAGGTAATCTCAAGTTCAAAAAATGAACCAATATCACATATAAAATTCCATACTTACCTGAACCAACTACATCTAAACCCATGTTGATCGTTTGGAATCAAACGCTGCTATAGGAAACAATTCAGCAATCAACTAATCCCTAGCTACCAGGATTAATTTCCTCTCATGTGCTCAGTTAGTAAGGCTCCCCAAATCATCTACCATGGTTTCTTGGTACTGAGATATGGATCCCAATTCAATATCTGAACTAAGATATGGGTTTACAGACCCAGGTTCTTCACTGGTCAAGCATGAATGTGAAGATTCAGTTTAGGGACAACACTGATACAACATGTCAGCTTACCTAACTACAAATAAAGTCGACTGAACAATACTGCAGAGGTAGTCTTAGTTTCAATCAATCACCCAAATATCCTGTTCAGTTACCAATAAACTCCCAATCTACATAATTAACATGTGAAAGCTATAGGTAAACAGGAACCCACAGTATGGTCTCATTTCCAGGTTCTATGCCATCCCATTGGTACATCCAATTTACTCTTTAAAACTCGAAATCCTGAATTGATGATATCTAGTTCAAAGATGTAATTTAAAGTGATATCCAATTAGTACTACAATGGCACACTTATATCTTAAACATGAATTCTAAACTATTCTATAGGTATACACATGAGATTGTTAATTCCAACTTGAGGTAAACATATCAATTTAGAGATCACAACACCACTTCTCTAACACACATCAATTAACCAGGAAAATTGAACTAATATTTAATGATTTAACTAGATGGGTTTCAGACATTACCTGAAGAATTCAATTTGGAAAATTGCTCTTGACACAACCTCGTGTATCCCAACTCTTAAGTCCTGATCCGATCCAACCCAAGATTATAAAAAATTAATTGATCCTTCACCATAGCTCAATAATAAAAATTCATAACTAAAACTCCAAGAAATGATTGGTCGATCAACTGTTTGATTCAAAATAGAGCACCATAAAACACTAAACTAACTCTGATCTATCACTAGATCGACACTCGAGTTTTAATCCTCAACAAAATAACTTAAAAGAAACTTTCTAATCACAGCTTACCTAAACCGAGGACAGATCGGATCAATCTCTAACCCAAAATTCTCAGATCTGAACATCTAAAGAGAAAAATCAAATGGATCAATCAATTTTGTTCAGATGAAGATCGATCATAAATTGAGGAAATCGATTGAATCTAGGAATTGATGGCAATACTCACTTCAATCTCGTGATGGTCCTGATCGATGAATCAAAATAGGAAAAGCTCTTCACGTTGTCTCCACCAACTGATGGCTGCTTGCACCGCTCACCGAGTTAAGGAGGAGATTCACCATGGCCAATCAACAGCTTCGCCGGAAAGAAGAAGGAACAAAAGAATTTGCAGCACTCCCTTGCAATTAATTTCTATGATGGATTAAATGAAGGAAACTTCGATTATATAGAGATGGAGGGGGATCAATCCTTGAAGAGAGGAAAAGAATTAGACGGGAATAATTGGGGATCGTGGGTTGCACATGGCAGTTGCAACCGCCTCTCTCCTAAGAAATTCGAATAGAATTCGAACGTTTGGTTGAAGAGGAAAATAGATGACAAGCTAAACCTATTTCTAAGAGTGGATCATGGGCTCAAGATTGGGCTTTCAACCAAGGGTTGAAACCAAGTGAAAAACCCATTGAAAAGAATAATATTTATATACGACAATTTACTTCACAATAATTTTTAAAGTATGTAACAAATTCTAAATTGTTTATTCAATATAATATAAAGATTTAAAAATTTCAAATTTCAGGAAGGTGGAGTTACATCGTCGCCATGTCATGAAGCATAGTCTGTACAAATGAACGCAATCTTGCGTTCAAGCAGCAGGTCATTGCCGATAGGAGGTCCATCTTATATCCAAAAACAAGACATACTACAGCAAACAGAATGCCTCGATGGAACCTGTCAACTGTGCTGGCTCCTAGAACTATGAAGCATCACAGCCATAAAGAGAGAAAATCTGCTAGTTGGGCCTCTTTGGACATAGGTCTATAACCCTGTCTGAGATAACTCTGGAGGGTATCGCCAGCCTTAAACGGATGCAATTCCTCATCCAGTCTGATATCTCTATGCTTATGTTGCTCCATCAAATATTGCATGTCGCTCTGACTGAAAGGTTCAAAGAAATGAGAAGCACAGGCTAGACTCTCAAGTGGCTTGTCCTCTCGTGCATGACCCAAGAAGAGGTACTGCATCCACTTGGTGGTATAACAAGTACCTGCAGTGGCACTTTTGTAGAAGATAGAGCAGATCTTGTAGTGACACAACAATTCATAGAAGACGGCGATTATCTAAGGATTCTCTTTTGCCCTAGCATCCAACTATTCATTTGTGGGTACATACTCTTCGTATGGATTATCGCCCATTGGAAGATGAGAGCGATATCTCATCTCATGGAGCACAAATCCCATTTCTCCATGGGGGGTCATAAAAGTTCCAGTACTTTCGTTATATCTCTCTACTAAGGCCAGAAACATATGAGCGTTCTGGCGAACGCCGTAGACTGTAGTCCAGATGGCATTATAAAGATCTAGATTGAGGAGTCTGTTCTTGAACTGTTCCAAGATCCAGATAGTTAAGCTACTCCAACGCTTCATATCTGGGTTAACCAGACCTGTCGTACGTATACTGCGATCTGGATATCTTTCTTCAGCCTTTGCAAATGTATTTGCAAATATGGGTACTCTGACTGGAAGGAGTAGAGAGGAATCCTCAGGAGGAATACAGCCTGGTTTCAAACCTCTCAAGTGAGTGTTGTATTTCTCAAAAGTACTGTAAAAGAGGTCCTTGTGCTGCGGACCCATTCTATAACAAATTCTTCCAACTCTGGCGTATTGGATTGGAGTCAGGTCCCATGACATCTTTCGAGGGTAGCTTGCAAACTCATATTGAGATAAAGCCATAGATCTCGATATTTCTGTGAGGTATATGATTTTGTCTTCACATTTGAATATTCTTTCCTCTTTTTTTGTCTTGGGCTAGGAAGTCTTCTTGATGGCATCCCCAAAAAGGAAGGCAGGCTTCTTGTGGACCACAGTTGAAGAAATGCTTCTCGGAATATCACTCTAAAAGTATGAGTTTTCTCAGAATCTCCTCTCATGTCTCTCTATTTTCATCCCTTATTATGTTCAAAATAAGTCTATTTATAGACTAACCAATTGTGCATGATAAGCAACCAAATTGGATCTTTACGCTAATAACTGTCACCCACGAACTTGACACGTGTCCCATGTAGAGCTTTGATCTCTACGCATGGTGACATGTGTCCCACTACTTCAACAAAATGGGGAGAGTGTTTGCCATTGATTGTAAAAGAACAGAACAATTATCGGAGGACTGAACTTAGACTCACAATACAAACTCGCTCGTACAAAGAAAGCCTAGGGACGAAAACCTAGGTACAGCAGACTAAGTACGATTGTTTATTTTTGATTCTGGGGGGTGACGATAGAGGCTCGGAAAAGCGACGGCCGCTCTGCCTTACTCCTTGGACGATCAGTATGCAGCCTTGGCTCGAGAAAGATCTGCTTGGCGTTGACGAAGAAAGACTCTTCTTACTCTCCTCGGGTGGCTCTCCTGGCTTCTCTCTCTCTGTGAGTATCAAGAAAAAAAGGGGGAGCTCTCTCTGTGTAGATCTCTCTCTTCTTAGTTTTTTTTATTCTTTTGTTGCCGACCTCTCTCTCTTTTCTCTCCTTTTTTTCTCCTCTCCTTCTTCTTTTTTTTTCAAGGGAATGATGCTGGCTATTTATAAGAGTAGGGTGTGATCATTAGGGTTTGCTGATGATTATCTGTTTGGAATGTCGGCGCTTTCTTCATTCTATCTGAGCCCTTGATCCTGATCATAATGAATCTCGGCCACTAATGCTGATAGCACCAAATCTCATGAGCAGTTAATGCTGACTGCTTTAAATCCTCGTGATTGATTATACCAATATTTGATTGCTCGCCACGTGTCCTATTGGCTTGATGATAAATGATATGCCCTGATCTCGGTAATTATGATAATGGTATCAAATATTCTTGTTGGGATTCGGTTGAATCTTTAATGCCACGTGCTTTAATTGAAGGTCCTGCCAGGGCCGCATAGGATGGCCAACACTTGAACCGCAGGGAGATACTCCTCATGAGCCGCATGAGTCAATGCCTCATCGAGCCGCAGGGGACGAACTTTCCGTGAGCCACATATGCGTAGTCTCTGCGAGCCGCAGGGGACGAACTTTCCGTGAGCCGCATATGCGTAGTCTCTGCGAGCCGTAGGGTTAACATGGTATTGAGCCGCATAGACCGGGCTAATGGGTGGACCGCATATGGCGGATTCCTGTTAATCATATTAGAGTGATTCCTCGTTGAGCCGCATGAAGCTGTTCTCTACCCGAGCCGCATGAGACTTTTGCCACGTGGCAATCTAGGATTTCTGACAGATCGGGTCAGAGATTGTCTTCTTTCCCCGAGGAGTCTGTCATTATGGCAGAGCCATTATGACGCTTTATGTCAGAGACGACGCAGCCGTCGAGTCGTGCCAGAGCATTAAATGAGGCCATTACTCCCGTAGCCAGCTGTGGGGGGATCACACGTGGCGTCAATTGAGCCGCATGTTCCTGCTGAATCTGCATATATCCCCGAACCGCATGAGTCTGAGGGTCTTCTTTCGGGCCGCATGGGGCAACTCCAGTTATGAGCCGCATAGGCTTGCTACCCAAAGCCGCATGGGCTATCTATGCTTTTATTCCAATATTTTCCATGCTTCTACAAGACCCCCTTCAAAGTTTTCAATTTGTAAAATTGAAACACTTTGAATAAGAAGCATGGCCCCGTTTATGCCGTATAGGATGTTCTGTTTACCTGAGCTTCCTGGCCGTATTAGCATCTCGGCCGCATAGATCCTTCTGGCCGCATAGGCTCTTTGCCACGCGTCCTGACCTCGTGAGCAAATCTTCATTAATTGCTTTCGATTTGATTTAACGCCATCTTTTGGGGGAGGATCCCAAGGGTCGGTTTTTTGCTTTGACCGAAGCGTTCTCGCCTTTATTTTTGGAGGCGGCGCGTAATCCGAGGCGTCTTTCTACTTCATGGATCGCCTATAAATAGGAGTCTTTCAGCTCTTGGGGATTTCTTTATCTCCTTTCTTTGCTTGGATTTCCTGTTGTCAGTTTTGCTCTTCGTCGTCCTCCTTCATCTATCGACCATGGCTCCTAAGAGATCTGCTGCATCGAAGGCCGCGAAGGGCAAGGCAGTTGCTGCGGCGGCGACTGCAGCGACGAATGTGGTCGCTTCTCCGTCGGCTGCTGTAGGCGTTGTCCATCCTGATGTTCACCCGCCCATCGCTGGTAAGGGGGTCACTCCGAAAAACCCTAACTGCTGCCATGGCTCTGTTGCATACTTTATGCACAAGCCACATGTACGAGATGTATTGGTGTGGCCGCATAGGCATTTCGCCCATTATGGCCGCATGAGTTTGTCATATTCGATCAGTGCCGCATGTGTGTTTTCGACTTGGGCCGCATAAGCGTTGCTCACTTTTGAACCGCATGAACTTGATGGTTTGTAGCCGCAGTGGTTTATATGAGTCGGGCTTAGCCGCATGAGTTTATAAACCCTTCTGAATTTGAGTCGTACGGATTTGGTTAATTCAGAGCCGCATGGGGCTATGACGCGCAGAGCCGCATGAACCTATCTGCTGATGAGCCGCATGAGGCTGTGGCAACCTTAGCCGCATAGACTTCAGTAATCTTTTCTAATACTTCTGTCTTCTTTGTTTGTCTTCTGACCTTGTTTCTTTTATCTTTTTCTAGTGAATCTGCCCGTGAATCCTGCAGGGGAACTTTTGGTTGGTTCAAATCAATTCGCTTTGGGTGTGCGTCTTGACGACCTAATTAGACATGTATTGAATCAGTTCCCTGCTGATGAGCCTTTGGAGAGGTTGAGCGCCATCGAGAATCAGACCCTTCATTACCGTCGTTCCATGATGAACACTGGGAGGCTGGATGGGAAATTCCTGAAGCCTCTATTCCTTTTTGGAGATGCTCTAATCATAGGGAACTCTCGAGTGTTAGAGATTTCTGAGAACTGGGATTTCTCTTTGGACGGGGAGTCAATCCATATTCCTTTTATGGAACGCCATTATCCCTTATCGTGGTTCAACATGGTGCTGTTGAACAGGAGGATGGTGTGCAACTTAACCCCTACTCAATCGGGGATGTTGATGGGCGACATCCATTACAATCCGAATATGCGGTCAGCGTACCCAGGTAAGGATCCCGTCCCTCGGTATATGATGGGTCTGGCCCCGGGCTCCTTCATGAATGCATACGGCCCCAACTTTTCATTTGCTCAGGCTGACACCTTCTTGAATCGGCTTGTCCGTAAGAAGTCCTATCCTGTTGGTAGGATAGCGTTGCCGAACTGGATAAACCCTACTTCTGCGTGGGTCCAGTTGACCACCTGGGTCCTGCAGACCTACGGAACACTCTTGCGGGAGGTGGGACTTTATCATGCTGTTCGAGGGACTTGTCACGGGCTCCCTATTAACAAGCCGCTATTCATGGCGCTCTTGGAGATGTATAGCCAGCGAACGGGGACATTCTTCTCACCAGTAGGGGAGCTGGGGCTTGCTCTTCACGAGATGTATACTGTCTCTAAACTCCCCTGGAGAAATGAGCCTTTCGAGGTGTACACCCCTTCGAATGACGAGTTTGAGGACTTGAACCGACGATTCCCAGGTTTTGTTGCAGTATACCGGGAATTGCTGTGCCACCATAGTGCTTGTCATCAAATGGCTATAAAGACAACGGATAGCTCCGAAGGGACCGCTCCCCACACCACATCATGGATTAATTACCTTTTCAAGGTTGGTCCTTCTGGCGAAGTTATTCCTCGCACCCCTAGAACGCACGAGGAGGTGAAGGATTTGATGTCAGGCGTCAAGCAGTCGCGGTCCAGAAGCGACATATTTGGGAGTCAATCTGACTCTCTTAGCTACTTTTACTATGGGACCACGCAGATGTCAGAGAAGGCGCTTCTGGCTGGCTTTTTAATGATATGGCTACGGAATTGCGTCGTCTCGGGAGGAGCAGGTTCTATCGAGAGGATCGGTCGCCATTTTATTCTTCCTGCCGTTAAACTGGTGTTCGGAGTTAGGCTGGCCCTTCTTCCCGCCATGGTGTGCAGCATCCACCACGGTCTTCGAACCTTCTCATCCAAAGTTGTTGCTCGTAAGAAAACCTTGGATTTTGAGCGCGTAGAATTGCCTTTCCATTACTTGATGGGGTGGTTGGCGATGCACTACAAGTCTTTGCTGGGACCCGGGATAGCAGAAGATGCTACGGATGAAGATGCTTTCCTCTTCAAATGCCATCGCCAGTCTTGGGAATACAATACTATGCCGGCTTGTCGGAGGGCGCTGGCGAGGGTAGATGGGTGTCACCTTTTTGTGTCCGTTCCTCCTTTTTCTGATGAAGATGTGGGTAAGGTACACCTTGATGGTACTGGACCTCCTCACTTTCTATCTCCGGATATGCTCACCTGGTTGCGTAACATCCGTCCTGCTCATTTGGTTTATCGCAACCGCGATAGGGTGTACCTGGAGCTTTACCTACCTAGTAGGTTTTCTCGACAGTTCGGTTATAGCCAGTTATTCCTTGATCATCCCAATCCTGGTTTGGGCTTCGAAGGTAGCGTTCTTGATGGCGTCAGGGCGTGGAATTATTATGATGCTTATCATACTCGAGCCAGCTTCTCGGTCCCTGATGCTCAGGCACCAAGGGGAATTTTATACGTGGCTACTTTGTATCATGTCATGGCGAACAAGCCTCCTATCAATTTCGATCCGAGTACCAGTTTTATCGTGGGTACAGGCTTAGAGGAGAAGCCAAAAGGGGCTAAGGCTAGAAAGCAACTAGCGCTTCAGATTTCTCTCCCTGAATCAGAACCTTCCGAATCGGCTGGGGAGGAAGATGACAGCGAAGATTCTCTTTTTGATGGAGGCGAAGAAGTAGCAGATCAATTGCTTCCCATCCCTGACGAACTGGCGGAGGGCCCATTGCTTTCTACAGAAGGTGGAAGAGTGAGGGAAGAACTGCTTCCGGCTGTGTCTAGTTCCTCACGTAAGCGAGTCAGGCACGAATCTTCTGGCAGTGGCGTGACCTTTTCCGTGAAGAGAGCTGCCATTAAATCTCGTGGATTGCTTATTACCGAAAGTGATGACGGTACCGATGCTACTCCGGAGGTAAAGCTAAATTAGATTTGTTTCTTTGTTGTAGTTCCCTTTCCTCTCGCAGATATGATTTAATCACTTTTCTTTGTAGGCATCCGACGGACCGGGGTCTTCTGAACCATCTACTGCCTCCGAGGTTGATCCCGCCCTCGCTGTCTTAATCAACGATATGTGCGCCGCGGTCCTTTCTGCTGGGGCTCTCCCGGAGGCGGCTGGAAGTTCCCGGGTTGCTGAAGCATCAGCTCGGGGGAACAAAGGTTCCTCTGGGCCCGCCCCTGCGGTTGTTGAGCTTCATCGAGATGACACCGTTCTCAGTACCTCTTCTCCCGGGGACGACTCTCTGATTCCTGATTCGGAGGTTATTGGTGAGGAGGCTATGGTGGCTGTAAACGAACCTCAGCCTCCGTACTCCTCCATTGGTAAGATAGGCCATATATTGACTACCGAAGGAGCTTATTCGCTCTATCAACATATCCTTTGGGTCAAGTCGATTCATGATTGCCTTGGCCCTGCAGGTCCTGACCTTTTACCTCCCGTCGCGGATGTTCCCAGGGAGAGTTCGGTTGGCCATTATCCGGACGAAAGGAATGTTTCTTCTCCTCTCTCTCATGTTGAAGAGCCTCCTGCCGTCTTCGGGCAGACGGTGAGGGAGTTGGCAATGGTTTCCGCCTCGTCTTCCGCTGTTGACACGGCTCCGGAAGTCGACTTCTCGACCTTGTCGAGCATCCAAATCCTGCGGGCTGCTGAAGAGGAGTTGGCCGCTGTTCAAGCGTCTTTCCGTACGGAGTTGGTTTCTCTGGTGACAGGAGCGGCAGACTCCGTCGCGTCTTCTTCCGTGCTACCAGCCACACTTCCGCTGACACCGGTTTCCTCGGAGGCTCTGGACGAGGTGACGCAGGATGTGGTTGACAGCTTTTATCGCCACTTAGGGAGGGGTATAAATGCTGCCGTG
Organism: Iris pallida; assembly: GCA_029216955.1. Taxonomy (NCBI): domain Eukaryota; kingdom Viridiplantae; phylum Streptophyta; class Magnoliopsida; order Asparagales; family Iridaceae; genus Iris; species Iris pallida. Next base: position 6,989,833 of record JANAVB010018797.1, read on the forward strand.
GACCGGGGGGTCCCTTTTTCTCTGTCTCTACGGGGAGCTCGGGGTCAAATTGACACTCTGAAGGGTCTTCCTGGCGGGCTGGGGTTAGCAGCGTTCCTGGAGCCTAAGCTGACAGAGGCTGACCAGCTTGTGACCCAACTGCTAGCAGTACGGCAGGCTGGTTTGCCTACCGCGATCGAACGAGAGCGGGGCTTCCTGGTTGCGGCTCGGGACAGGATCAAGCTCGCTCGAGAAACTGCCGGGCCGACTGTGCAGGGGGATCTTGACAAGTTTTCTGCCTCCTATGACCGGCTGGGTCGTCGGAGTCAGGCTTGTAGGGCCCGGGAAGAGTCTGCCTCTCGTGGAATAGCTGACACGAAGGAGCGGATTCTCGCGCTCCAGAAGGAGTTAGCCTTCTTAGAGTCAGAGCGGGAGGCTGCTCATGCAGAACAGGAGTCGATTGCTCGGGAGGCCGAGCGGATTTCTCGAACTTCTGCCAACCTGGAGCGATCTTTTAAGAAGTTCGAGGACAACTGGCAGGCCCACGTTCATCTGGAGGACCCGGCGGTGTTGAACCAGGAAGCTGAGCGTCGAGCCAAACAGAGGTTTGAGCGGTCGGTCGCCTTGATAAAGGACCGTCTCACGGTGTTATGTGCCCCGGAACAGTGATCCGCCCTCTGTCTTCTTCTGCCTCTTCTTCTTTTTTCTCTTTTTTTTTTTTCATATGTGTATATTTTATTTGCAAGGGATGTGATCCCCAATGATGTAGCCCTTTGATTTTTGGATAAATGAGCATGTTTTAACTCATCTTTTCTTTCTTGTATCGGCGTTCATGGAATCGGACTTACTGGGGGATTATTTGTGGACCTGTTACCCTAGGCGTACCTTGGTTTTAGGCACGGATAACAAGTTTGATCAGGATGTCCGGGACAACCATGACAAAATGGTCATGGATGTTCTCGGTACTGGGGGAAGGAATGTCGTAGAGCAGCTGGGCTCCCGGGGCATGGTAAGATGGTGGATTTATGCCAAGAAGCTTAGCAAGGGATATTTGTGGACCTGTTACCCTAGGTGTACCTTGGTTTTAGGTACGGATAACAAGTTGGAAGGAAGCCAGTCATATTTGCTCCGAGGTTACGAAGGCGTAGCAAACATGAGGGTTTTACCGTGGAATCTTCCTACTCAGAGGTAATGAGAACATGCTAGGGAAAGACTTCACAGAAGACTTTTTTATAATCAATAGTGGTCAACAGAGGACGTTTGTGGTCAATAGAGGACATTTGTGGTCAACAGAGGACATTTGTGGTCAACAGAGGACATTTGTGGTCAACAGAGGACGTTTGTGGTCAACAGAGGACATTTGTGGTCAACAGAGGACATTTGTGGTCAACAGAGGACATTTGTGGTCAACAGAGGACATTTGTGGACCTATTATCCTTGTCGCACCCCGGTTGTGGGTACAGACAATAGGTTGAAAGGGAACCAACATACTTGCTCAGAGGTAATGTGGACATGGCAAATATGGTGATTTCTTCGACGGAGCCTTCCCACTCAGAGGTAATGAGGACATGGCAGGAGTGGGCCCAATGAAGAAGGGGTGCATAGAATTACTCAGAGGTAGGAGGACATGGAAGTTCTATGCGAGGGGGCGGTTTGTTTTTGGTGGAGGTAAAAACAACTCAGAGGTAATGAGGACATGGTCGTTTCGGAGATTAGCGGATCGATTACCCCTTTTTTTTTTGCACTGGGGGCACGGGTAGTGGATCATGAGGGAGGATCTCTTTCAGAAAGAAAGTTCAGAGGTATGATTATACGTGACTTACTATCTGAGAGAGTGACTGGAACGTAAGTACATAATTTGGATTTTCTAGAATATTGAGGAAATGAGAGTTCGGTGGCACCAGCGGGTGCACGGCTCAGTAATCTGAAATGTTGTGGATGTGGGTTCAGTGGTATCAATGGATACATGACTCGATAATTTGGAAAATGGTGGGTGTGAGTTCAGGGGTACTAAGAGGGTACATGACTCGATAATTTGGAGAATGTTGTCTAAACGTAGTATCTCTTCAGAAACTTGCCGTTGACGGGCAACATAAGCAAGTCCCCATTCTGCTTGGCGAGGCGGTAGGCGCCGTTGGAGAACACGGTTTCGATGGACCTTCCCATTTTGGCTGGAACTTGCCTGCGGTTTTGTGAGTCATGACCATTGGTCTCCGAACTGCCAGAACGAGATCGCCCACTTGGAATGTTCTGATTTTGACCTTCTTGTTGAAGGCTCCTGAGATACGTGCTTGGTATAGCTCGATCCTTTGCTGGGCTAGTAGGCGCTTTTCGTCTAAGGCCTCCAACTCTTGTAATCGACGTCGATAGTTATCATCCGTTGTCAATTGATAAGTGAGGGCGACGCGGAGTGAGGGAATCTGAGTTTCCAGTGGGAGGACTGCCTCACTCCCGTATACTAAAGAGAATGGTGTATTCCCAGTAGCTGTTCGAACTGTGGTGCGATAAGCCCATAAGCATTCGCCGAGCTTCTCGTTCCAGTCGCGTTTGTTGGAGGAATTGAGTTTCTCTGCTTGGAGCTGACCGATTCTCGGTAGTCTAATGGTAAAAGGTCCTGTTGTGGGTCTCGACACTTGGCCAGACCTCGGCAGCCGGATCCTCATCTGCTCTTCTTGCGCTGATAGACTGATTGCGTCCTTACGCAGAGTAGCCGTAAGGGGTGCAGAACTGCCCGGTTTGTGAGCCTGGAGATGGATTGTCAGGGGTTCTTCTGATCTTGTGGTCGTCTTGGTGTGAGCTTGCACCTCCTCTTCGACCAGATGCTTCTTTGATTTTTCGTAAAGACAGGAGTCTGAGTAATAAGATTCGACCCCCTTGAAGGGATCGATATAAGCAAACTCTGTCCTCACGAAGCCGTGCTTATCGACATATTTGAAGCACTGGTGCAGCGTGGAAGGCACGATCATGTAATCGTGTATCCAAGGCCGCCCCAAAAGGATATTGTAAGAAGTGTCGGCATCTATGACGTAGCAGGTGACTTCTGATTGGAGATCGCCAATCTGACATTTCAAGCGAATCTTCCCTATTGGGTAGCTCCTGCCCGAATTGAAACCGCTAATGGCGGTGCTTGTAGGCGTCAGGCGATGCATTAGAATGCGAAGATGATGTAGCAGACCCTTCGGAATGATGCTTATGGAGGACCCGGGGTCAATGTGCATTCGGTCTACCTTTACGTCGCCGATGTATCCAGTGTAGTATAATGGGCGATCGTGCAGGTTAGTTTTGATGAGCATATCCTGCGGGGAGAATACGATATTGGGCATTGCACCTGTACACGCACTATCTTGGAGATCTGTAGGCTGATTATCTCCCGTGAGGTTGACCTGAGCCAAGTATGCGTCGGCATTTTGGAGCGCCTCACTTAGAGCTGTGCGAACATCTTTTGAGAGTCTCAGGAGTTCGTATAAGGACAATTTGGCCGGTGTGTTAGCCAATTGTGCCAAGATGTCGAAGTTATAGGGCCTCTCCAGCCCCTGAGGTGTCTCCTTTCGGAGAGATTTGTCGAAGCGAGTCTCCTTCGGCCTAGGCTTGTCGGTCGTCGAAGGCTGAGCCGGTCCCGGAGTATCAACGTTTGTGGGCTGCTGATCATTAGTCGGATTCTCGGCCACTGGTTGGGCTTGTGCTCCAGATCGGGTAGTGACGGCTGAGACTTCCTCCTCCTCTGCCGAGGCGGTGCGGCATGATCTGACCTTTCCGCTTTTCTTTTTAGAGGGTAAAGTGGGCTGAGTCACCTCATGGACTAGGTCCGGATGGACCCACATGATCTCCCCTCGTGATGTGGTGAGGGGTATTAGGCCGGGAGTTTGATCACGGGCAGGCGGAAGGTTAGTGATTTCCATTGTTGCCAGAGGGATGGGCATGACACCGTCTTGAGTCTCTGTTGGAGGGAAATTGTCGAATTGTACGGACACCATGTTGGCTGCTACGGTTACCTCCTCGAAGTCGATAGCCAGAGCGTTCGAATCGATGAGGTTCTGGATATACCGTTTCAGTTGGTAGCAGTCGTGTGTAGCATGGTGGACGTAGCGGTGGTAATGGCAGAACTTCGGATTTTCCAAATCAGCAGGCCGAGGTTCCCGCCTTGGTGGAGGAAGCTGAATTCTATCTCCTTGTATAAGCATGTCCAAGATAGGCTTGACGTGGCCGTCTTCGAAAGAATAAGTGATTTGAGGCCATTGTTTGTCCGCTGGCTGTTGCTCGGGCTTCTGGGCTGTATCGGTCACCATGGCATGCTTGCCTTTGTTGTCTCGGTTGGAGGGGCTACCCCCATTGTCGTGGTTGGCGTTGGGACGCTTCCCCTTGTTCTCTCCCTCTGAGATATGCAACCCCAGTTGGCGAGCTTTCTTCAATCGTTCCTCAGCACTTGTAGTGCTGATGATAAAGGCCTTCCAGTCCTTGAATTGACTTTCGCCCATCCAGAGACTAATTGTTGGGAGTAGTCTCTTTTGGCAAATTTCAATCAAAGAAGAGTCCGGGTTGCCAGATGGTAACTTCATTGCGGTTTGACAAAACCGCTCAATGTAATTCCTTGTCAGCTCTTTCTCTCCTTGGACGACGTCCATGAGGGTAGACATCGTGACGTCCTGCCCTACCTCATAGAACCTCTCCAAGAACAAGCGCTTGAAGCCAGCGAAGGAGTGGATGCAATTATCTGGCAGGTTGCGGTACCAATCAAAGGCGACTACTTCCAGTGCCCCAATGAATAACCGTGTGAGGATGGCGTCCTCATGGGGCAGATGGTCGGTAGTGACCTCAAAGTAAGTGATGTACCGGCTTGCTGAAGTCTTACCATCATATGGGTTGATATTGAACGGCTTATATCTTGGGGGAAAGGGCACATCCCTCCATTCAGCTGGGTATGGTTGCCGTATTCTGAGGTCTTGAGAATTTTCTCGGGCGTGGAACATTGCTCGAAGCTCCTGAACCTCTCTCCTTACTTCTCGGGCCTCATCTGTCGCGGTAGGGGCCGTTATCTCAGGAGCATTATTGCCCGGGTTTGGTGCCGCTGAATTTGAATCTATGTAGTTTGCGGGACCGGTGCTTGTCTGGCCAGGTGTCACTCCCTGGGGAGTAGGCAGTACCGCTTTGATTTCGTCTACAGACTTGACCAAGGCATGCAATATGGCCTCCAACGTGTCAATGCGTTGGCGATCGCTGGAACCCTCTTGATTGCTGTCTGTCATGAATACCGTCTTCACATGAGGAGTGACGGAGGGAGTGGTGGAGGATGTACCCTCCGAGTCGTACCCATGCGTCGAGAAATCATCTGGATATGTGGGGATGTTCTCTTCAGGTTCGGACTCGGAAGGAACACTATTCCCAGCTTCGGAGCTTGCTTCGTCTAGAGAATCATGGATGTCCTCGGGGATATCAGCATCGGTTGTACCCGATGGGAGGGTTATTTCTCGGAGTTCGTCTCCTTGAAACATTGGATTATTGTGGATGTTCGGAGGAGTACTACCCCCAGCTCCTACGACCCCCAGGGTCGGGGACGATGAGCCTCCTGTTGCAGCAGATTTTGTCTTCGAAAGGGTGTGTTGGTATACTCCAGTGGATGGCAACCGTTTAGCCGACAATTTCTTAGCTGTAGTGGCCGATATCTTTGGACTGGAGATGCTTGTCTTCTTCCCTCTCCCCTCCACGGGGACTTTCCGCGCGGAATTGCAGGAGGCAACGGGAGGTGCCTCGTCTTCCGAGCTCGGATGTTGTAATCTTTGGAAGACGGATGGCCGGTCTTCCGTTACTGCCGTGTTGTTGCAACAGCAGTTGACGATAATCTGGGTGCAGTGACGTCCCTGTGAGGACTCTCTGCACGCTGAGGCTCCTTCTCTTTCCTTGCGTTTGTGGAGGATAGCTTCACGCAGGTCAGAGGAACCACTTTGTCCGTTTGCCGCCGGGGGCTGGACTCGAGTGGTTTTATACAACTTCCCGTCAGAGGCCCGCGTGATACTCAGCGGGACGCCCCGATAGTCAGAGGTTGGGGCAGCTGTCTGGACTTGATGAGCCCGCGCTGCCCTAGACTTTTTCTTTTTAGCACTTGTGGGTGCGTAATAGGAAGAGTCCACGTTAGGTATCACAGAGTCTGGATTTTCATCCAGAAAGTGATCAGAGTTAGGACCGCATGAGAGTCGGTCGAAAACTGATCGAGAGAAGCGCGGTAGAGACGCTATGCGGCTAGCGTTGGGTGTCGTGCAGGCTATCTGCATGCGACTGTCTTCTGTTGCGGGACAAGTTCTTATGCGGTTAGGAGTCACGGCCGTGCAGGCTGTCCGCATGCGGTTGGCATCTGTGGCCGCATGGGTTTTCTGCAAGCGGTTGACTTTACTAGCCGCATGAATCTCATCCATGCGGTTGGGAACTGTAGCTGCATAAGTTATGCGGCTGACAGAAGTGGCCGCGTGAGTTTTTTTCATGTGGTTGACGGTTGTGGCCGCATGGATTTTCTTTCTGCGGCTAATACCTCTCTGCGGTTCAGGTTGAGCAGAGACCCTCTTTGCCCCTGCAAGTCCAGCATCATAGTATTTTCTTCTGCCGGACTTGGGGACAGCAGAGGTATCTGCGATCTGAATTGGGGCCGCAGGAGAATCTTTCTCGCCGTTTTGAGCGACCGAGGGTATCCCATCGAGGGCTTGGGGAGGAGCAAATGACTTTGGCCTCCACTCTTTACGAGCCTTCGTGGTGCGGGTGCGTTTCTGTACAGGGCCAGTGCTGTCTTCAGAGAGCATCTCTTCGAACGCCTGTTGGTCGAAGCGGACGACCATCTTCTGTTGTGTGGAGCCAAGTTTGGCTGCATCCGATTGCGTCACCAACTCCTCAGCCGTGGAGAAGTTAGTCCCCAGCAGAGTCGCCATCGTGTTTGCCATTGATTGTAAAAGAACAGAACAATTATCGGAGGACTGAACTTAGACTCACAATACAAACTCGCTCGTACAAAGAAAGCCTAGGGACGAAAACCTAGGTACAGCAGACTAAGTACGATTGTTTATTTTTGATTCTGGGGGGTGACGATAGAGGCTCGGGAAAGCGACGGCCGCTCTGCCTTACTCCTTGGACGATCAGTATGCAGCCTTGGCTCGGGGAAGATCTGCTTGGCGTTGACGAAGAAAGGCTCTTCTTACTCTCCTCGGGTGGCTCTCCTGGCTTCTCTCTCTCTGTGAGTATCAAGAAAAAAAGGAGGAGCTCTCTCTGTGTAGATCTCTCTCTTCTTAGTTTTTTTTAATTCTTTTGTTGCCGACCTCTCTCTATTTTCTCTCCTTTTTTTCTCCTCTCCTTCTTCTTTTTTTTTCAAGGGAATGATGCTGGCTATTTAAAAGAGTGGGGTGTGATCATTAGGGTTTGCTGATGATTATCTGTTTGGAATGTCGGCGCTTCCTTCATTCTATCTGAGCCCTTAATCCTGATCATAATGAATCTCGGCCACTAATGCTGATAGCACCAAATCTCATGAGCAGTTAATGCTGACTGCTTTAAATCCTCGTGATTGATTATGCCAATATTTGATTGCTCGCCACGTGTCCTATTGGCTTGATGATAAATGATATGCCCTGATCTCGGTAATTATGATAATGGTATCAAATATTCTTATTGGGATTCGGTTGAATCTTCAATGCCACGTGTTTTAATTGAAGGTCCTGCCAGGGCCGCATAGGATGGCCAACACTTGAACCGCAGGGAGATACTCCTCATGAGCCGCATGAGTCAATGCCTCATCGAGCCGCAGGGGACGAACTTTCCGTGAGCCGCATATGCGTAGTCTCTGCGAGCCGCAGGGGACGAACTTTCCGTGAGCCGCATATGCGTAGTCTCTGCGAGTCGCAGGGTTAACATGGTATTGAGCCGCATAGACCGGGCTAATGGGTGGACCGCATATGGCGGATTCCTGTTAATCATATTAGAGTGATTCCTCGCTGAGCCGCATGAAGCTGTTCTCTACCCGAGCCGCATGAGACTTTTGCCACGTGGCAATCTAGGATTTCTGACAGATCGGGTCAGAGATTGTCTTCTTTCCCCGAGGAGTCTGTCATTATGGCAGAGCCATTATGACGCTTTATGTCAGAGACGTCGCAGCCGTCGAGTCGTGCCAGAGCATTAAATGAGGCCATTACTCCCGTAGCCAGCTGTGGGGGGATCACACGTGGCGTCAATTGAGCCGCATGTTCCTGCTGAATCCGCATATATCCCCGAACCGCATGAGTCTGAGGGTCTTCTTTCGGGCCGCATGGGGCAACTCCAGTTATGAGCCGCATAGGCTTGCTACCCAAAGCCGCATGGGCTATCTATGCTTTTATTCCAATATTTTCCATGCTTCTACAGAGAGCACGTACACACATCCCACGATAAGTGTGGCATGAAAGCCACGTAAGCAAACCACGTTCCCATGTAGCCAGAAAAGATCGGGCGTAAAGAAGTATCCAAAGTATACTTCCAGCGTAAAGTACTTCCAGCGTAAAGTAGCAAACTGGGCGTAAAATAACCCAAAATAGACTTCCTGCATAAAAGTGGCTGAAAAACAGCCTTGAGCTTAAAATTAGCTCAAATAAACTTTACGCGCACAACAGCTTAGAGCGTAAAAAGCTCGAATAGCTTACGTGCATAAAAGAAGTCATCTCTTGAGCGTAAAGTAGTCCATCTGCACACTATACGACGAGTATTGGGTTTGGTGTAAATCAAATCCTCTTGCTTCTGTGCAATCCTGCTGTCAGAAAATTATTGTGTCAGAACAAGAATCACACACATTAAATGAAGCCTGACAGCCTGTCCTTCGCGTAAAGTTCAGCGGATAGCCCTCGTGTAAAGTAGCTCACGTAGAGAGTAGCTCGCATAGATTTTTATTCTGTTTGATTTGTGTAAAGTTTCTCAACTTCTTTGACTTGGTCTATGAAGTACTTTTTACGCTCCTACAAGACCCCCTTCAAAGTTTTCAAATTATTTTCAAAATTTGAAATACTTTGAACAGAAGCGTAAAATCAGGAAATTTCAACAGTCTGCGTAAAATTTAGGATACTCAACGGTCATCTGCGTATAATTCGGGATACCCAACAGTCCACGTAAAAGTCGAGATATCCAACCGTCAGCATAATTTTTGGGAATTTGAACCGATTGAAATTTTTTCTATAAATAGAGCTTTATGAGTTCAGAAAGAACTTTACTTGTTCTTTACAATCCCCAAACCTCTTTGCTCTCTTTCTTCTCTTTCTCTCTCACATTAAATCGATGGCCCCCAAGAAGACCGCCACAGGCAGCAAGGGCAAGAAGCCCGTCGTCGCTTCGTCGACGACCGATCGCGTAGAGAGCAATACCCCATCATCGGTGGCACCCCGACAGACAAACCCCGCTGTGGCTCCGCCCATGATTGGTAAAGCCCTACCAAATTTCGGCTACGAGTTCGCGAAAGAAGAAGAAGAAAACTCGAACCTTCAAATTTCACGCCCACGTTATACGTGTCAGCGTAGAAACTGAAATAACAAAATACGTCCACGTTATACGTGTCAGCGTAAAAATAAAAACATACGCCCGCGTCTATACGTGTCAATGTAAAAATCACAATACGCTCACATCAATATGTACTAGCGTAAAATTCGAGATACGCTCACGTCAACACGTGCCAGTGTAAAAATTAAAATACGCTCATGTCAACACATGCCAGCGTAAATTTCATAATACGCTCACATTATGTGCCAGCATAAAACTTCGAGATACGCTCTCATCAACACGTGCCAGCATAAAAATTAAAATACGCTCATGTCAACACATGCCAGAGTAAATTTCACAATATGCTTACATTAATATGTGCCAGCGTAAAAATTAAAATACGCTCATGTCAACACATGCCAGCGTAAAATTCACAAGTGAAAGACTTTGCGTAAAACAAAGAACTTTTACACTTTGAATTTTAACTTTAATTAATTTTTTTCGCATAAGCGTAAAGTTTTGCATAGTCAAGCTCTCTAGTATAGAGTACGTAAAAATTCAAATTATATTTTTACTAACTTGATTTTTCTCGTTTCTTTCTTCTTCTTTTTTGCAGTGGACTTGCAAATTCACCCACTTGCAGAAATATTTGGCTCATCAGCTGGTATGGTGGGCTCAAATTATTTGGAGAACCTATCCCACGTGGAGTTTCCCCAGTCGAATCTAGCTAATAGCTGCTCAAGGGGACAGAATGCTGATGTCCATGATAAATGGGGAAGTATTGGCATCGCTAGATGACCAACGATTTTCGAAGCCAACCTTCTTATTCGGGGATACGATAGACTTCAAATCACAAACACACCCCAAGAAAGAGGCTTGGGTATTCAAGTTTGGAGAGAGGGTGATGTATCTTCCTGACATGGACAGGGATTATCGCCTCTCCGTATTTATCTATGCCACCCATTCTCGATAGATGCTATGGAACTTGACCCCTAGCAGCTATGGTAGACCAGGCAGAATCGTCTTCAAGAGGGATGGGGCCAATGAAATAGGATATCATACCAGTACTCCTTGTGGTGGAGTTGTTCCTTTCTCTGGTCTGTTGCCTGGATTCACACCGAGTGAAGACTCATCTCTGATCCAGCCGGTACAGACCCAAATGTTTATTAACAAGTTCATAAGGGCTGCAGTATTATATCCTCAGGCCAACCCCAGGCTACCAGGGGGCTAACTTCTTTTAACCAGAAATGGATCCGAATTAATGTTTAGATCATGAGGAACTTCAAGACGAAGCTAGAAGATATCGGCCTGTATGAAGCAGTGGCCTCTACTAGTCAGGGTATACCACCGAACTGTAATTTGTTTTTAGCTCTGATGGAGATATATATCAGTTCAACAGGAACTTTTGCGACCCCAAAAAGGGAAATGGGTCTCGCACTCCACGATATATAATTCATCTCTAAGTTGCCAATGGGGGAAGCCCCATATGAAGAGTATGTTCTATCCAACCAGGAACTAGCAGAAATCAGGAAGAAAAACCCTCAATTGGTTGAGGTATATGAAGAGTTGATGTGCCATTACATGATTTGCACTACTATCATGAAAGTGGATCTCATTTGGCGTACATCAACAAGTAGACAACATATATCTTCTACCATAAGGATAAAATATCCAAAGATGATAAAGAAAGATTTCAGGAGAACAAGGCACCAACCATCAATACTGGTTCAACAATTCCTGCTGATAAAATACGGGATATGATGGTTGGCTATAAATTTTTGAACAAATATTTGTCCATCAAGACTGGGGAGTTCCCTGCAGGAACCAAAGTCTTGAGTTTCCTCAGATATGGCAGCCAGAAGATCTCCAAGAAAGCCTTGCTGGCAGGCTTTCTTTCTCTGTGGTTGAGGAGATGGGTTGTACCGGAGACCGGTACAGTTGATAGAATCCACCGAAATGTGCTATGGCTAGCGGTACGTTTGGTGTTTAAAGTCAAAATCAACCTGCTATCAGCAATGGTATGTCGAATAAACGCAGTTTTGAGGACTTTTGGTGAGGAACTAATCAACAATGCTCCTCATCGGAACGTATTCCCTAGGGTAGAAATACCCTACACTTACCTGATGGGTTGGCTATTGCATTACAACTGCAATTTGTTGCCACCAGGCCCTGAAGATGATGCGGAGGTCTTCCTCCAGAAGTTCAGCAAAGCCACATGGAGTGCAACTTTGGTGGCAGATACTCGGGCAGTGTTAAACTACTCCTATGGATGGAACTTTTTTTGTACCCGGCCACCAGTTCCAGCCGACTGCCTAGGTGTACAATTTGAAGATGAAGTTGAAGGAAGAACTTTATTATCTGTGCCAATTTTCAAATGGCTAATGTGCATCAGACCTTCACATCTGATGTACAGAAATGAAGACAACTGCGCATTTGAACTGTATCTACCAAGTCGGTTCGCTCGCCAGTTTGGATATGACCAACTTCATGTTTGTAATCCTTCCACTAGTTTCTATCATTATAGGAAACTAATCGATGGTGCAAGAAGCTGGAGATATTTTAGCACTGCCTATACCGGTGCCAAATTTCGAATATCGACTGCTACAAGCACAACCGAGATGCGAGTACTTCATACGTATGCTCGCTTTTACGCATCCATCCGCTCCTTTGCCCATGGGTACAACATGAAGGGGATTCTTCGATGGCCCAAAGAAGGGAATTTCGAAGAACCAATCCGGGTACCATCAAACATACCCGACGAGGCTGCTGTTCCAGATGCATATCTGGAAGTAATCCCAACGGGAATAGGGAAAATAGCTACGGGACCTATCATTATTGGCAAGTCCCAGAAACAGAAATAGGATGCAGCCGTTACTCTTCCAGAGAAGACTACCCTGGAGAAGAAGAAAAAGAAGGTTACCGTCAAAGGGCCTTCTAGATCAAGAGCTGCTATCCCAGAGAGTGACACTCCGGTCGATGAGCCGCAACATCTGGCATCTTCTTCAGCTCATCCTGGAGAAGGATCCTCTGCATCTCAACCGGCAACATCCACAGAAGTTGTGGGAATTCTATCTCCGGGGTGCCTCAGCTCATCACTTCATTTGTCTTTGCCATCAAAGGCACAAGCAACTGAGGAGGCTGTCCCTACACATACTGTCGATCGAGAGCTCATCCCATCTGATGAACCAGCTCTAGCTTTCGATGATGATGACTGGGATGGGGATTATGATTCGTACCTGGCACGTTCTGCACCTACCCCAGGTAAATTTAAATTATACAAAATCTATACAAAATTATGATATTTTGTATATTAACTTATTTTGTTTAATTTTTGTAGGTGTTATCATGACATCAAAGCTTGTGGCTCCTCCTCCTCCTCAAGAAGATATTTATGAGGAAAACGCAGAGTCTGAGGAAGGCCGAGCCATAGTGATAGTTGAGATCTGGAGTACAAGGTGACTAGGAATCATGGTACGGATAGTGCAGTGGCGTGCTTTGACTAGTGTATTAGCCCTGGTAGGGAAGGCCGAGCCATAGTGACGTCCTAACTAAGAAAACCAGGCTAAGTTGCGACTTAACCCTTACCGAAGATTTTATTTATTATTTAATTATTTATTATTAAGGTTTATTAACTTTTGGAAGACCCAGTTGTACCAAACCAGTCTGGACTGGAATTGAACTGAGCCAAGCACATGTAGTCAATACAATATGATCAACGACGTCCATGTAGACGTACATATTGCATTTATTATTTCTAATTTTTAAATAGGCATTTCGTATATAAAGGATTTATATACATAAATATAATTTATTATTACTGAATTAATATTCTATTTTTAGAAATAGGATAAATACCTTCCTAATTACCCTTATGCATGTTGGGTATTTAGACTACATATTATGCCTGTACATTTATTATAGATTTTTCTTATTAGTATCATTATTATTGTTATTTATATTGTTATTAGATTTATAATAATAAAATATACTATTTAGTATTCTAGATTATTTGTGAAATAAATATTATTGTTGTATGTATATATTTTATTATAAGCCAACACTATTAGAATATATATTCCTAAGATTTACTTTTGGACTTTGGGAGTATTCATGCAGATAGGGAATATACGTATATATGTAGAGATATATATAGTTTATATGTAAACATATATATATATATATATATATATATATATATATATATATATATATATATATATATATATATATATTATCTATGGGTGTATGTGTATGCGTATATAAATATATATTATATATCTTTTGTGTGTGTATATATATATATATATATATATATATATATATATATATATATATATATATTTTTTTTTTTTTTTTTTTTTTTTTTTTTTTTTTGTATATATATATATATATATATATATATATATATATATATATATATATATATATATATATATATATATATATATATATATAATATATATATATATATATATATATATATATATATATTCAGGCATGTATGTATACGTATATATACGTGAGCGTATATATATACGTATATATTGTATATAAAGATAAGAAAAGAAAAAGGAAAGCAAAGAATAAAAGAGCACAATCAAACCCAGCCCAGTATAAAACCGAAGCCAGGCTCACCGACACCCGAAGCCAGCCCAACCATAGCAGAGAACCCAGCACCACAGTTTATGATGTAGACTAAAAGATCAGCACATGAACCGACATAAGTGATGTCATATTGACATTGTTCTTCATGAGAAATTGTCTAATCTTATGTCACGTTGGTATCTCACACCACATGCTTAGGTGCAAAGCATGGACCAAGATATAGGAACCAACTGATTACTGATTTGTAATTCTAATAAATAGAACAAAACAACTAAACCAACTACCCCCACAGCCCAAACAGGAAGCAGCAAACCCAGTTGCAGCAGGCTCGGGCTTAGCCGAGCCCGACCAGGCCCACAGGCCAGCGACACCAAACTGTGCATCCCGAGCAAGAGAACAATAGAAACTCTTCACCAAACCTTAAACGCGCCGACACCACTGTCCCCGGCGACCCCCCCCCCAGCCTAGGGCACTGCCGCGCACGGCCAGGATATGCTGGAGGCAGCGCGCGTGCGCGGGGACAGAAGAGCACACCGATTTGTGTTCCACAAATCGCAGGAGCCGCGACAATGTTCGGAACGCCGTATCTACTTTGTTTCTCCATCGATTTGTGTTCCGATTGTTCAGGTACAACTACAACCTAATCCCCTTCACTTCAAATATGCTAGCACGATTTACTTAGCCCTACACGCTTCATAACCCGAGCCCGAAAATTGGATAAACTCTGTTCAAAAATAGAGTAAAGAGCAGTCCAAGACCCTCAATTGGAAGAGAGCTTATGAACAAACCATTTAGGTATTTCGAAAACAATTTAAAGACAGATATAGATAACCTGTAGGGCTTCTTCACGTAATTTACAGAGGTCGATTTCATCAACTATGCATCGAGAAATCGATTCCTCAAAATTGCTAAAAAATTGCTTTCTCAAAAATATAGAATTTATGAAAACCTTCGATACGACGTGCGTTCCGCCATTCCGAGCGAGTGGTCGTGAACCAAAAGCATCGAAAGGTGCGTAACAGCTTCGTGGTCATGTGGGCTTTGACGAAATTCAAATTGGTCGCGTGTGCGCGACGAATTTGATGCGTATCCGTCAGAATTCACCGTATCGGCCTCTGTGTAAATTTTCCAATTACTTTATGGACGTTCGTAAGATCGAGACAAAACTTGTGCCAACAAGACCGTATCATTTTTCTGGTCTTGTACGCCAAGTTTGGTCCGATTCTGAGACAGTTGATCAGATCACCGTTTCGCGGGCCCCACGGTCCGACTCAACGGGTAATTTTGTGCACGACCCGCCTGAATCCAACTTTGGACATACGGTTGGGTTCGTATCTGAAAACCGAACCTATTGACATATAGTTTGACGACTTTAGAGACCACTGACTCTGGCACGCTTTTCGGTACAAAGCGGGTCCAACGGCGAACACCGTTTTTGTCCAAAATTACCGTTTTATCTCTGTATCCAAAATTGGACTTAAGAACAGGCAATTCTAGCTAATTTGACTATTCTGAGAACGTTGGTAACATTTATTTCAGCTTTCGGAGACAGTTGGAATGACTTGTACTTTCTGACTGGTTGATTAGCGATACATTGTTGGTTCTTCGTGCAACCCCCAGGCAAGTATACCTTGCCAACTTGTATAGAATAATTTATATGCATGCTCATTATCTCGCTGTTGTTCTTTTCCTTACACTCGTGATTGCTTTATTCCATGTCTAGTACACTCATCCTGTTGTAGTTTTACCTTACATGTTTCTAGTTGTCTGCACATCCTTGTTCCTTTCTGTTATGATATTTCTATCTGTGACACTGTGTTAGTTTTATGTGTATTCCTTGATAGAGTCGTCTAGTCCTACACCACGATTCCCTCGACTTGATTATAACTTGACTTGACTTGACATGACTTGAGTAAGACTTGACTTTGACATTCTATAGATTGTGAGTACATACCTTGACTACGGTCTATATGATTTTTATACTAGGATTAGCTACCATCTTGGTTGTGAGTACTTTCTTTGACAGCAATTGAGACACTATAGATTATGAGTACTTGCCTTGACTGCAGTCTATAGCTTTGACCTATTATCCATTTCTAGTATGGCATGCCAGTGTCTTAGGATCCTTATGTTTAGATCTTGTGTCTTGGTTCATTTTGTCTCGTTGGATATCCTTGGTTGTCCCTTACTTCTTTGTGTATTTGTACTGTTACATTTTGGCTTGTATATTATGTATCTTGCTAGTCCTCAGAGGACCTGATGATCTCTTTAGGTTTAGCGATTGTATGGAGTTAGTTAGCAGAGCGAGATGGTAGAGGATTACGATACATGATACAGGTATTTGCTTGTGATATTTCTTTATTATCTTGTCGTGCTTTATATTCAGTACCATGATATTTTCTGCTTATTTTATAGACTCATATCATTCTTAGAGTCTAATCGGACAATATGCTAATGAGCTGCAGACTATGACCCATAATTGTTCATCCTTGTTTTATTTGATTCTTATGGGTTGAGATATAGTTTAGATTAGACATGATACCCTACTCTGGACAGCTTATACGTACTCGAGTCGGGCTGGAGTCCGTTCGATACGTAGCTGGCTTGATCATGAGCTCGCGTCCAAAAAATCGGGTGCGGGTCGTGACAAGTTTTTGTGGTGGCCCATATAGGTCAGAGCATATCGTATCGGTTACGTAACTATACTGATGCGAGCCTGCGACAATGACTAAACCTTAGAAATCTCAATCCACTCTGTCTTGAAAAAATTCTCCTAGAAATTCTCTACGTCCTTGAAAATTCCATATTTGCTCTCGATTATATTTTCTTGCTTTCCGTATCGTTGATTCTCGTCCCTTCCTATTTTGGAGTGACGAACGATCGTGCTGTCTAAAATTCATTAGAAATCCTTAAATTATAGTATATATTGCTTGACTATTAAATATTGGTTGTTTATATATATGAGGGATTATAGGTACCATATGTTCTAGAAATTTTTGGTAGAATTATTAGCCCCTAGTTAGAAGATTATAAGACTTTAGCGACCTATGTTTCAAGGGAGTAGTGTGACCAAAGGTGGGTAGAAGTCCTGAAGATTTCGTAAATACCAAATGACTAGAGAAGGCCATAAAATATTTTTAGAAATTAAATTTGAGGAGATTAAAGTGATAGTAGACTTTAATTTTTTAGAAATAGTTATAAATTAGAATTTAGAGGACGAAATTATTTTTTTAGGTGGGTAGATTTGTAGCTCCCCTTCCCGAAAATTTTGAATTATTTCTTTATTATTTATTTGATTTAAATGGTGATCTTTAAAATTTTAGAATTAATTATTTGGTTAATTATTACGATAGATAGTCTTAGTCATAGTTGAGATTTGGATTACAAGGTGACTAGGAATCATGGTACGGATAGTGCTTTGACTAGTGTATTAGCCCTGGTAGGGAAGGCCGAGCCATAGTGACGTCCTAACTAAGAAAACCAGGCCAAGTTGCGACTTAACCCTTACTGAAGATTTTATTTATTATTTAATTATTTATTATTAAGGTTTATTGACTTGTGGAAGACCCAGTTGTACCAAACCAGTCTGGACTAGAACCGAACTGAGCCAAGCCCATGTAGTCAATGCAATACGATCAACGACGTCCATATAGACGTACATATTGCATTTATTATTTCTAATTTTTAAATAGGCATTTCGTATATAAAGGATTTATATACATAAATATAATTTATTATTACTGAATTAATATTCTATTTTTAGAAATAGGATAAATACCTTCCTAATTACCCTTATGCATGTTGGGTATTTAGACTACATATTCTGTCTGTACATTTATTATAGATTTTTCTTATTAGTATCATTATTATTGTTATTTATATTGTTATTAGATTTATAATAATAAAATATACTATTTAGTATTCTAGATTATTTGTGAAATAAATATTATTGTTGTATGTATATATTTTATTATAGGCTAACACTACTAGAATATATATTCCTAAGATTTACTTTTGGACTTTGGGAGTATTCATGCATATAGGGAATATACGTATATATGTAGAGATATATATAGTTTATATGTATACAGATATATATATAGATATAAATAAATATATTATCTATGGGTGTATGTGTATGCGTATATAAATATATATTATATATGTTTTGTGTATATATATATATATATATATATATATATATATATATATATATATATATATATATATATATATATATATATATATATATATATATTCAGGCATGTATGTATACGTATATATATGTGAGCGTATATATTTACGTATATATGTATATATTGTATATAAAGATAAGAAAAAAAAACGAAAGCAAAGAATAAAATAGCACAATCAAACCCAGCCCAGTGTAAAACCGAAGCCAGGCTCACCCACACCCGAAGCCAGCCCAACCATAGCAGAGAACCCAGCACCACAGTTTATGTAGTAGACTAAAAGATCAGCACATGAACCGACATAAGTGATGTCATATTGACATTGTTCTTCATGAGAAATTGTCTAATCTTATGTCACGTTGGTATCTCACACCACATGCTTAGATGCAAAGCATGGACCAAGATAGAGGAACCAACTGATTACTGATTTGTAATTCTAATAAATAGAACAAAACAACTAAACCAACTACCCCCACAGCCCAAACAGGAAGCAGCAAACCCAGCCGCAGCAGGCTCGGGCTTAGCCGAGCCCGACCAGGCCTACAGGCCAGCGACCCCAAACTGTGCATCCCGAGCAGTATTTAGTTGTATCCGCTTGGACTATATACACCGAGAGAACAGAGCAAGAGATCGATAGAAACTCTTCAACAAACCCTAAATGCGTCGACACCACTGTCCCCGGCGACCCCCCCAGCCTAGGGTGCCACCTTGTGCGGCTACGACGCGCCGGACGCAGCGCACGCACGCGGGGATAGAAGAGCGCACAACAGCAATGGCAGGAGCCGCGGCAATATTCGGGATGTCGTATCTCCCTTGTTTCTTCACCGATTTGTGTTCCGATTGTTCAGGTACAACTACAACCTAACCCCCTTCACTTCGAATATACTAGCACGATTTACTTAGCCCTACACGCTTCACAACCCGAGCCCAAAAATCGGCCAAACTCTGTTCAAAAACAGAGTAAAGAGCTGTCCAAGACCCTCACTTGGAAGAGAGTTTATGAACAAACCATTTAGGTATTTCAAAACCAATTTAAAGACAGATATAGCCAACCTATAGGGCTTCTTCACACTGTAGGGCTTCTTTACACAATTTACAGAGGTCGATTTCATTAACTATGCATCGAGAAATCGATTCCTCAAAATTGCCAAAAAACTGCTTTCTCAAAAATATAGAAATTACGAAAACCTTCGATACGACGTGCGTTCCGCCATTCCGGGCGACGTGGTCGCGAACTGAAAGTATCGAAAGGTGCGTAACGGCTTCGTGGTCGTGTGGACTTTGACGGAATTCAAATTGGTCGCGTGTGCGCGACGAATTTAATGTGTATCCGTCGAAATTCACAATATCGGCCTCTGTGTAAAATTTTCAATTACTTTGTGCACGTTCGTCAGATCGAGACGAAACTTGCGCCAACAAGACCTTATCGTTTTTCTGGTCTTGTACGCCAAGTTTGGTCCGATTTTGAGACAGTTGATCAGATCGCCGTTTTGCGGGCCCACGGTCCGACTCAATGGGTAATTTTGTGCACGGCCCGCCGAAATCCAACTTTGGACATACGGTTGTGTCCGTATTGGAAATTCGGACCAGTTGATATGTAGTTTGATGACTTTAGATACCATTGACTCTGGTACGGTTTTTGGTACAAAATGGATCCTACGGTGGATACCGTTTTTGCCCGAAATTACCGTTTTATTCCTGTGTCCAGAATTGGACTTAAGGACAGGCAATCCTAGATAATTTGACAATTCTGAGAACGTTGGTAGCATTTATTTCAGCTTTCGGAGACAGTTGGGATGACTTGGACTTTCTGACTAGTTAATTGGCGATACATTGTCGGTTCTCCGTACAACCCCCAGGCAAGTATACCTTGCCAACTTGTACAGTATAATTTATATACAAGTTTATTATCTCGCTACTATTCTTTTTCTTACACTCGTGATTGCTTTATTCCATGTCTAGTACACTCATCCTGTTGTAGTTTTACCTTACATGTTTCTAGTTGTCTGCACATCATTGTTCCTTTCTGTTATGATATTTCTATCTGTGACACTGTGTTAGTTTTATGTGTATTCCTTGATAGAGTCGTCTAGTCCTACACCACGATTTTCTCGACTTGATTATAACTTGACTTGACATGACTTGAGTAGGACTTGACTTTAACATTCTATAGATTGTGAGTACATACCTTGACTACGGTCTATAGGATTTTTATACTAGGATTGGCTACCATCTTGGTTGTGAGTACTTGCCTTGACTGCAATTGAGACACTATAGATTGTGAGTACTTGCCTTGACTGCAGTCTATAGCTTTGACCTATTAGCCATTTCTAGTATGGCATGCCAGTGTCTTAGGATCCTTGTGTTTAGATCTTGTGTCTTGGTTCATTTTGTCTCGTTAGATATTCTTGATTGTTCCATACTTCTTTGTGTATTTGTACTTGTATATGTTGGCTTGTATATTATGTATCTTGCTAGTCCTCTAAGGACCTGATGATCTCTTCAGGTTTAGCGATTGTATGGAGTTAGTTAGCAGAGCGAGATGGTAGAGGATTACGATACATGATATAGGTATTTGCTTGTGATATTTCTTTATTATCTTGTCGTGCTTTATATTCAGTACCATGATATTTTCTGCTTATTTTATAGACTCATATCATTCTTAGAGTCTAATCGGACAATATGCTAATGGGCTGCAGACCATAACCTATAATTTTTCATTCTTGTTTTATTTGATTCTTGTAGATTGAGATATAGTTTAGATTAGACATGATACCCTACTCTGGACAGTCATACGTACTCAAGTCGGGCTGGAGTCCGTTCGACACGTAGCTGGCTTGCTCACGAGCTCGCGTGCAAAAAAGAGGGTGCGGGTCGTGACAGTAGCAGTGACAACAATGGCTTCATCTCAGTCTGCTACTAAGGCAACCACATCTGTTCCTAGTCTTCAGAAAAGGTACTTGATAGAAATTGCCGTAACTTCGAGCTCAAGTGCAGAAATGAATCTCTTAAGATTCATACTGACACTTTTTATAAGACTTTGGCGGCTCTGATCCAGATGGCCCTAAAGAAGGGCCTCAGTTATAAAAGTCTGAAGGCGACGATTGCTCGTACTATCAGAAATGTTGCCATGTTCAATGATGCAGCGAGAGCAGCGGCATTGGAGAAAGTCGTGGAGGAACTTGAACAGCAGATCATAGAATATCTAAGGTTGTCAAGTGAAACTACTGAAAGTCTCATCCAAGAGGAGTATGACGCTTTATCAGCTGAATACTTCACTCGGGATACTACTTTTAATGAAGCTCTCCACGAGTACAGCATCAAGGTGGCAAAAGAAAAAGCTTTTCTAGCTGAAGCTAAGCCTCAGCTGGATATTCAGAAAGAAGCCTATGAAACTTCGAATAAAAGAATTCATCAACAGAATGATAGAATTCGTGAAGTCGAGGCTGAGCTGGCTCGCTTGAAGGCGGAGAGGGAGCAGATGATCATATCTCGGGACCAGCACCTAACTCAGAGCTCGATTTTGGAAGAACAAGTCTTTGGAGCTACGGCTACCATCAAAACCCTTGACGAAGCCAAGAATAAGATGATAGTCACTTTTGCTGGACTTTCTCATATCTGCACTCTCAAAGCTCGACGCTCTGTAGCTACTAAGAATGTATTGAGCTCTCGTAAAAAGCGTCTAGTGAAGCTACAAAAATTTCTTGAAGATGTCTCTCCACCACCTTAGGTAAATAAAGAATTTTTATAATCTTCTATCTTTTTTCATTTTGTAATGTTTACAAAAAATGAATAAAATATTTATTTTGTGACCCTATCAATTATTTTAAAATTAAAGAATAGTTATGATATAGAATAATACTTATCAGAGGTAATATGGATATGACAAGTCTTCTAAACTCAATAAATTATATCTATCCAGAGGTAATGTGGACATGATAGATAATGAATCTCGTTTCTGTTTAGAGTATACGATACTATCAGAGGTAATATGAACGTGACAGATCATAACAACTCAAAAAAAATGGATTAACATCTATTCAGAGGCCATAGGGACACGATAGATAAGAAAAGAAGTAGACTTAATATTTATTCAAAGGTCATGAGAACATGATAAATAACAAATCCCCCTTTTTTTATCAGCTGGTAAGACAGAAGATCAAAAAGTCTCTTTTAAGAAGACAAATAATCAGCTTAACCAAACATTGGTAGCTGGGGAATAAAGAAGAAATTTAAATATAATATTTCTTCAAGAATTTGCCATTGATTGGCATCATGAGAAAATCTCCATTAGGTTTAGACAACCTATAGGCACCATTAGAGAAGACTGTCTCGACCACATAAGGACCTTCCTATTTTGCTTGGAATTTCTTTTTGCTCTTATGAGTCATCACCATCGGTCTTCGGACAGCTAGAACTAGCTCACCGACTCTAAATACCCTCTCTTTAACTTTACGATTGAAAGTTCGAGATATACGGACTTGATATAACTCGATATGTTGTTGTGCTTGAAGACGCTTTTCGTCCAATCCTTCAAGTTCTTTAAGTATCAACCGATCATTATTCTCCGTAGTTAGCTCATTAGCAATGGCTATTCTAAGAGATGGAATCTGGATTTCCAGCGGAAGTACAGCCTCACATCCGTAAACCAGTGAGAATAGTGTAAAACCAGTAGGAGTTCGGACTGTCGTTCGGTAAGCCCATAAACATTCTTCAAGTTTCTCATTCCAATCTCGTTTATTAGAAGAGACAAACTTTTTGAGAAGTTTAATGATTGTCCTGTTGAAAGTTTTGGCCAAACCATGAGCAGCTGGATTATAAGCCGTAGAAGCCAGATTTTGGATCCGATTCTTGTCACAAAATCGATAAAATGCTTGACTGGCAAATTGTGGTCCATTGTCATGGATTATCCTTCGGGGGATCCTAAAATGATAAATGACATGGTGTTTAATGAAGATAATCACATTAGATGTTTTTACTTCAATAAGGGAAATCGCTTCCGCCCACTTAGAGAAATAATCTGTTATGGCCAGAATAAATCGATGTCCTTTGACAAAAGGAGGATCAATCGGACCAATAATATCCATGCCCCAAGCTTCGAAGGACCAAGAAGCTGCTGTAGGATGTATGAATTCAGATGGTTGATGAATAAAATCAGCATGAATCTGACATGCTTTACACCATCTGGCGTACTCCACAACATCTGATATCATAGAAGGCTAATAATACCCCATTCTTCGAATACGATCCTACAATTTTGGACCGGGTTGATGGGCACCACAAATACCATCATGAGCTTCACGGAGTGTTTGCTTAGCTTCACGCTCAGAGAGACAACGAAGTAAAAGTCCGTCATAAGAACAACGATATAACATATGTAAAGAAGAATCATAGTAGAATCGAAATGATCGTCTCTTGATTGATGCAGCTTCTTTTGGATCTTCAGGTAAAATTCCATGAACCGCATAATCAATGAATGGATTTCTCCAATCCCTTTGTTGAGAACTTGATTCTGTAGTATAACTCTGTTCAATATGCAAGTTATTTTTTACACAGAATAAGTCTCGATCCAACAAAGTAATGGTATTTTATCTTCTAATTGGAACAGCTAAGTCTATAGCTAGACTAGTAAGAGCATCAGCTTCCAAATTTTGATAACGTGGTACGAACTCAATGAAGAATCCTTTAAATGAAAGGACCAGTTCGATTACCACTTGATGATAAGGGATGAGGTCAGGATTTCTGACTTCATATGTCCCTCTAACCTGATTAACAATCAGTTAAGAACCTCCATAAGCTTCCAGGAACTCAATGTCCAATTATTTTGCTACTTGGAGTCCAATTAGCAGAGCATTATATTCTGCCACATTGTTGGAACATGGTTCATTAAGAGAATAAGCACGGTATATGACCATTTTATCAGGAGAGACCAAGACGATGCCTACTCCGGAGACAATATTGCCTTTAGGTCCAACCCGTGATGCTCCATCAAAATATACTTGCCAAATGTCATCCTTCAAAGTCATGTTGCAATCTACGACTTCATCTGGAATGTCCTCATATAGCTTCGATGTTTCAGGTATAGGGTGAGCGGCTAAGAAATCAGCTAATACTTGGCCCTTCACTGATTTTTGAGGTACATAGACCATGTCATAAGGAGTAAGCAACATCGCCCAGGTGGCTAACCTGGAGTTAAGTATGCTCGATTTTCTCATCAATATCCAAATAGGATTTATTCTGGAGATGACATGGATAGTCTGTCCGGACACATAATACGTGTCTCTTGAACAGCAAAAACCAAGGCCAGACATTCCTTCTCTATAGGAGTATACCTGTGTTCAGCTCCAACCATCATTCGACTAAGATAATAAATTGCCTGCTCATGACCTTTCTCACTTTTCTGTGCAGGAAGAGCACCAAGTGAATGATCCAAGGCTCGAACATAGAGCAAAAATGGTCTTCCTACCACTAGAGGTACCAGAACAGGTGGATCTGTAAGGTATTGCTTGATGTCATTAAAGGCTTTCTGACATGCTTCATCCCAAACAAACGATACTCCTTTCTTTAATAGACGGAAGAAAGGTTGACATCTCCCAGAAAGATTAGATATAAATCTCCTGATATAAGCAATACGACCTTAGAAACTACGAAGTTCTTTTAGATTGCGTGGAGGACGCATTTCAAGAATCGCTTTGATTTTGTCCGGATCAACATGGATACCTTGAGAAGTGATGACAAATCCCAAAAACTTGCCACTGGAAACCCCTAAGAAAGACTTAGTAGGATTCATCTTCAATTGATGTTGGCGCATCAACTCAAATACTGCCTTCAAGTCTTGAATATGATCATCTTTTGACCGACTTTTGACAGCAATGTCATCTACATAACATTCAACTATTTTCCGTAGATGTTCTTGAAAAATGTTGCTCATAGCCCGTTGATACGTAGCACCAGCATTTTTTAGACCAAATGGCATAACCATATAACAATAAACCCCAAGGAGTGTACGGAAAGCAGTATGCTTTTCATCTCCTGGATACATCTTAATTTGATTGTATCCTGAAAATCCGTCTATGAAAGACATGCGTTCAAAACTACATGTGTTGTCTATCATGACATCGATAATCAGAAGTGGAAATTTGTCTTTCGGACAAGCTGTATTAAGATCTCAAAAATCTATACAAACTCGGACTTTTCCATTCTTCTTCATAACAGGAACAATGTTGGCAACCCAATCTGGGTGTTGTTCTTCACGAACAAAGCTACATGTGATCAGCTTTTTAACTTCTGCTTTAATTGCGTCCATCATATCTGGTCGAAAATGCCTCTGCTGTTGTTTCACAAGCTTGGCATTAGGAAGAATATTGAGTTTATTAGTAGCTATTTTAGGATCTAGACCCGACATATCCTCATAACTCCATGCGAAGATATCAATATATTCTTTAATCAGTTTTATCAACTCTTCCTTTTCATCTTCAGAAAGATTTTTACTGATGAATATCGGCTTAGACGTAGTTCCATCTCCGACGTCAATCTAGACAATTTCATCTTCTGTAGGTGGCTGTCGCTGTTCAAAACAAAGCTCCCACTGAGTGTCCATTTGTTGTGCCTAAGGGTCATTCTCAAATGGTTCCGATTCACCATCAGTTTGAACCATGTTAACTGAGAATATACACTCAGATTCATCATAATAGTCTCCTCCAGAATATGAGGGTTGTAAAAAACTGGAAGAACTTTCTTCTTCCATATCTTCCTTACATATGTGGGGTGTATCCGATTCGATGAATTGGATTTCTTCAGAATCTGAAGATTGTAAAGAACTGGAAGAAAATTCTTCTTGTATATCTCTATTAAACATGTGGAACGGATCGTATCCCAACCCATGCCGAATTTTTTGGTAAAATGGATCACCACATAATGGTAACCGTCTACCTTTGCCTTGATTGAGACCTTGCATAGTCTTCAAATCATATCCCATATTCTGGACAATCTTGAGAGATTGTTGACTATATTTGTCAATTCAGATTCTTCATTTATCTTTATCTCTGAGATCATCTATCTGAGTAACCGGAATATTTCTAGCCAAGCCAAACACAATTTGGCGCTTGTTTTTCTTATCAGACGGAATCACAAAATAAGATTCTTCGTGACGTCTATAAGTTACCCAAGCTTGTGATAAAGCGGCTACAGGAAGAAGATAGGGTGAAGATGTTAGGAACCTTTGAGCATAAGGTCCAACATCGACATGAGGAGGAAAAATTTTTTCCTTATGGTCAATATATAAGGTTTTCTCTGTATTTATGTCATTTTTACATTGATGACTTTGATCATCAGACGATAAAGTCATTCTTTTAATAAATTTGACAGCCATATACTCCAAAAGGAAATCTTCATTGATATTAGAAAGTACAGAATGATCAATATTTACATCATTTACAAATTGACTACTACGCTTTGGATTGATCATTAACGGACCGTCATCCGTCTTCTGCGTAGGCTTGTCAAGGTTGATAATCAGTAGTGATTCTGGAACGTTCGTACGAGAAGTACGTCCCTTGACCTTGATCATAAGGGGTTGAACTTGGCTCTTGACTGGAATTTTCACAGATTCCTCAGACGAAGCTCGAGTTCTTCCTTTAACCTTGATCATCAGGGGTTGATCATTGACAGGTTGGGGTTAGATTCGACTTTGACTTTAATCTTCAAAGGTTGCTCTTCCGGAGGATCTTCATTGACTGATTGATCTTCTGCAGGTGATCGATCTTCGGCCATATCTGATATCTCCTTCATATGCTCTTGTTTGTAGAGTATTAAATCCGAGAAATAGGCTTCAACACCCTTAAAAGGATTGATATCTGCAAATTTAGTCTTCACAATCCCTTGAGAATCTACGTACTTGAAGCATTGGTGGAGAGTTGAAGCCACAATGTTATGCTCATGTATCCACGGTCTTCCAAGAAGGATGTTGTAAAATACATCTGAGTTGATAACATAAAATGTCACCATAGTTCGAAGATTACCAATTTGAATCTTCAGACGAATCTTCCCCAGTGGTTTACTCTTTCCAGAGTTGAAACCAACTATTGTTGTACTAGTGTAAGTCAGATCACTAGTAGAAATCCTCAAGGGTCGTAGCATACTTTGAAGAATAATGCTAATAGAAGACCCAGGATCAATGTAGATCCTGTCAATTTTAGTAGATTTAATATACCATGTATAGCACAGAGGTCTGTCATGCTTATTATGCTTCAACAGCATATCTTCTTGTGTGAAAGTAATGTTAGAAATTATTTCCATCACACTATGATATTGTAGACATGACACTGGTATATTGTCAGGACCTTTGAGTTGAGCCAGGCATGAGTCTGCTTGTAGCAAAGCTTCGCTCAAAGTTTTTCGGCTTTCTTTCGAAAGACGAAGCAACTCAAAGATAGAGATTCTAGCCGGAGCATTAGCTAACTGGGCTAGAATGTCAAATATGTAGGGTTTCATCACTACCCCTTGATTTGTAGCAGATTTCAATGGGACGTCAAAGCGTACTGCTTTTTGTTTCCCCTTCTCAACCACAGATGGTTTATGAGGCCTTACTTCAGCCGGAGCAGGAGATGGTTTAGGTAGAAGTGTTTCAGTCACACCCTCTGTTTCTTGTGAAGTCCCCTCATAATCTTTGTGGTAATCTTTACCAGATCTCGTACCAGCAAAGGTTTCTTCTTCAGACTCGGGAAAATGAAGTACCATATTACAGGTTTTGTTCTTCTTTCCTTTAGTCTTCTTTTTGCGAGGATTTTTATGAGGGACTTCAAATCCCAATCCAATAGTGGATTTTTGACTTTGAAGTTGTAAAGGAAGTCGTATTTCTTTATCATAGTTCAAACCTTCTGCCTTTTGAAAGTTATAGCCCATCTTCTTCATGAGATGGACTGATTGTTGACTATACATGTGAATGGGCAGCGGACTTTCAATAGATGGTTCAGCAGAAAAGGGAGGAATAGGGACCTGTGTAGCCACAGGAGGAATAGAAATCTCTGTAGCCATAGGAGAAGGAGGATTTGGGA
Source organism: Iris pallida (assembly GCA_029216955.1). NCBI lineage: Eukaryota > Viridiplantae > Streptophyta > Magnoliopsida > Asparagales > Iridaceae > Iris > Iris pallida. Next base: position 7,018,136 of record JANAVB010018797.1, read on the forward strand.
TAGGAGGAAAAATCCCTATAGGTGCTTTTTCATAAGCAACAAAGACTTGTTGTGTCCTGTATAAGGGGACACTATTCATAGCTAACCACTGCTGATGAGATAGTTTGAGTTTGGTAGGAGGAGCCAAACTTGGAGGGCATATATTCAAACCCCTCAATCTATTCTCCAAAGGAATGTCGTCCCAGAGATGATCCAAATCATCATGATCTGGAGTAACAACATGAGAAATCATATTGCAGGTTTTGACTTTCCTACCTTTCTTGGATTTTGAAGTTTTACTTTCATCTTCCATTTCAGGTACTAAGTCAGGATGTACCCACATGATTTTACCATTTTTAATATGAGAGGCAATAATCCTTTATTTTGCTCTTGAGCAGGCGGGATATTCATAATTTTCATCGTCGTCTTTGGAATTGGGACAATTACATCTGAGAGTTGCTGTAGAGAAAAATCTCCAAATTGAAGAGAAATCATATTGGTTGTGACCGTATGCTCATCGTTGGTTAAAGCGATGGCATTAGCATTTATCAGCTCCTGGATTTTCTTCTTCAAGACATAGCAAGCCTTGGTAGGATGATTTATATATCTGGGATAGATACAATACTTGGGATTGTCGCTCAGATTCACCTCATTAGGTCTTTTCGGCTCTGGAATCTGGAGTTTGCCACTCTTTACCAGACATTGGAATATCCCTGGGATATTACTGTCATCGAAAGAGTATTCTTCTTTTGGCTTGGAAGACTCTTGATTATTCGGCATCATTTTGGGTTTTGAAAGATTAACCACTAGGGTTTCCTTCCCTTTTCCATTACGATTGCCGGAATTATTACCTGAAGAGTTCTTCTTCCCTTTGTCTTCTGAAGCGAAGATCATCCCGTGTTCACGAGCCAACCTACCATTGGTCTCGGCTGAAACTGCTGCTGTGATGAACGAGGCCCAATCTGTGAATTGAGAGCCCGTAAAGACAGCAATGGATGGTCGCAGATTCATCTTGCATGTATCAATCAATGCTGAATCTGGCATATCCGGAGGCATTTTCAAAGTGGCCTATCGAAAATGTTCAATGAACATCCGGGTATCTTTCTTCTCCTTTTGTTTGATTTCTATTAAGGAGGACATATTCATATCCATGTCTCCTTCATAGAAGCGGAAGAGAAATATTGCTTTAAACTCGTCAAAAGACGATATGCAATTGTCGGGTAGACTGCGATACCAGTTATAGGCTGAACCTGTCAAACACCTAATAAAAACTCAGGTGAGAAGAGCATCATTCTTCTGCAGATGCACAGTCATAATATCAAAGTAATTGATATATTGAGTAGGAGAGGCTTTTCCATCAAATAACACCATCGATTGTGGCTTGAATTTTGGAGGAAATGGTTCATCATTCCAATGAGGAGGATAAGGTTGCTTAATCCCTAACCTCTGGAGTTGATCCTTGTGCTTCAGAACTTCAAACTGTGCTTTTAGCTCACGCACGGCTTGAATAGCTTCATTATTTTGAGGAAGCACATTCGATTGAATAGTTGTTGGATGTACCGTAAGCCCCACCGGAGGTGGTACATCTTCTGGAATGATAGGATCTGGAGATGCAGATTTTTGATTGACAGTAGGCTCCTGACTAAGATTATTCAAAGGTACCTCTACCCCTTGACTATCTTGAGTTTGTGCTGCTACCTGCACCGGAGTTACCACTGCCGGCTGAGCAGTTTGGTGAGTCATTATTATTTGATGCATACTTTGCATCATAGCAAGCATGTCCTTCTGCGACTGCTCAACTACAGAGAGACGTTGTTCTGTATTAGTAGTTGACGTCTCTGGTTCATCTTCGATAGCATAAGATTCAACCTCCCTTGAACATACAGAGGGATTAGTATAGAGGTATGAATCAACACTATCAGTTTCAGACTCCAAAGACTGAGTACCCCCAGCCTCTGAATCTGAAGTTTGCAACTGTCTTTGACTTCTCAAACGGGTATGCTGATATACTCCTTCAAAGGAATCAAGAAGTCGGTTGAACTGTTGTTGACCAGGAGTTTGGGATGAGTTGCGTCTTGGACGTCGTCCTCTATTAGTATGAGATGCCATATTGACTGATGCATACGACAACTCTTGTTCTTGGTCATCAACTGATTGTTGAGGCACATTGTAGCCTAACCGGTCAAAAAATGACCGTTTAGAAGCCGAACAGCAACATTTGATTACTATCTGGTGACATTCACAATGATGATTTTCTTTGGGGAGTGTCACAGAAGATTTTCTGTCTTTACGTTTTTGTACAAGCAGCTCGCGTAAATCAGAAGGGGTGGAAGAAGTAGTCTTCTTTATTATATTTAGGATAGAGAATCGTTTAGTCCCTTGTGTATAAAGAAGATTACTGGCTGCATTAGCAGAACCAAACCGAACGTTTTTATGCGCCTGGAGTTGCGTGCGTAAATCTTGAGATTTTTGTGCACAAAGGACTCCATCAGCATTACGCATAATTTGAAGGTTTGGTACTTTGCGTAAAGCAGTGTAAGAAGGCTGTTGGTGGAAAACCGAAGTTTTACCAATAATAGAATTTATGTTTTTATGCTGCATGCGTGTAGGCAAATTCATTTTAGATGCGGAGGCATCATTATGAATTTTATCTACTCTGTCACCGACAGGAGATTTACCTTTACGTGTAGAGCACAAACATGAGTATCTGCCACGTCACACATGGAAGATTTTCCTTTACGCGTAGAGCGTAAAGCTTGGGTGTCTACAACGTCACAGACGGGAGACTGGTTTTTACGCACAGAGCGTAAAGTTTGGGTGTCGACCACACACAGACGGGAGACTGGTTTTTACGCACAGAGCGTAAAGTTTTATTTTTATGTACGGAGCGTAAAACTTGATTTTTACGCGCAGAGCGTAAACTTTGAGAGTCTACCACGTCACCGACGGAAGACTGGTTTTTACGCCCAGGGCGTATTACTGAAGTAGAGACTGCCTCGTCAAAGACGGGAGCCTCCACAACAGGAGTAGGAAGGATTCCTTTGCCTTCAGAGACAGCAGGGAGATCCGAGGATGCTTTGGACTTAGAAATCCAAACTTTTTGTGCCTTTTGTGATTTCTGAACATTGGAGCAGCGAGTACTACCCCCAGTTCGGAGCATTTCTTCGTAGACAGTCTGGTCGAAGTGCACAACCAGAGTCTTCTTTGTCGATCCGACCGACACATCATCATATTGAGAAATTGCCTTCTCATCAGAGAAGAAGGTCGTCCCCAGCAGAGTCGTCATTTTGTTTCACTTAACAAAATGCCTAAAATTGGCTTTTGAAAGAAAACTAGAAAAAAGTACAAAAGTACAAATTGTTCTAGAAAGTATTGCTATGGAAGTCTGATCTGAGAGCGGTCACTTTGTTCCTTGGACCATACGATGATGATGAAGAAAACTGCTTAAAGAAGATGAACAATCGGAAGAACTAAGTCACCAAAAAGGTATCGAGCAATGGCATTGATGGCACAGTCGAATGCTTTCCTGCTTTGCTTTACCCTGTTCTTGAGAAAAAGATGAAGAAATGCTTCTGGGAATATCACTCTGAAAGTATGAGTTTTCTCAGAATCTCCTCTCCTGTCTCTCTATTTTCATCCCTTGTTATGTTCAAAATAAGTCTATTTAGCGACTAAACCCATTGTGTGTAATAAGCAACCAAATTGGATCTTTACGCTAATAACTATCACCCACGAACTTGACACGTGTCCCATGTAGAGCTTTGATCTCTACGTATGGTGACACGTGTCCCACTACTTCAACAAAATGGAAAGAGCATGTACACACGTCCCTCGATAAGTGTGGCATGAAAGCCACGTAAGTAGACCACGTTTCCATGTAGCCAGAAAAGATCGGGCGTAAAAAATGATACAAAGTATACTTCCAGCGTAACGTACTTCCAACGTAAAGTAGCAAACTGGGCGTAAAATAACCCAAAATAGACTTCATGCGTAAAAGTGGCTGAAAAATAGCCTCAGCCTTGAGCGTAAAATTAGCTCAAATAAACTTTACGCGCACAACAGCTTTGAGCGTAAAAAGCTCGAATAACTTACGTGTATAAAAGAAGTCATCACTTGAGCGTAAAGTAGCCCATCTGCACACTATACGACGAGTATTGGGTTTGGTGTAAATTAAATCCTCTCGGTATCTGTGCAATCCTGCTGTCAGAGAATCATTGTGTCAGAACAAGAATCACACACATTAAATGCAGCCTGACAGCCTGTCCTCCGAGTAAAGTTCAGCAGATAGCCCTCACGTAAAGTAGCTCGCGTAGAGAGTATCTCGTATAGAGAGTAGCTCGCGTAGAGAGTAGCTCGCGTTGAGTTTTATTCTGGTTGATTTGTGTAAAGTTTCTCAACTTCTTTGACTTGGTCTATGAAGTACTTTTTATGCTCCTACAACGATTGGTATTCATTTGATGACAACTATTCTGTATACTCTGTGAGTTGCGCCTAGGCGCAACCTGAACAAATTTTTCTCACATACTCAAATGCTGCCACGTTCCTATGCACTGAGTTGCGCCTAGGCGCAACCTAATCAAGCGCAGTTTGACTCGTTGACTGAAGCTCGTGCAACCTGATAAAGTTGAGGCAACTTACGTTCTAAAGTAGGATGATGTGGCGCACATGCCACTAATCTCTCAAAACGTGTCCACTACTCTATACACGATCATGCGCATCTCAATCATATGATGTCACACGTCTAAATACAGTTAGTACGCGTTCGAGTAACTGAATGAAAGTTGGCGCAACCTAAAGTCGTGCAGTTCAACCTCGCACACATCAGAATAACTACTAAAATAGTTATTTCCAGAACTCTATAAATAGAGTTTCCAATCATAATCAAGGCATCAGAGATCAAGAGTTCTTCCAAAAGTGCTGCTGCATTCTCCAGAGGCTTTAGTCTTCAAGTTCACATAGTCCAAGGGATAAAGCGATCGTCTTCTGATCGGATTCCTAAAGTTGTACTTCCCCAGAATTTATTGTACTTTGTACAATTCTTTTAAAGGTTGGAATAAACTTTTTATTTTTGCAAACAAAACCATTTTGTACGATTCTTTGTACTTTGTACGATTCTTTGTACTTCCCCAGAATTTATCGGCATGGGTTATTCGGGTACTTTCGCACAGGGCTCGCTACCCGCTGCGAAAGGGTCGCCGTCTAACCCAACTATAGTCCGTGATGGCTTGACATTGCCAGTGACCTTCATACCCTTTCACTGCTTAACTAATGCACGTGATACGGGATGAATATGATAGCTGCTTAATGTTTACAATTTCATATGCTTGCATCAAACATGTTAACATGCAAATTGATCAGGATGGTTAGAAAGATTACATAATTAGCTAGCTAACATGTTTATAAAACTGCGTGAATCAAATGCAGAGCTTGGATTTTAATTAGCCATTCGCCAGTACATGTGCTCGTACTGATCCTTGCTCTTTGCAGGTCCCGTGAACCAGGAAGGATGCGCCAACTAGCTCGATGACGATCGTGATTTTAAAGCTTCGGTCGCGCATCGAAGACTTCTCTTGCAACTCCACTTTTGAAGACTCTCAACCGTCCAAGAAGATTCCTCAGCGTCCCTCCATTCTAGGTTACTGGAAGACTCTGTTATATATTAAGGAATTTGTGCAATGTATGGAACGACTATCTCATCGGCACTCTTTCGTAATTGAGTCATGTTGTAGCCCGTGCGGCATGAGTCCTGTACCGGAGTCTGTAAATGATGTCTATTATCAATAAACATCAAAGTTCTCTTTACTTAAAGTGTGATTCAATTTGTCTGCTTGCTCTCTTAGATCACGTGTCTCGGATAACCTTATGACTATGCCTTGTGCGATCGTAAACTAGGTTCGCACGGCATCATGCTCGGGGGACGACTATCGCTTCAACGGAATCGGGGCATGATATAATGGTATCAGAGCACGGCTTTACGTCTTTGGCCTCCAGTGTCGAGTTTTTAGTCTCAAACCGTTGACCTCGTGTCGATGAGATGAGTTATTCCATACGCTGAACCCAGGACATTTCTGAAACTAACAAGAGTTTTCTTTCTTTTCCCTGCAGTTGCGAGAGCTCAAGCAAAGGATGAGACGAGCGCTTCCAGCGGCTCGAGTAGTTCCAAACCCGAGCATTTCGTCAACCCAACGGGGATGACGCCTACCGTAGCCGGATCTTCCGGCAACCCGATACAACGGATGCTGCAGATGCTCGAAATATAGCAACGCCAAAATGAGCTCCATCATCAGCAAGCGAAGGCACGTCAGACCCAGTTCGAGAATCGGTTCGAGGCTCAATTCAAGCTGCAGCAGCAGCTGAATACACTCTAACAAATTGTACAATCGATTTTGGTCAACAAAAATTCAACGATGACGCCTGCCATAACCGAGCCTGCGGTTCGATCCAATAAAGCTGAACCGAAGGCGCCCGTGCTCTCACCTGCGGCACCGAGAAGTTCTAACTTCAACGTGTCAAAGTTCACAAAAAGCTGTCGCACTTACTTTAACGGCACAGAAGATCCCTCCGTGGCGATCGACTGGTTGGAGGAGCTGGAAGACAAGTTCGAGCTTCTAGGTGTCGAAGACTCGAAGAATGTCGAGTGTGCTCAACTTCTACTTCGAATGAACGCGCACGATTGGTGGGCCGTACAGAAGCGGGCAATTCGACGTAAAGACAGGATGGCGGCGATCCCATAGGCCACATTCAGAAATACGTTTGAGACTGAATATCTTTCTGCAGCCGTGCGACAGCAAAAAAATGAAATTATGCAGTTGAGACAAAGGAATATGACAATACAATAATATGCGGTCGAATTCAACAAACTTGCCAAATTTGCTAGAGCATATCTACCTACAACTGCAAATCGAGCTCGACGATTCGAAGTGGGCCTGCGTTCCTCTATTTATGCTCATGTTTCGGTGCCTGAATACAAAACCATGGGCGAGACACTCAACCATGCCCTCCGTCTGGAGTCCGAGTATCCTCCTGCTACTACTAGCAATGTTCACTTTAATAACAAACACCATAGTAATATTGGGGACAACAATGCACACAAGCATCAAAATTGCGGCAACGAAGGCGGCAACCAGATGAAGGATCGAATAGTCTACAATTTCTACCACAAAGAGGGGCACATGGCCAACGAGTACCGATTGAAGAACGGAGCATGCTTCGGGTACGGCCGAATGGACCACATTGCACGTAACTGTCCAGAGAAGACAAACTAACGCCCCCAACAACATCATCAGAATCGAGGCCAAGCACCTCAGGCTCCACCGACCGCACAACAGAATGGCCAAGACCATCGCCCCAATTCTTAGGGTCGCGTCTACTCCATGACTCGAGATGAAGCGTTCACATTGGATACAGTCGTGACAGGTATACTACAATTCAGTAATAAACCTGCTCGTGTATTGTTTGATTCAGGTGCCACGCATAGTTTTATATCGACGGACTTCACCGCCGAGCACAAATTTCCTCTGACACAGCTGGGTCTCGATCTTACTGTTAACGTACTGTCGGGAATGCTACTAATTACAAATTTAGTCTGTGAAGATGAAATCATCTGTATAGGATGTCAAAAGATCAGTCTTGATGCGATAGTTCTAGATATTAAGGACTACGATATCATTCTGGGGATGGATTAGCTCGGTCCATGCAATACAACAATAGACTGTGCTGAAAAGAGGGTCACATTCTGGAGTGCCTGAATTCTGCTATTCGTGTGGGGAGGCGTCGCCGACCGGCATGGTGATCTTCGCAATATCTGCTCGACGGATGCTATATTCCGATTGTGAAGGCTATCTAGCGTCCGTTCGAGACATGCGATAGGATGGTGCAAACGTTGGTCAGACCGAAGTTGTGGTAGAATTTCTATATGTGTTCCCGGACGAACTATCCGGCATGCCACCCGATCGAGAGATTGAGTTCACTATCGATACATTCTTCGATACCTGACCAATCTCTAAAGCCCCATACAGAATAGCCCCTGCATAGCTTAAAAAACTCAAAGTACTGTTGCAAGAGTTACTCGACAAGGGATTCATTCGACCCAGTGTCTCGCCATGGGAAGCGCCCGTGCTGTTCGTCAAGAAAAACGATGGCTCACTTCATCTTTGTATCGATTACTGTGAGCTGAATAAAGCCACCATCCGGAATAAATACCCCTGTCCCGCATAGACGATCTATTTGATCAGCTACAAGGAGCTACGGTATTTTCTAAAATTGGTCTGCGTTCGGGTTACCATCAACTCAAGTTTAAGCCGGACGATGTGCCAAAGTCTGCCTTTCGTACTCGATACGGCCATTACAAATTCCTGGTAATGTCGTTCGGCCTAACGAATGCCCCTGCTATTTTTATGGATTTGATGAATCGGGTGTTCCGACCATTCCTCAATAAGTTAGTAGTAGTCTTTATCGATGATATACTCGTCTACTCGAAGAATAGGCAGCAAGACACTGAGCATCTATGGACCGTGCTTCAGACCCTTCAAGAAAATTAGTTATATGCGAAGCCAAGCAAATTTGAATTCTGGTTGAGCAGCGTCGCATTCCTCGGACACATCATTTCAGCTGAAGGCATTGCAATCGATCCAAAGAAAGTTGAAGCCGTTATCGATTGAAAACGGCCAACGTCCGTCGACGAGATTCAAAGTTTCCTTGGCTTAGCGGGATACTACCGATGCTTCATGAAAGACTTCACGAAGATCGCATCACCTCTGACTCGCCTCACCCAGAAAGGAGTCACATTTGAATGGTCAGACGACTGTGAAGCTTCCTTCCAGGAATTAAAGCAACGGCTCGTCTCGGCCCCGATACTCATACTTCCAGAAGAGACTAAGGGTTTCCAGATATTCAGCAACGCGTCCGGTCAGGGCTTGAGGTGCGTGCTGATGCAGCAAAACAAGGTTATATCTTTTGCTTCCTGACGGCTAAAGTCGCACGAGAAGAACTATCCTACTCATGACCTGGAGTTAGCGGCGATTGTGTTCACGTTAAAATTGTGGCATCACTATCTTTATGGCATGGCGTGCACGATCCATACCGATCACAAGAGCCTCAAGTATCAATTTATGTAGAAGGAACTGAACTTGCGACAAAGACGTTAGCTTGAACTGATCAAATATTACGACTTGACTATTGACTATACACCGGAAAAGGAAAATGTTGTGGCGGACGCTCTGAGTCGGAAGTATATTGCCTCGCTATCCATCGACCGCAGACTGTTATATGACCTAGAAGAGATGGGCATCGAACTTCGAGTCCAATTCAGGAATGTGTAGTTGGCAAAGTTGCAGTTAGAGCCGAGCTTGCAAGAAAAGATCAAGACCGCTCAAAAGGACGATCCTTACCTGAAAAAAATACGAGAGCTAATCTCGACGGGTAGGACGACCGACTTTGCGGAAGACGGAACGGGCATGCTTCGATTGAAGGTAGGCTATGCGTTCCGGATAATTCAGAACATAGAAATGAGATATTGTCGGAGGCACACTATGCGAAGTATACCTTGCATCTCGGTAGTACGAAGATGTACAAGGACCTCCGCACAAACTTCTGGTGGCACGGAATGAAAAGAGATATGGCACTCTTTATGTCGTAATGCATAGCCTGTCAGCAGGTGAAAGCTGAGCACCAGAGACCGGGCGGAGAGATGCAGAATCTGGCAATTTTGGAAGGGAAGTGGCAGCACATGTGCATGGATTTTATTGTTGGTCTGCCGAAGACACCTTAGGAAAATAATGCCATCTTAGTCATCGTCGATCGACTAACCAAGTTAGCACACTTCATTGCAATTAAAGTTACTTGGAGAGTTGATCGCATGGCGCAGATTTAACTTGATGAGATAGTACGGCTGCACGGAGTTCCAGTATCCATCGTCTCTGATCGGAATTCACGGTTAATGTCGCAATTCTGGAGTAGCCTTCAGTCGGCTCTAGGTACCAAGTTGCAGTTCAGCTCGGCTTACCAACCTCAGACCGACGGCCAAACGAAGCACGTCAATCAGCTTATCGAAGACAAGCTACGACTCTGCGCAATTGACTTCAAATCAAGCTGGAATGTTCATCTACCTCTGGCTGAATTTGCATACAACAATAGCTATCAATCCAGCATCCAAATGGCATCGTATGAAGCCTTGTACGGACGAATGTGCCGATCACCCATTTGCTGGGACGAAGTCGGAGAGCGACAGATTCTCGTCTCGGAACTGGTGGAACAGATTGTGCAAAAAGTTTGGCTCATTCGGGAAAGATTAAAGACCGCACAGAGTCGTCAGAAAAGCTATGCGGATGTTCATCGTCGGCCCCTCGAGTTTCAAGAAGACGATCATGTATTTCACAAAGTGTCGTTCATGCAAGGAGTTACTCGGTTCGGCGCGAAGGAAAAGTTGAGTCCGAGATTCGTTGGGCCGCTCGAAATACTCGAGCAGGTCGCCCTAGTGGCCTATAAAATTGCTATACCGTCGGCGCTAGAAGGTGTACACAATGTCTTCCACATCTCTCTCAGTTGCGGAAGCACGTGCACGACCCTAGCCATGTGGTAGATCTTGGCCAGCTGGAGCTGAAGTTCGACTTAACCTATATTGAAGTGCCAGTTCAAATCTTAGAACGCAAGGATAAGCTGTTGCGAAATCGAGCGATCCCTCTCATCTGCGTACTCTGGCATAACCATTCGGTCGAAGAGTCGACGTGGGAGCTTGAATCGGAAATAAAGGAGAAATTTCCTTCATTGTTCTCGTAGAGGTAGGTTCTATCCTTAAGTTTCGAGGATGAAACTTTTTATTCGTTGGTAATGGTGTAATGCCCCGTCCCTATATCGTGCCCCGTTTCTGTCTATGGGGTGCTTGAGAAAGGAACATTGTCGCTATCGATTCGGTCGGGACCGATAAGTCAGAATCGGTCGAGTCGATCGAACGGGAACGATTGAATTAAGATCCAATCTATGTTATGGAATGACTTCTTCGGAACCAAGTCCCATATTCAGCAGGTTGCGCCTTAAGGATTGGCTCTGCGGCTGAGTCGGGAGAGTCCTCCCGTTGCTCTGGTTTTCATGTCATACTTGATTTGGCTTTGGCTTTGGTTTTCGTGAATGTTTTCAATGGGTTTTCGTGACTTGTATTTTCGAGCTTCGCATTCATATCGAAATTCCTTGAATTAGACAGTGTTCTAATCAGTTTCTTATGAAATTACAGGTGATCGCGTAGGCGACGTCAACGAAGCCAACCAGTCGCTCGCTTGAAGCAAGTCTAAGGTGAGTGGCTGACCTCCTTCGCCTCGTCCTTCTATTTCAAAATCAATATAAAGTTAAATGAATGCTTGTCATAATAGTGTAGAATCAAAGAAATCTTGGCACGATTTTTCACGAAACACTTGCTATCAAACTGCCGGTATTGAAAATAGAAAATGTGTCTTCATATGCAATTCCACTTAGCCTATGCAAAACAATGAATGAATCGATTAATGTTTATGACAACGATATGGCTAAGTGAGTAAATCGACTAAGTTCAAAAGAAAGGCCAAGTTTCGCACATAAAAGAGAAAGAATAAGGTTCTAGAAAAGAGAGCATTTTTCAAGACTATACAAAACAGTCATTAGACAACTTGTCGACAAGGTGTAGTTTCCTCGAACGGTTGCCTAGGCCAAGGGACCGATTCGGCCCAGAAGGAACGAGTATAGCAAGCGCCAGCCTTTCATCGACGTGGGTTATTCGGGAACTTTCGCACAGGGCTCGCTACCTGCCGCGAAAGGGTTGCCGTCTAATCCAGCTATAGTCCGTGATGGCTTGACATTGCCAGTGACCTTCACATCCTTTCACTGCTTAACTAATGCACGTGACATGGGATAAATATGATAGCTGCTTAATGTTTACAATTTTATATGCTTGCCTCGAAACATGTTAACATGTAAATTGATCATGATGGTTAGAAAGATCACAGAAATAGCTAGCGAACATGTTTATAAAACTGCTTGAATCAAATGCAGAGCTTGGATCTTAATTAGTCATTCACAGTACATGTGCTCGTACTGATCCTCACTCTTTGCAGGTCCCGTGAACCAGGAATGACGCGCTAACTAGCTCGGCAACGTTCATGATTTTGAAGCTTCGGCCGCACGTCGAAGACTTTTCTCGTAACTCCACTTTTGAAGACTCTCAACCGTCTAAGAAAGATGGCTCAGCGTCCCTTCATTCCAGCTCACTAGGAGACTTTGTTGTATATTGAGGGATGTGTGCAATATATGGAACGGATATCTCATCGGTACTCTTTTGTAATTGAATCATGTTATAGCCCGCGCGGCATGAGTCCTGTACCGTAGTCTGTAAATGATGTCCATTATCAATAAAGATTAAAGTTCTTTTTACTTAATGTGTGATTCAATTTGTCTGCTTGCTCTCTTAAATCACGTGTCTCGGATTACCTTATGACTATGACTTGTGCAATCACAAACTAGGTTCGCACGGCATCACGCCCGGGGGACGACTATCGATTCGACGGAATCGGGGCGTGACAGAGAGTGTAGTCGTGGTGCTTTGACTAGTGTATTAGCCATGCTAGGAAAGGCCTAGCCATAGCAGTGTCCCTACTAGGAAAACCAATCAAAGTTATGACTTGACCCCTACAAATGATTTAATTAGTTATTTATTAAGATTATGGCTTTTAGGAGACCTGGTCGTACCAATTTAGCCCGGACTTGACCCGAACCAAGCCCAAGCCCATGTAGTCGCGTAGTGCGTATGAGGACATCTCTAAAGACATATATTCATATATATGTATCTATATATATTGGGTAAATATTATAGTGTTGTTCCTAATAATTAAATATTTTTATAAAGAAACGTTAAATATATAATATCTGTTATTTTCTATAAGATTGGTATTTATTGTGGGTTATAGGATACATTTTCTTAAAACGTCTCTTTTTAGATTTTTGGAACTATGAAGCTATATATATATACTTGTGTATATCTGAGGTTATACACAATATGTAAATGTTAGACTCTATGTATTCATAACAATAGAATTTATTTATATAAATTTTAGTAATAGAATTAATAAATAGGTATTGCCACAATGGATTGTATTTTTGGAATAATTTGTAAATACTACTTATATTTGTTTAAAATGTGATATATATATATATATATATATATATATATATATATCTATATATATATATATATATATATATATATATATATATATTTATATATATATATATATATTATATATATATTATATTTTTATATATATATATATCTATATATATATATATATATATATATATATATATATAGTATATATATATATATCTATATATATATATATATATATTTAAAAATATATATATATATATACATATTTTTTATATTTTATATAATATATATATATATAATATATATATATATATATATATATATATATATATATATATATATATATATATATATATCTATATATATATATATATAAGCCTTATAAAATAAAACCAAAAAGAAAGAAAAAAGAACGGAAAATGAAATAAAGAAAAGGGCATTGTTCTTTTTGGAACAGTGCAAACCCAAGCCCGACCACCCATAGGAACACAGACCCGACTATACATATATAGATATAACGAGAGAGAATGAGAGGAATTGAGAGAACTAAAAAAAACTAAACCACTCGTCATCCTCTCGACCCCTGACCTTGGACGAACACATGTCACCTGTGCGCACCACCATGAGCCACTGCCAGCACCACCAGTGGTCGCCGAAACCGCCGCCAAGCTCTGTCTGCGTACAGCACAACCGCGAGCCCCCAAATTCATGGTACGATTACTCCGTCTATGTTTGTTCGTTTTCTGATCCGTAAATTGTTTTAGGAAGCCAGTATAACCAAGTTTCGATCCCAATAGATAGATTTTGTGATAAACAAGCACCTTGTCTAGAAAATCGATGAAAAAAATTATCGAAATCTTGTTCGAAAACATGACGTAAAGAGGTCGATGTACCCATGTTTACGAACAGATCATCGTCAACCTATTACCAGTTTTGAAAATCTATTTAAAATGACCAGTAGACAACCTATACGAGATTGACCCCCTTTTTGCAGAATTGTTTTTAAGGTATTATACAGCAAAATTATTCATGGTTAAAAATTAAGAAAAATCTGTTTTGAAAATCATAAAACTCTCCGATACGTCACGTGTCCCGTCAAACCGGGGCAACATGATCGCGAAACAAAAGCATCAAAAGGTGTGTATTGACTTCGTGGACGTGTGGACTTTGACGGAATTCAAATTGGTTGCATGTGCGCGACAAATTTGATGCGTATCCGTCAAAATTTACCGTATCGGCCTTTTTTGTAATTCTCCAATTACTTTGTGCACATTTGCCAAATCTAGACAAAAATTGCGCCAACAGAACCGTATCATTTTTCTGGTCCTGTATGCCATGTTTGGTCCGATTCTGAGACATTTGACCGGATCGTCGTTTTTGCGGGCCCCACGATCCGACTCGACGGGTGGATTTGTGCACGGCCCACCGGAATCCAACTTTAGATAAACCGTTGGATTCATCTCGTCAAACCGGATCCGTAGAAATATAATTTGATGACTTTAGAGACCATAGACTCTGGTACGCTTTTCATTGCAAAGTGGGTCCAACGGCAGATACCGTTTTGACCCAAAATTATCGTTTTATCTATTTTTCTTATTTCGGGAATGTTGGCAATGTCTGTTTCAACATCCAAAGTTGTTTGCGGGAGTCCAGGTTTCCAGACTCTTGATTTGACGAGTTGTTGCGGGACTTTTGCTACCACCAGGCAAGTACACCTTGCCAAACTTTACAGTACTTACATAATTTTTCTATACTGACATTCTTTTATGTCTCACTTGGTACATATTTCTCTCCTGCTTCATATCATGGGTACTTCCCAGGTTTACGTGCACGTAGATTATTACTCTTTCTTTTCTCATGTTACTAGCCATATTTGTCTATCGTGTTCATGTCTAGTAATAGTATTGCTTAGCCTTTGTTGTGTCCCTTTCACATGATTGAGCTGGACTTGACTTGACTCTTAGTTCTAGGCGAGGACCTTGTGATAGACGATGACTATACTTGACCACTCTCTGTTGTGTGCCCCTACTGAGCTGCGATAGAGACTTACTATAGGTTGTGAGCCCCAATTGAGTTATGATCTATAGGTCTGTGAGCCCCCACTGAGCTGTGGTTTATCCCGATTTACTCATAGTCATATTTATCAGCACGATTCTCGATGGCATGTCACTTCCTTATATTTTATTCTTGTACTACTCTGCAGTCTTTATTTCTTGTACTATTTCCTATCCCTCCTTGCATGTTATTATTGTTATAGTTGGCTTGTATATTCTGTGTCTTGCTAGTCCTCTGAGGACCTGGTGATCTCTTCAGGTATTAGATGGAGTTTTCATGGTTTAGTGCATTGAGGGATGACGGTTGCGTCGCCAAGACTTCAGGTATATTTAGTTGTGTTATTATCATATCTTCTATATTTATATTTTGTCCAGTATTTGACACTCGATGTTATTTTAGCCTACTATTTTACAAGCTTGCATTTTCTCCTAGCTTGTTCATGATAAACGTGTTATTAGGGATCCATTCTGATACATCTATCTATTCTAGAATCAGTATATTATGGTCTGATCAGCCTTACTGCACTTGATTCGTTATGTTATTGATATTGAGTGGATTGAGATGTAGTTGATTCTAGAACAACCAGACAGCTTATACGTATTCGAGCCGGGCTGGAGTCCTCTCGATGCGTAGCTGTCACGACCCGCACCCTGATTAGGGGCACGAGAAGCGGTTACGTCCATCCTACGCCGCAGTATCGGCGGTAGAACGCTGTATATAGGGTCTGTAAATACTACGACTAAACAGATAAATGTACCTGTACAGTATATACACTCCGAACGGAGGAATAGAGCAATACTGCCTCAATCACATAATCAAAACTAAGGTAGAAAGCATAGAAAAGAGATATGATAGAATAAGCAAGATCGAGTCCAGAAATATCCACAAGCCACAGCTAACACAAATCCAGAGTCTCAGAATAAATATAAGTATAAGATGCTACAACTGAAATAAACTGCTGGCTCGCAGGCCAGGCAAACCTAACTAACTAGGCTACTCCGGATGAGCGAAGTCAAGAGGCTCTACCACTAAGCCCCTGTCTAGGTCAAGTCCATCAGACTCTATCCCGTAGTAAGTCGGGCAATCAGCCTCTAAGTCATCTGTAAAATTTTGTCAACGTATCCTGTCAGGAAAATGAGCAAGTACAAACACTAACAGCAGTTCCATGTGAATTGACAAAAGCTATAAGAGACAGTATAATGAAATACAAGACAAAATCAACTGGAAATATATATATCATGATGTGAATACTGTAAAGGACGATAATGTCTATGTATATATAGGATGACTTGGAACTATTCGGAAGCCGAGTTACAACCCTTAAACCAAACAAGGACCGGGGTTGTAACCCTTCTCCCGAACAGAACTTAGTCACCCTAAGATAATAAATATAAAAGGTGCCTTGAATTATTAGTGCGTCATGTGATCGGCTTGGGAAAGGCTTTCCATCTGACCGACTATGAACCATGAATACAATAGAAATGATAAGGCCGGTCACCATGGAAAGCTATGAACCGTAGGGTAAGGCTTTACCCGTCGTGAGGTGAGGGTATAGCTATGAACCATGAGTACCATAGAACCATGTGGGAATTGATCACACAACCACTAATAACTCCCCCATCTCCGAATAGTACAATGGATCTGGACATGACACGTTATGACACAGGATTCCATAAGAGGGCAGCAAGTCCCCTTTTGAAATCGGTGTCTATACCAATACACTGAAACAAGACAGAACATGTATCAATATACCATGAAACTCTAGGAACAACATCCCATGTCATGATCCAATATATACTAGTCCGTGTACTGCCGTGACTGGAAATCGAGTATAACACTACAACTGAATCGGATATAGAAGATATCAAGACAATGAAAACTATCAGTGAATGTACTCGTCTGTGGTCCTGAGCTGATAGGGTGAACAGACGCTCAGAGTGATCACAGACCTAAAATAAGATACTATGAATCAAACAGGGCTAAATACTGAAAAAGAAAACTAATATAAGCCATGAATGCAAGTCTAAGTCAAAACTAGGTCAATCTAGGTCAGACTGAGTCACACTAGGTCATACTGGCTCATACTAGGTCATACTAGGTCACTGGAAGTCAATCCAAGTCAAACTAGGTCGATCGGGATCAACGGTTGACTTACAGTTGACTTTTGGTCAAAAAGTCAACTCTGGTCAACTATGGTCAACTCTAGGTCAACTTTAGGTCAAACTAGTCTAATGTTGACCAACTGTTGACTTTCAGTCAACTGGTCAACTCTGGGTTGGTTTCGGTCAAATCGGGTCGCTTAAAGGCTAAGTTTGACCTTCGGTTGACTTTTGTTGACTTTTGGTCAAAACGGTCAACCGACGTCAAAACTAGTCTTAGAGTACCATATTTGATCATTACCAACCACGGGGATCAAGTTCTAACACCATCTTAGGCTTCTAACACAAGTATCATATTCCTAGGCAAAACTAGGATTTACCCTTCTAAGGTAAATCCCGATACCTTGCCAAAACCAATGAAATCTTGCAAATACCCATGGAACTAGCCTAGACTCCTTAGGGTAGTTAGATATCAACCTATCTAAGGTTTACCTACCAAGAAAATTGGGTATCCTAAGTATCTAGGCTATGTTAGGATACGGGGTATAGGTTTACCCTATTACCTATTTCTACGTCATGAATTTACCCTTCTATCTACCACACTCTCCCAACACTCATACACAACACTCACACACAACACCTCACCCTCACATAGACCTCTCCCTAAGTTTCCTAATAGGTTTCCTACTAGTTTGCACATAGGCTAACTATAGGCACTCACTAATAGGTTCTCACACACACACACAACTCACAAATACTCCTCACAACTACACACACACACACACAACTAATTGGACTGTTTTTGGGGTTGTTGTGGACTGAAATTTGGGTTCTCTCCCCTCACAAAACATCTCACAACCACCACCACAAATATATATATACATCTATATATAAACCCCTCTATATATATATCAATACATATATATACCTATATATGTAACTAGATAGATGTAAAACTAATAGACTAAACTCACCACCAATCCCCTCACAAATCTGAACCTGAAATTCTGAGAGCATTTCTCCCCCCCTCAACATCACCACAACACCAATTAATCCATATAAATATACCCCTTATATAACCATATATATATATATCAATATATATATATATATATATATATATATATATATATATATATATATATATATATATATATATATATATATATATATATAGGTGCACAAAACTAATTAAACATAGCATTATGATTCCAAAACTCAACCAAAACACCCAACCCACTACAACCAGGCCGAACACATCACAGCCCCTATTTCCCACATAAAACATCACAACATCACATAAATTAATCACCATTTATATATATATATATATACATATATATATATATATATATATATATATATATATATATATATATATAGAATGATATATATATAACTATATATATACCAAAACACATAGAAATAATATGATACATTAAGATACTCTCATGGATCATCTCTACAACATTAAAAATCTGAGATTAAATGGAAAACCACACAAAAGAAATATTTAAACATCATTCATGGATCAAAAAGGGGGCTTTTTCCTAATAGGACACAAACCTACAAGTGGACACTCCTAAAAATGTCTAAAGGACACAAAAATGGTTTCTAATGATGGTATCACCATGAGAATCATCATGGGGGGTTCCTACATGATCTACATGAGAAAAGAATGAGTTTTGGGGAAGAAATCACCTTGGTTTGAGAGCAAAAATCAATGGAGCTTTCAAAAGTAAATGGAGCCTTTGGAGAAGAAGAAGAAAATGTGGATTGGAATGAAATGAAAAGTGATTTTCTCTCTCCTCCTTATCCCCACTCTATGGCTAGCCACACATGGGGGTTTTGTCCTATTTGAATAATTACAAGTTTGCCCTCCTATGAATTAAATGGCTAAAAATAGGAAAAGGGTTAAACCGGGGGTAGTTTAGTCAAACCGAAACCACTAATCTCTATCTAAAAATTAACTAAAATGATAGTCTAGTCTCTAACCAAAATTTCTAACATGTGGGCCATGGCTAACTAGTGGGTGGGCCCGCTAAGGTCAAAATACCCAGGGTCCCCGAAACAAGTCAAAACAAGTCGGAATGAAATAAAATTCGAACCCGATTCAAATAACCCCAAAATAATACAATAAATAAATAAATAATTCTAAAATAATTTTAAAAGTGGAAAATGACAAAAATACCCTTGTTTTTAGAAACTGGGGGTGACAAATCTATCCACCTTAAAAAATTTCGTCCTCGAAATTAAAACCAAACAATAGTAAAATTTCAATCTCACAAGTCATGGCTAAAATTTTTTTTTTAAAAAAATCTCAAAAATCAAAGCAGGAACTAAATGACTAAATTTATAAAATTTTAAAATTTCTCACAAATTTAAGTCTATCCACCTTAAAAAGAATCATTCAAAAACTCAAAACGAAACAACACAAAAATTTCATGCAATTTGATAATCATATGCGTCTGTCCAATAATCATGATACTCAGAATCTCCGTCATGCCAGTGAGCACGGCTACGATAATCACAGAGTCCTCAACTACGGTACATACCTCTAGAATCATGGTATTTAAAATTTTCGTATTGCCGCTAGCTTGGCAGCGAAAACCTTAAATTCCCACACCCTAGAAATACGTCCATAGTCCGACTATATGTCCTCACTCTGCCTGCTAGCATGACCCTAGAGGATTCTAAAATCTCATAATCGAGGCGACCTAGCCCATACGACTTATCTCAGAAAAATCACATCACAAGAACAACTTTCATCAAACAGACAAGGAACAGATGGAATCGAGTTTCAAACAGTTATTAAGGAAGCAAATGCGAAAATGAGATAGAAAGATCGGAACCTGCACTCTGCTCTGCTACTGCCTGAGTGGGCTCAACTGCCATGGTGAAAGCATGCCCCTGCTAGCCTCCTCTAGCCTGCTGAACTCTGCCCTGACCTGTCTGGCTAGCTGTACGGATAGCACAGTCCCTCACCTGCTGGTCTGGAGCTCCACAGAATAAACAGACTTCCAGCTTCATCCTGCAAGCCTCCCGGGTGTGCCCCATCTTCTTGCAGAAGGTACACTGGACATCCTGCCTTCGGCCCTGTCCCTGGTGCTGCTGGGCACGCACCGGTGCCTGCTGGATCTGTAACTGAGGCTGATGCTGCTGGAACTGCCTCTGCTGGAAATGTGGGCGCTTCGCTGGCCCTGCACTCGAACTGGATCCCAAAGCGTCACTGCTCCTCTTCGGCTTGAGGCCGAAGTCCTCCTCAACAATATGAGCCTCCATCAAGATCTGCTCAAATGTCGCGTCTCGTCGCCCAGATGTGCGATGTGCGCACTGCATGGATGAGACCCCTCCTGAACTTTCGGGCCTTGCACCCCTCATCCTGAATCAGACTGGGTGCAAACCTGCTCACGCGGAAAAACTCTGCTGCGTACTCGTCGACCGACGAGCTCCCCTGCTCCAGACTGGCAAACTGCCCCTCTAAAGCTGACACGGCTACGTCCGGGTAGAACTTCTCCTTAAAGAGTTTCCTGAAGTCCTCCCAAGACAATCCCCTCACTGACGCACGCGGATCCGTGCGGTACCACGTCAGCGCTATATCGAAGAACTGGCTCGCTGCAGAAGTCACCAACATAGCTCTCGGAACCTCTGCGAACTCCAGACTCCGCTGGACATCCTCTAGCCAGTCATCCGCATATAGGATACCCTCGGTACCCCTGAAATCTCGCGGGTTCATCTTCCGGAAGTCGAGATGTGTACCGGGCCTCCCCTGGCCCTGCTGCTGTGCTAGTGCTCCCTCAGCTGTAGTCGGTGCACCCCTCTCCACTGCTGCCATGGCTAACTGGTGCGAGTTCTCCATGGTCTATCTCAGCACCTCTGTCTGGCGCTGCTGCGTCTGCAATATCTGCAGCAGGAGGGCCATCATCCCCTGGGTGTCTGCCGGTAGCTGAGGCGGCGGTAGAAGAATGTCTGGAATGACCATGGACGGTCTCGCTGCTGGAGGTGGAAGACCTCCTGAAACCGTCGCTGCCGGTGCTCCCACCGGTAGGGCAGGAACTGATGTGGCTGCTCCCTGAACTGCAGCTCCCCCAGCTGGAGGTAGAAGACCTCCGGGAACTGCCTCTGCTACTCCTGTCTGAAGGGCAGGGACTGTGGCTACTGCTCTCTCGACTGCTACTCCCGTAGCCGGAGGTGGAGGACCTCCCTGATCTGACCTCTCTGGAACTGCACTAGGACCCGCTGCCTGAGAACGAGTGACTGTCATCCTGAAGATGAATTGAACCCAAGAGATCAATATGGCACATGATAGGAATATCAAGACGGACAATTAAATTCAATGCAAAAGAATTTGTCATGGTAATCAAAAGATCAGAGATTTTTCCTAAAATGTGATTGAGTAACTCCTATCATACCCTAGTCCTATATCCTAATCGTAGGCTCGTAATTAGCACTCTAAGTCGAGCACCATTACGAGTTCGCACTAGTTGTGACACTGACCTGCATGGGCCACCACAAAAACGTGTCACGACCCGCACCCTGATTAGGGGCACGAGAAGCGGTTACGTCCAGCCTACGCCGCAGTATCGGCGGTAGAACGCTGTATATAGGGTCTGTAAATACTACGACTAAACAGATAAATGTACCTGTACAGTATATACACTCCGAACGGAGGAATAGAGCAATACTGCCTCAATCACATAATCAAAACTAAGGTAGAAAGCATGGAAAAGAGATATGATAGAATAAGCAAGATCGAGTCCAGAAATATCCACAAGCCACAGCTAACACAAATCCAGAGTCTCAGAATAAATATAAGTATAAGATGCTACAACTGAAATAAACTGCTGGCTCGCAGGCCAGGCAAACCTAACTAACTAGGCTACTCCGGATGAGCGAAGTCAAGAGGCTCTACCACTAAGCCCCTGTCTAGGTCAAGTCCATCAGACTCTATCCCGTAGTAAGTCGGGCAATCAGCCTCTAAGTCATCTGTAAAATTTTGTCAACGTATCCTGTCAGGAAAATGAGCAAGTACAAACACTAACAGCAGTTCCATGTGAATTGACAAAAGCTATAAGAGACAGTATAATGAAATACAAGACAAAATCAACTGGAAATATATATATCATGATGTGAATACTGTAAAGGACGATAATGTCTATGTATATATAGGATGACTTGGAACTATTCGGAAGCCGAGTTACAACCCTTAAACCAAACAAGGACCGGGGTTGTAACCCTTCTCCCGAACAGAACTTAGTCACCCTAAGATAATAAATATAAAAGGTGTCTTGAATTATTAGTGCGTCATGTGATCGGCTTGGGAAAGGCTTTCCATCTGACCGACTATGAACCATGAATACAATAGAAATGATAAGGCCGGTCACCATGGAAAGCTATGAACCGTAGGGTAAGGCTTTACCCGTCGTGAGGTGAGGGTATAGCTATGAACCATGAGTACCATAGAACCATGTGGGAATTGATCACACAACCACTAATAACTCCCCCATCCCCGAATAGTACAATGGATCTGGACATGACACGTTATGACACGGGATTCCATAAGAGGGTAGCAAGTCCTCTTTTGAAATCGGTGTCTATACCAATACACTGAAACAAGACAGAACATGTATCAATATACCATGAAACTCTAGGAACAACATCCCATGTCATGATCCAACATATACTAGTCCGTGTACTGCCGTGACTGGAAATCGAGTATAACACTACAACTGAATCGGATATAGCAGATATCAAGACAATGAAAACTATCAGTGAATGTACTCGCCTGTGGTCCTGAGCTGATAGGGTGAACAGACGCTCAGAGTGATCACAGATCTAAAATAAGATACTATGAATCAAACAGGGCTAAATACTGAAAAAGAAAACTAATATAAGCCATGAATGCAAGTCTAAGTCAAAACTAGGTCAATCTAGGTCAGACTGAGTCATACTAGGTCATACTGGCTCATACTAGGTCATACTAGGTCACTGGAAGTCAATCCAAGTCAAACTAGGTCGATCGGGATCAACGGTTGACTTACAGTTGACTTTTGGTCAAAAAGTCAACTCTGGTCAACTCTGGTCAACTCTAGGTCAACTTTAGGTCAAACTAGTCAAATGTTGACCAACTGTTGACTTTCAGTCAACTGGTCAACTCTGGGTTGGTTTCGGTCAAATCGGGTCGCTTAAAGGCTAAGTTTGACCTTCGGTTGACTTTTGTTGACTTTTGGTCAAAACGGTCAACCGACGTCAAAACTAGTCTTAGAGTACCATATTTGATCATTACCAACCACGGAGATCAAGTTCTAACACCATCTTAGACTTCTAACATAAGTATCATATTCCTAGGCAAAACTAGGATTTACCCTTCTAAGGTAAATCCCGATACCTTGCCAAAACCAATGAAATCTTGCAAATACCCATGGAACTAGCCTAGACTCCTTAGGGTAGTTAGATATCAACCTATCTAAGGTTTACCTACCAAGAAAATTGGGTATCCTAAGTATCTAGGCTATGTTAGGATACGGGGTATAGGTTTACCCTATTACCTATTTCTACGTCATGAATTTACCCTTCTATCTACCACACTCTCCCAACACTCATACACAACACTCACACACAACACCTCACCCTCACATAGACCTCTCCCTAAGTTTCCTAATAGGTTTCCTACTAGTTTGCACATAGGCTAACTATAGGCACTCACTAATAGGTTCTCACACACACACACAACTCACAAATACTCCTCACAACTACACACACACACACACACAACTAATTGGACTGTTTTTGGGGTTGTTGTGGACTGAAATTTGGGTTCTCTCCCCTCACAAAACATCTCACAACCACCACCACAAATATATATATACATCTATATATAAACCCCTCTATATATATATATATCAATACATATATATATACCTATATATATGTAACTAGATAGATGTAAAACTAATAGACTAAACTCACCACCAATCCCCTCACAAATCTGAACCTGAAATTCTGAGAGCATTTCTCCCCCCCTCAACATCACCACAACACCAATTAATCCATATAAATATACCCCTTATATAACCATATATATATATATATCAATATATATATATATATATATATATATATATATATATAGGTGCACAAAACTAATTAAACATAGCATTATGATTCCAAAACTCAACCAAAACACCCAACCCACTACAACCAGGCCGAACACATCACAGCCCCTATTTCCCACATAAAACATCACAACATCACATAAATTAATCACCATTTATATATTTTTTTTTTATATATATTTCCCACATAAAACATCACAACATCACATAAATTAATCACCATTTATATATATATATATACATATATATATATATATATATATATATATATATATATATATATATATATATATATATATATATATATAGAATGATATATATATAACTATATATATACCAAAACACATAGAAATAATATGATACATTAAGATACTCTCATGGATCATCTCTACAACATTAAAAATCTGAGATTAAATGGAAAACCACACAAAAGAAATATTTAAACATCATTCATGGATCAAAAAGGGGGCTTTTTCCTAATAGGACACAAACCTACAAGTGGACACTCCTAAAAATGTCTAAAGGACACAAAAATGGTTTCTAATGATGGTATCACCATGAGAATCATCATGGGGGGTTCCTACATGATCTACATGAGAAAAGAATGAGTTTTGGGGAAGAAATCACCTTGGTTTGAGAGCAAAAATCAATGGAGCTTTCAAAAGCAAATGGAGCCTTTGGAGAAGAAGAAGAAAATGTGGATTGGAATGAAATGAAAAGTGATTTTCTCTCTCCTCCTTATCCCCACTCTATGGCCAGCCACACATGGGGGTTTTGTCCTATTTGGATAATTACAAGTTTGCCCTCCTATGAATTAAATGGCTAAAAATAGGAAAAGGGTTAAACCGGGGGTAGTTTAGTCAAACCGAAACCACTAATCTCTATCTAAAAATTAACTAAAATGATAGTCTAGTCTCTAACCAAAATTTCTAACATGTGGGCCATGGCTAACTAGTGGGTGGGCCCGCTAAGGTCAAAATACCCAGGGTCCCCGAAACAAGTCAAAACAAGTCGGAATGAAATGAAATTCGAACCCGATTCAAATAACCCCAAAATAATACAATAAATAAATAAATAATTCTAAAATAATTTTAAAAGTGGAAAATGACAAAAATACCCCTGTTTTTAGAAACTGGGGGTGACAGTAGCTGGCATGTATACGTATCCTAGTCCTACGTATTTTGGGACTGGGGCATTACACAAGTGACCTAGAAAACCTAGGATTGACCTCGTTTAGCAGGGTATTGACCAAATCGACCTAATTTAACCTAGAAAAAGCCTAGAAGCATGTAATTAATGTATTTAAATAAACTGTTTACACTAGAACATCAAATAATCCTGTGAATCTCATATATAGGTTTGTATGACACCACTTTGGGCATCGATCCTCATTCAATGCTCTGGACATCAGGCGAGTACATTCTTTGATTGTTTTTATTTACTTGATGATTATTATGATTTAGCTTCTAGTTTAGTACTATTTGATTCTCTGACACAACATGGATTGGTATTTCTGGATCCATTGCATGCGACACACATACTTTACTTGTCTGGCCTCTATTTTTAGAATCACTCACTGGAATTACCTTACTGGAATCACCTGCTGGCTTCATATTGTTCTGGCTGGACTTGTACTCAATTTATGTGTCGGGATATGGATTCACTTGTACTTGTCGAGACGAGAAAATACTCGAGTAGACATGTAAACATTTCCAATCATATTGGTGTTGGCCCATTGGTCATATGGTCAACCTGATTTTAATAATTGATCAAACTCTGTCTGGATATACGAAGCTAGTCGGAACATCTCGGACTCTTGGACATGATCAAGAATGGCTATCCACTGAATTCAAGACCGAAGATCTGTTTGCCTACTCGAGTCTGTAATTCCTTATGCAATATATTTTTCATTTTATTTGAGTCTAGGAATATGTTGTACACCGAGTCGTACTGGCAAATAGGCTACCCTTAAATGAGTTCAAAATGTTTTTAAAATGACCTTACAAAAAGGTTTTCAAAAAGGTTTTCAAAAATCACCAAAAAGCTTTTTAAAACCCTAACTAAACCCTGACAGAACTCGGACCGAGTTCGGCCAGAGTTCGTTTGGTGGCCGTTGTGATTTTGAATCCTTGGTACTTGGTCCTCCTGCAGTTGCGAATTTGACCGAGATTTGCTCATAGAGTTCTGCCCGAATTCTGTCAGAAGTCTGCCTTTGGAACACCTATAAATAGAGAAGGATTTTGATCATTTCAACTCACTCATTCACTTTCAATCTTCTCTCTATCTAAATCTTTCTGTCTTCCAAAGAGTTTTCTAGAGCTTTCAATTTCAGATCCCAAGCCAGTTACAATCCTCTAGTCGATTTGGCAGTACGGTACGGTCTAGAAGTTTCTGAGAGATTGTAATCAGAAGGCTTGATTGAAGAATACCTCTTCACATTTGAAGTTGGACGAGTTCTTCGTATCAAAGCTCGCGTTGTAGAAGTTACAAGGACTTCGTAAGAAAACTTGCGGTTTTTCCAATAGTGGATTCAACTGGTAGCAAGAGTTCTACCGACTGGATTAGTCCTCAACAGAGGAATACCAGTATACATCGCTGTTTTTGTGTTTGCTCTCTTAACTTTGCCTTTACAATATTTTAGTTGTGATTAATATTCTGTGATTGTGCTGCTAACATTTTTTAATTAGCATTATTCCGCTGCCAACTCTATTTACCCCTCCTCTAGAGTATTACGCTTTACTATTTCGTTCCTACAATTGGTATCAGAGCAGGTGTTACAGGTAAAACAAGGTAACAGTGCAATTATTTATTCATTTTAATTAACTGTTATATAGATCACAGCACAACACATGGCAACTGTGAAATTTACAAGTGAAGGTCAGGCCACAAACAGACCTCCACTGTTTGATGGTACGAACTATTCCTATTGGAAAATACGGATGAGTTTTTTCTTGAAATCACTTGACTTTGATTTATGGTCCATTGTTCTTGATGGCTATCAAAAGCTACCTCGTATAAATGTTGATGGAGTTTTAGTTGAAAAACCCCATAGCAGATATACAGAAGAAGAAAAGAAAAGGGCCAGTCTTGACGCACGTGCCATTAATGCTCTTTTTTGTGCTTTAGACATAACTGAATTTAACAGGGTGTCTATCTGCACAATGGCTAATGAAGTATGGAAGCTACTTGAAGTCACACATGAAGGCACGACTCAAGTCAAAGAATCTAAAGTCAGCAGACTTACTCAAGAGTATGAGGTGTTCAAGATGAAGCCCAACGAAACAGTTACTCAGATGTTCGAGAGGTTCTTGGATATTGTAAATCCTTTGTCCTCCCTAGGCAAAGAGTACAGTAACCATGAAAAGATTCGCAAACTCCTGCGAGCACTTACCAAGAACTGGATTCCAAAGGCTACAGCAATCATTGAAGGGAACGACCTCACAACTATGTCCCTCGAAGTACTCATGGGTAAGATACTCACTCATGAACTGGAGCTACAAGATTTTGAAGGGCCGGCACCAAAGGAGAAGACGATCGCTTTCAAGGCTCAGCACAGAAAAGCTGCTGAAGGTGACTCAGACAGCAGTGAATCTGATGCTGAAGATCAAGCACTCCTAGCAAGGAAATTCAAGAGATTCATGAGACATCAGAAGAGAGCCAAAGAAAACAACAGCAACAAATGGTATCAAGATGATGTTGTCTGCTATGGCTGCAAGAAGAAAGGACACATGAAGAAGGATTGTCCTACAAACTCAACATTAAGCAAAAAGAGCAACAGGTATGAAAAAGGGAACCTGAAAAGATCAACATCACGGAAGTATGCCAATACCAGCATATGGCATGAAAGTGAAGCCAGCGACTCAGAAGACGAACAATCAGAAGATGCTGCAAACGTATGCTTTATGGCATCCAATCAGGTACCTACTGAACCTGTAGTTGATACTTATGATGACTTCACCTTTGAGCAATTAGGAGATGCCTTCAGTGAACTGATGACTGATTACAGGAAATTGCGTAGCAAGTATCAGACCTCTAAGAAGGTACTCAAAGAGTACAAAGGTGAAATAGGTAGACTTACCGACCTACTAGCTGAGGTTAGAAATAATGTTAGTGAGTCTGGTGAGCTTTCTTCTATAAAGCTTTTATTATACGAGACTACCAAGTCATCTGAAGAGAAAGAAAAAGTTATTGACCAACTCAAGGAAGAACTTTCTATAGAGAAGAAAAGTCTTCGATGTGCACAAATCAGAATGGAAGCACTTACTTCTGATTATACTAAGCTGTATGACACTTCCAAAAGATTGGAAATTAGGTTAGGAAAACAGCCTGAGACTGCTGCTTCCTATCCTAACACGTGTCACTTACCGAAAAATCGAAATATTCCCAAGCCAAACACTGTCAGACCAAACCCTATCAAACCTTTACCCCAAAAGGTTAAGCCCAAACAGGATTATAGGCATGCTTTCTTCTATACTAGAAAACCTAAACCTACTAACCATACACACCACTCAGCTTTCAACACTCGACATGCACAATGTCATTATTGTGGCCTCATTGGTCATATTTCATCTGCATGTAAAATCAGAAAGCTTGTTGATTTAAATGTTTATGCTTGCATACCAAAGGCTAACATTTCAGGACGCTACAAGAAATGGGTACCAAAATTTTCATCTGTAAACTGTTTTGTAGGTGGGACACCCTTCACATGCTAGAAGCAAATGGATCCTCGACAGCGGTTGTTCATGGCATATGACCGGTGACGCTACATTATTTGCAACACTGTCGAAGAAAAAGAAGGAAGGCTATGTCTCCTTCGGTAACAATTTGAAAGGGTATATTATTGGTGTTGGTGATGTTGGTAAGTCTCCATATCCTGTTATTAAAGATTTCTGTCTGGTTACCGAGTTGAAATATAATCTACTCAGCATAAGTCATTTGGCTGATCATGGTTATGGCATCAATTTTGGCAAAGACAAATGTATTATAGTTGATAGCTCAACTGGTAATACTATCTTTGAAGGTATCAGGGAAGACAATATATATGTTTTCTATTTGTTAGAGGAAACTGACATTTCAGGTAGATGCTTAATGGCCAAGAGTGATAAGAGTCATCTGTGGCATATGAGACTCGGTCACGCTAATATGGATACAATCTCAAGGTTATCCACGAAGAAGTTAGTACACGGTTTACCGGAAATAACATTCAAGAAGGATTCGGTATGCAGCCAATGTGAAAAGAACAAAGCTACCAGATCCACATTCAAATCAGTAAACGCAGTATGTACTACTAGACCTCTACAATTGCTTTACATGGACTTATTCGGTCCTAGCAGAGTTGCTAGCCTCGGAGGTAAACTTTATGCTTTTGTAATTGTAGATAATTTCTCTAGATACACGTGGGTATACTTCTTGACACACAAGAATGATGCATTATCCGAATTTGTCACCTTTTGCAAGAAAGTTCAGAATGAAAAAGGTTACATGATCACTCAAATCAGAAGCGATCATGAAGGCGAATTCGAGAATGCTGATTTCGAGCAATTTTGTGACACACACGGTTTCATACACGAGTTCTCCTGCCCTAGGACTCCACAACAAAATGGAGTTGTGGAACGTAAGAACAGAACTCTATCCAAAATGGCCAGAGTAATGTTAAACCAGTTTAGTCTACCCAAATATTTTTGGGCTGAAGCTGTCAATACAGCTTGCTTTGTTCTCAATAGAGTTCTAATTCGACCCAAATCGAAGAAGACTCCATTTGAGTTATGGTTTGATAGAACTCCATCAGTTTCATACTTTAGAATATTTGGTTGTAAATGCTTTATTCTTAATACAAAAGACAACTTGGAAAAGTTTGACGAAAAAGCCGATGAAGGTATATTTTTAGGTTATGCGGCCAAGAGCAAAGGATACAGAGTCTTCAACAAACGAACAATGATCATCGAAGAATCAATCAACGTCACCTTTGATAAAATGAATCAAATGACTCTCGATGACAGTGATGAAGATCTGCCTGCATCAAGCTCAACATCAGCTGATTCTCAACCAAGCTCTGCACTAGCTGAACCTCCTAAAGAAAATCCAGGAACCAGCTACCTTCAGAGTCTGCCGAAAAGATTAAAATTTACGGCTGATCATCCAAAGAATTTGGTAATAGGTGACATTACCAAAGGTGTAAGTACTCATACATCTAGTAGAGATATTATTTCTAGTGTTGCATTTATTTCACAGCTAGAACCCAAAACTATTGATGAAGCATGTAGTGATAGTTTTTGGATAGATGCTATACAAGAGGAATTAAACCAATTTGAACGAAATCAAGTTTGGAAACTTGTTCCCAGGCCTATTGATCATCCGGTCATTGGCACCCGTTGGGTATTCCGAAATAAACTTAATGAGAATGGTTTAGTGACTCGTAATAAGGCTCAACTCGTAGCTCAAGGATACAATCAGGAAGAAGGTATCGACTACGATGAGACTTATGCCCCAGTTGCGAGATTATAATCCATTCGCATGTTATGTGCATTTGCATGTTTTCATGATTTCAAACTATTTCAAATGGATGTCAAGAGTGCTTTTTTAAATGGTTTTATAAAAGAAGAAGTTTTTGTAGCACAACCTCCAGGTTTCACGGATTTTAAAAACCCTGATCATGTTTTCAAGTTGAAGAAAGCCTTATACGGTTTAAAACAAGCCCCTCGTGCTTGGTATGATCGTCTAAGCTCTTTTCTACTTGACAACGGCTTTTCAAAAGGCAAGGTTGACACTACACTGTTTATTAAGTCTTTTAGTGACAAGCTTCTTTTAGTACAAATTTATGTTGATGATATTATATTTGGATCTACTGATGAATCTCTGTGTCAAGAATTTTCTAAGTGTATGCAGAATGAGTTTGAGATGAGCATGATGGAAGAGCTGAAATTCTTTCTCGGACTGCAAATCAAACAAACTGATAATGGGACATTTATAAATCAAGCCAAGTACACAAAAGACTTGCTAAAGAAGTTCGATCTGGACAATGTCAAACCTATTGGCACTCCAATGGCAACTTCAACAAAGCTTGATTTAGATGAACAAGGCAAGCCAGTCGACACACGTAAGTATCGAGGTATGATCGGTAGTTTACTTTATTTAACTGCTAGTCGTTCAGATATTATGTTTAGTGTTTGCCTGTGTGCACGTTTTCAAGCTAATCCAAAGGAATCACATCTGTCCGCAGTTAAGCGTATCTTTCGATACCTTAAGGGCACTTCTTCTGTTGGCTTGTGGTATTCCAAAACTAAGTCCTTTGACCTTATTGGTTATTCGGATGCAGATTTTGCTGGATGCAAAGTTGATAGAAAAAGTTTCAGCGGCACATGTCATTTCTTAGGCAAGGCTTTAGTCTCATGGTTTAGTAAAAAGAAAAATTATGTAGCCCTATCAACAACAAAGGCTGAGTACATCAACGCAGGACGTTGTTGTGCTCAGATTTTGTGGATGAAACAAACCCTAGAAGACTATGATTTATTTTACACACATATTTCCATTTTCTGTGATAACACGAGCACTATAAACTTGACTAAGAATCAAGTATGTCACTCTCGTACTAAACATATCGAGATTCGACATCATTTTCTTAGAGATCATCATCAAAATGGAGATATAAACCTTGTGTACATAGATACTGAAAATCAACTAGCTGACATCTTCACTAAACCTCTAGCGGAAGATCGTTTCAATTATTTACGTCGAGAATTAGGAATTTTGGACGTCAATAATATTAATTAATTTTGTTTTATGATTATATATCATTACGCAAAAACTGTGTTAGAGACAAGCCAATAAAGAGTCTGTCTGTCAACACAACTACGGTTGAAGCGAAGCGGTACTTAAGAGTTCCCCGGTGAACCTCCGCCAGTTGGGACAGTACTCCTACAGCTAATCTGAGATAGTCGCTGTGTAACGACATTTAATTCATAAAATAATATTAATTATGTTAATTGAAGGCTAAAATAACTAATCTTTGAATTAAATATTTAAAATGAGACAATGAAAAAGAATGGCAAAAATCAACTAAAAAGAACCCTAGGCGAATTCGGTCAGAGCTCTGACCGAATTCGGCCCGAGTTCGGTTGAGGGTTTCAGGTTATATAGCCAGAGCCCGAAAGCCCTTCTTCTTCACTATTTCCAAACTACATCATAACAGCAGCAACAACCGCGAAGGAGCCCCGAACCCTAGTTCTTCACCACCCACTTTCTTCCAATCCAAGTGGTGAAATCAATCCAAAATTTGGATTCGTGCGGAGTTCGTCGTTCTCTTC
The DNA here is from genome assembly GCA_029216955.1 of Iris pallida. Classification (NCBI taxonomy): domain Eukaryota; kingdom Viridiplantae; phylum Streptophyta; class Magnoliopsida; order Asparagales; family Iridaceae; genus Iris; species Iris pallida. The sequence continues at coordinate 7,050,816 of JANAVB010018797.1, forward strand.
GACATACTTTGATTTCGGAAGGTATAACCACATCCTTCTCCACTTTTCAATTAGTGCATTTTTACTTCAATTTGCATAAATGGCACCCAAATTTAATCCTTCAAAGAGGAAGAAGACGACCCCCAGTGAGGAAGGGTCATCTTCGCATCCGTATACGAATTCCCTCTTCTCGCCGGTCCAAACGAGCGACGGCGCGTTCGACGGGTTTTTCTTTCAAACCCTAGACCAAGCCCTACTGTGGTATGGAGACTTCTCCATGAGATCCATATGCACAGGCGCTCCAGTCAAATGGACTGTATTTCCTGATCATCGTCATTTCTTTGAGGCATTTGGGTTACATCTTTTTGTTAAACTCTGCTTCCCTATAGCAACTAATGCCATTAGATTATCTTATTACAATCTCACATTAAACACTTTTGATGTGAGCACTCGTGTTGGAGGTATTGATATCAATTTCGATGATGACCTCTTAGCGGAGATCCTTGGTATCCCTAACGAAGGTGAACCGCTAGTCGACATCACTGATTTTAATTTTCCCGAAGGCACGACACTCGCAAGTTTCAAAGCGAAACTCTGTGCACCTGATAGAGTACGCTCTGGAAAGTTAAAGGCTAACAACCTTAACTTGTTTAACTATGAATTGCATCGCATCATCTATTCCACTATCCTTCCAAAATCCACTTCCAAGGATGATATGACTTCTCTTGAGCTGTCCGCCATGTACCACATTCTTAAGGGGATTCCATTTTCTGCCCCTAAGACCATGATTCAGATGATGGGTCATTGTCGTGCAAGAGATAGAAATCTCTCTTATGCGATGATTCTCCCACGCATCTTTCAGCGCTTCGATATCGATCTGTCGACTTGTACTCAGGACCATGAGCCCAAGTTTCTTCAGTTATCTCGTCGTAGCATGACTGCTTCAGCTCCACCTCTTGCTCCTCCTACTGCACCTCATCAGTATGCCATGACATTTGAGGGCATACATCAGCATTTATCTGCTTTGCACGTCTTGATGACGGACATGGCTCGCGAGCGTGAGTTCCGCGATGTCATCCGTTATCAGGCGATGGCAAACTCCTTAGCTGATCTTCGTTTCGCCCAGACTGGTCATTCAGCCGGTTCCATCCCTAGAGATCCAGCTTTCTTTGGTTACCGCTGTGAGGATGAGGCTGTTCATGCCTACTTCCAGCCCGGTAACGCCTATGATTGGTACCGTCCTGACCGTGCTCCACCTCGTGACTTTGTTGGTGAGTTCTATGCTGGCGCCCCTCCTCATCCTTCTGGCGCTGGTACCTCTAGAGCTGGTCCTTCAGGACATGCTGGTCGAGCTGATGATGATAATGAGGATGATGATAAGGAGATGTGACTATATGATTTTGAGTGATATTTTATTGTACACTTGGAAATGCTCCGACATTCCAAGTTATTATCAGTACTTTTTGATTATTATCAGCATTTTTAGTTTGCTTCAGTACTCTGTTATTTTCATGGACATGTTTATCATGCCTCAGTTTATGGCATTCCAGTTTATTTCAGCACTATGTTTCTGTTTCAGTTTATGATAGCACTATATCTTTATAATGCTTTATTCTTTATAACTGCCTGTGAAATTACATGCCTTCCAGTTTATTTCAGCACTATGTTTCAGTTTCAGTTTATGATAGCACTATATCTTTATAATGCTTCATTCTTTATAACTGCCTGTGAAATTACATGCATGTGATGATTTTTTTTAAGACAATACATGCCCGAGATATTTTTTTATTTCTGCCTTATTTCTTTTATATGTGTTTTCTCACTATTTGTTACTTAGGCATTGATTGCGGGGGAGCCTTCTCTTTTGCAATTATTTTGCTAAGTGACAAAGGGGGAGAAAATTAAAGATCTAACATTTTTTTGAGATAATACAGGATATGAACAATTCTACTTTTTGATATTTTGAACAAGCTTAATGTTATATCATTCATAGTTTGTCAATTATCAAAATGGGGGAGATTGTTGGCTCATTAGTCATATGGTCAACCTGATTTTAATAATTGATCAAACTCTGTCTGGATATACGAAGCTAGTCGGGACATCTCGGACTCTTGGACATGATCAAGAATGGCTATCCACTGAATTCAAGACCGAAGATATGTTTGCCTACTCGAGTCTGTAATTCCTTATGCAATGTATTTTTTATTTTATTTGAGTCTAGGAATATGTTGTACACCGAGTCGTACTGGCAAATAGGCTAACCTTAAATGAGTTTAAAATATTTTTAAAATGACCTTACAAAAAGGTTTACAAAAAGGTTTTCAAAAAGGTTTTCAAAAATCACCAAAAAGCTTTTTAAAACCCTGACAGAACTCGGACCGAGTTCGGCCAGAGTTCGGCCAGAGTTCGGTTGGTGGCCGTTGTGATTTTGAATCCTTGGTACTTGGTCCTCCTGCAGTTGCGGATTTGACCGAGATTTGCTCTTAGTGTTCTGCCCGAATTCTGCCCGAATTCTGTCAGAAGTCTGCCTTTGGAACACCTATAAATAGAGAAGGATTTTGATCATTTCAACTCACTCATTCACTTTCAATCTTCTCTCTATCTAAAGCTTTCTGTCTTCCAAAGAGTTTTCTAGAGCTTTCAATTTCAGATCCCAAGCCAGTTACAATCCTCTAGTCGATTTGCCGGTGCGGTACGTTCTGAGAGATTGTAATCAGAAGGCTTGATTGAAGAATACCTCTTCACATTTGAAGTTGGACGAGTTCTTCGTATCAAAGCTCGCGTTGTAGAAGTTGCAAGGACTTCGTAAGAAAACTTACAACTTTTCCAATAGTGGATTCAACTGGTAGCAAGAGTTCTACCGACTGGATTAGTCCTCAACAGAGGGATACCAGTATACATCGCAGTCTTTGTGTTTGCCCTCTTAACTTTGCCTTTACATTATTTTAGTTGTGATTAATATTCTGTGATTGTGCTGCTAACATTTTTTAATTAGCATTATTCCGTTGCCAACTCTATTCACCCCCCCTCTAGAGTATTACGCTTTACTATTTCGTTCCTACAGCTGGAACCACCCCTACTGGTCTAATTTGGAAAGATAGGCGTCGTACGCTTGCCAAGCGTGCGATGTGCCGTATTTACCCCCTAGTCATTTATATGTCAAAATCGATATTTCAAAACACACAGGTTTAGTATCTTTTACTGGATTCACACTGGACTCACATTGTACTGTCTGGACTCACATCACATTCATTCTAGTTCAGATATCTCTATTTGTAGTCTACATTACCATGCTCCTTTAGTTCAGACTCATATCACATTCATTCTAGTTCAGTCGCTTGAAACTGTTAGTTGCATTGTTCCCTTGATAACCAACTCTACCCATAGAATCTTGTACTGTCTGATGCAGGGCATCGTCCCGACGATCTTGTGATGCAAGCAATTCCAAGATGAGTCCAATCAGGGCTCCCTGGTCAGGCTCTGCAGCCTGGACTGGCTGAACCGGTAGCTCTTGACCCCCGGAATGTATGACTCTGGAGGCTACCCGTGAGTGCTGGACTTGGTCCCCAGGTTGTTGCTGGTTTATTGGAGGTGCTCCTCGGGCTGATCGGTAGGACCAGGAACAAGGCCACTGAAGATATGACATGAGGAACAATAAGGTAGGATTGAGATAGATCAGGGATATAAGCATGTGATCAGGTCAAGATTTAGGAAGATTAGAAGGCACGAGTAGAAATCAAGGACGAGTGCTGATTGAGATAATTATTCGATAAAAATGCCACACACCTTAATTTTACAAGACCTGTATGGGCCACCACTTAAACCGTGTCACGTCCCAGAACCAAAATACTGGAGAGCGGGGGACAGACACAGCCAGCTACGTACCTTGAAGTGCATCCCACCTCGCGATACGATCACGGCTGTCTAGAAGCATGGGGCTTTAACTATAATCCATTAGTCTCTTATGGTCAAGAACAAGCCTAGTGTCTCAATCCCAAGCAAGCAAATAAATGTTACAAGATATTAGATCATCAGACATACAAAATAAGGCGTCCCAAAAATTACATATTCAGATGATCATGAAGCTAGTCATACAAAATATGAAGACTAACAAGAGTTAAAGTCATACATGATCAACCCTAGGATTTGTCAATCATGCTACAGCCCTTTGGCAGACAAAATATTGGTTTCAACACAAGCTAACACTTGCTCGACGGCTAAACGCCTCAAAAGAATAATTTACAATAGAGTAGAAGAGCAAATAAGAACCCACTCGTTGCTAGGATTACGTCTGGTGTTCACCATCTGGCTAGAAGACAGGTAGATCCTTGGGTGCTATTCCAAAATCTGGCCATACAAAACCAGCTGGGTTAGAACCAAGAAGAGCGAGTGCCACAAGGGAGGCTTCATTAAGGAACTAAAACCAGCAGGTTAATAAACAGAAGATATAAATAACATGATTAAGTAATTAGAAGACAGGGTTAGAATAGCAATAGCTTGTATTATGAAAAGAGAGGCGGAATATAATTCCTATGTTAACCACAGGGCAATCATTCAGGCATGGCCAATCAAGTCTTACGGCTTGCTATCGTTAGCAAAACTAGGGTTATCATAGGCCTAGTTACTAATGAGATACATTTGAGATATTCCCAAGTCACAAGCCCTGCAGCTATCAGGTTATCTAGACGAGGTTGCTTAGAGTTATCAAGAGTTTAGAGAATCATTAGGTGACTTGGAGTGCAACACATGGCAGTGTGCTTTAGTACTTATGATTTCAAGAAGTGCCCCATATAACAGTGGGCTGGAAATGTGCCCTACTCGTCGGCAGGCTACAAGTCCACTCAGGTGTGGCCGGGATAACGGGATCGCCTGTAACTAGAAAAACCTCTTTATATGAACTACTTGATCAATCTAGTCATTTACCTAGTCAGATTCATTATGAATCCCTGACCGTGGTAACCAGGAATCCATGTTCTAGAAATGATGCAGGGCGAGACAGGTAGCTTGTACAATCACAATCAGGAAAATCAACCACGGTGTCAAGAAAAGTGTTACTTAGCAAGTCAGGGTAGCTGTCGCAACAGCCTTTCAAGATTATCATGTCATGTCGGGTTACTTGTTACTTGTCAAGCTTACTTGTCAGGAGTGCGCCTCGATGAGCCACTATCAAGATTATCATGCCGTGTTCATGTCAAGTCGTGTTCATGTCATGATCATTACTGGCAAGTCATGCTATGCTTAACAAGTTATCGAGCCGGGTCATCACAAGATAGGTCAAGTACAAGTTACATACAAGATCACAGGCATATACAACAAGAACTAGGAGAACATGCATGGGGGGCAAGGGGCAAGGGATATCATGGCAATAAGTGGCGCTGGTCAAGTAGCACCAGAAAAATGACAGGTGGCGCCAAGGAGGACAGGTGGCACCTGAGCGAGGTTGCGCCAGGCTGGGGTGCGCCAGGCTGGGGGTTCCATGTACTAGGGTGCGTCGGGCATTGGGGTGCGCCAGGCACTAGGGTGCGTCGGGCATTGGGGTGCGCCGGGTCAGGTTGCGCCAGGCACTGGGGTGCGCCGGGTCAGGTTGCACCAGGGGCAAAGGGAACCTGGGCTAGGTTACGGCAGGGCCAAGGGCACCTGGGCTAGGTTGCACCAGGCTCTGTTCTTCTTCTCCAAACAGCAAAAAAGAACCCATGGAACCCGAAAACTTTAAAATGCCATAACTTGCTCAAAATAAGTCCGAATTGAGACTTCCAAGGGTCTAAACTGCATAGAACGAGATTTCTTGCAGCCTGGGAGATCCATCATGAAGTAAGAAAAATACCAAGCTTTAATAGATCAAAACCAAGAAAAATAAGAAAATATCAAAACTTAGATCTACAAAAATTTATCCATCAAAACCGAAAATGTCAAGTTCTAAAGAGGCTTAGGATCAAGTGGAGAAGAGAATGGAAAAATAAAATGGAAGATCCATCATGAAGCAAGATTGCACTTGTCTAGGGTTTCTTTGGTGGGTGGGAGGAGTAATGGAGAAGAAGGAGTAACTGAAAGAGTTATGGAGGAGAGAGAGAGTTAGTTTTTATACAAACCCTTCTCATCTCAAACCAAGACAAACCAAGCCAAGCCATAAATAAACCAAGTAAACCAAGATGAACCAAAATAAACCAAGATGATTCAAGATAAACCAAGACCAAGTCAAGAGTGCCAAGACCAAGCCAAGTCATGTTGAACCAAGTTGAAAAAAATCAAGTCGAGATTGAACCAAGGCTAAGCTAAGCAAGATAAGTCAAAACAGGGGCCAACTGACAATTGTCAGAAATCCGTATACGTTTCCTGAAAAATACATATAACGGGAAACGGGAGTGACAGTTCTGCCAGCTGTGCAGATTCGTAGAAGGGCTAAGTGATGTAGCGAAGGCTAGAAAGTTTTGCATGGTCTTGATCAAGGAGGTTAAGCCACTGACCAAGTGCGACCACGATGCTACTTTTGAGCAGATCTTGGCGGGCGCTCTTGCAGCTGAGGATGACTTGGAGCTCAAATCAAAAAGAGACAGGGATGATTCAGGAGGAGCGAGCGGTAGTATGAAGCGTCCCTTTGTGCAGAAGGCAGTGCACCAGCCCAGCAGTTGTTGGCACTAGCTAGAGCTCCCGTTCAGCAGGTGCAACATCAGCCTCGAGGACAAGACTAGAGGGTGCCTACTTGTACCTACTGCAAGAAGCCGGGATATCCTTGGGATGTTTGTAGGAGATGGTTGAAGGTGTGTTTATTCTGTGGATCTGCTGCTCACCAGATGAAGGATTGCCCCACCGCACCTCCATTTGGCGGAGCACAAGGTCAGAGAGAGGGAGCTAGGCCACCTGTGGCGCAGCACCATGTACCGCACCATCATTGGGATATACCCCAGAAGGGCAAGGCTTTTGTACTGACGGTCGAGGAGGCCGACGCTACGGGTGACAGATTAGTAGGTCTGTCTTTTCCTATTCTTCTTTTTCTATCTTGTTGTGTGATTCTATTAGTACCGTCAGGATATTTTGTGTTGTGCTAGATAGTGTAGTGACCCGGTTTGAGACTGTGAAATCACGACCAGTAGGACCATGATCATGCTTGTTGTTAGGCAGAAATTTCTTGACTGTGATTGTTGGGGGTTTGACCTAGAAGGAGTACGATCAACTTTAAATTTCGAGGACAAATTTTTTCTAAGGACGGTAGGTTTGTAACCACCACTTTCCTGGAACAATGATATTTTTGACTTTTGTGTGAATTTAAATAATTATTCTATTTTAATGTATTTATTGGTGTTAGTGATATTAACTGGTAAAACATTAGAACCTTTTTAACTAGATGATTTGACATGATCATGGTAGACAAAAATTATGAGTTTTAACAAACTTTAAAACCCATTCTCATTTAGTTGGATAGTCTCTATTCTAATTAGATAGTCAATTGAGCTCTTAGGCTAAAAACACTAAGTTAGAATAGACCCTTTCTTTAGAAATTGTCATGACAACTTAGAGAGGGGCTTAGTGGACATTCCACCTTAACCAAAACCCTAAAAATTAGCCCTCATAGCAGTCCACCTTCATTAAATAGCCCCATTTCATCATCTCCCTTCTCTTTTATTCAAAACCCTAACCCTAATTTGGAAGGTTCTTTCCCAAATCCCCCTACTCTCAAATTGTGTCCAAATTCCTTCAAACCAATTGCATTCTCTTCCCCTTGAAGAGGAGAAGTCTCTATTGGCTAGCTTGGGAGCATTTAGAGCAATTTGGTCCTTAGAGCTTGGAGGAGATCTAGATCTAGATATTTGTTCATCGTGAATCCATCTCCCAATTAGTATGAGTTTTCTAAACCCTTAATATTTCATTTTATTAGTGTAGATGCATTCATTTAGGACCCCCATTTTATTATGGTGTCATTAGAGAGGAGTTGAGGCTCTCCTCTTCCTATTTGAAGGTTTTCCTCTTTTGCTTTTGATTCGATTTAGGGGAAATTTGAATTATAGAGTTTACGAGTTTGATAAATTAGGTCATGCTAGTGTTGTAGACCATGTAGGCATGCTTTAGGTCAAGTTTGGATCCATTTGGAGTGCGTATCACGAGACTATCGGATACGCACACCAAGTGTTCGACAAAATGACCCTAAGAGCATTAACTACTTAAATTTTAGTTTCAACTTTGTTTTCTATTGGCAATATATTGAGTTATCAATATTGGGTTTGATCAAGTGGTTTGAGAATGGTTTGAATTCTGAAATATTGATTGGGGGTTGGAAGTACAGGTGTGGACTGGTTTGATATGGACTGATATCACACTGTTTGTTCTGTCCCTTGTTCTTGAGTTTGTTCAGTCCCTGCATATGATTAGTCATTGATAAAGGGAATATGTGTGTGTATATATTATGATTTGGGTATCAGACATATAGGGGGCTCGGGCTAGAGAGGAGTGCACATCAGTTGTACTGATGTGATGGAGCTATATGTCCACTTGTCCAGAGCTTGGTTTAGTCCCTAACAATCATGTGTCCTGCATTCATCCATATGTCAGCCCCTTGTTGAGCCCTGTCACTGCTGATGTATACCTTAAGCTCAGTCCAATTCATATAATTGATTAGCTTTGTATATATATGAGTCCTTGTATACATTAGGTAATCCAAATTCCTTTAGTTCAGCCCACTCCTTTAGTTCTCAGCCCCTATATCACCTGGGACTGTGTAGACCATGTTAACCCTTTTAGTATCAGTTCACACTGATGTATACAGTATCAGTTAGAGTGTTCAGTCCCTCCATTACATCAGTCCCTACATTATCTATCATGTATATTATATGCTCTGTCCCAAGTGTTTTTCACCTTATACTTAGCATTCCAGTCCCATTCCATTTGACCTTCACTCATTAGAACAGTCCTTATTCACTATATATATTAGTCAGTCTACCCTTTCATTAAGTTTAGTCTATAATGTTTTGTGATGTCCAGTCACATATTCTAGTATTAGTTAGTGGGTTAAGGGAAGAGGTTTGGGTTTGATTTCAGATTTTGTGTATCAGTTATAATATGGGAGTGGGTAGTTAGATAGATTGGTCATAGATAGAGACATGGGCTCGGGTATGGCTCTATGTCAGAACAGAAGGAGGATAGTTGGGGGCTCTGGATCGAGGTTTTCTGAACATATATAGGTGTTTAGTAAGTGAGTGTCAGTTGTGTATATAAGGGGTGAGTGAATTAGGAAGTGATCTATGTTATAGTGAAGAGAGTGAGGGGATATTAGTATATAATAGGTGTGTGATAGGAATTGTGGGTGGTTAACATAGAGAAGAGTGGACAGTGGTGATTGCTACTTGTTTAAGCATTCATGCATCAGTTGTGTATGAGAGATTGTGTGTTAATTATATGGAAGGGACAATATGGACTAATTTTTGAGTATGTGTGTTCATTGTATACGTGTGTGTGAGTCTATACAAACATCTATATATGTGTATGGGTGTGGCTGATATTGTATCTTTGTGTGTGAGAAAGGCCACATATGGATAGTAGCTAATAGTTGGTATTTGGGGAAGCCATGTTGTGTCATAGCTAGCTAAAGTATGGAGAGAGAAGGGGGAACTTTCCTAATAGCAGTAGCAGTAGCCTTGCTACTTTGCTTAGTGTATGCATCTTGAGGGGCTCGGGCACAATAGCGGTGGCTCTTAAAGCCATAGCAACATATGGGTAGGTCAGTGTGCCTTTGGCAGTAGAAGAGAGGTCAACTTTGGGACTTGGGTGAGCCCAGGCAGGGGACTTAGAGTCACTACCCTGCACATCAAGTCAGGACAGAACCAATCCATGTTAGGCCAAGTTGGCTTGAGTGGTCAGTAGGTAAATCAGTGGTGATATCAATAGTTGGGGGCAAGAAACAACAAGTTTAGGGGTGGTGCAGATGTAAACTTAATAGGATTGAGGAGGGGACCAATCCGAGTTAAAGGGCAAATATAGACAAATGTGTTTAGGCTTATGGGGTAGGCTACCATTCCAGTTTAGACAAGGGAAGGAGAAATCGAGTGCCAAAAGGGATGAATGAAATGTTAGTGTAATAGAAAACAAGTACATGTGCATAAAAAGGTTCAGTAGAAAATCTGAGTATTTGTGAGTGCAGTTTAAGGGCATCCTAGACTGGGTGGGAGTTCAATTGTAGGCAGTCATACATAAAATGAAGTAGCAGTGATATTAGATACCAGTTAGTATAAGTTGGATATCAGTTACTAGTAATTGGAAGGGGTAGATATATAAGTTTGTTAGTGTTTAGGTAGATAGTGGGTTAAGTCACCTTGATACTAAGATATATAGTATGGATGAATATATACTAGTGTGTATATCTCATATACCCTATAAACTAGCTCGTATAGCCTAGTATGATGTCAAATAGACCAAGCTCTTAGATAATTATGGACTCTGACCCAAGTATTAACCTAGTATGATGCCAAGTGACCTAGAAAACCTAAGATTAATGTCGTTTAGCAAGGTATTAACAAATCGACCTAGTTTGACCTAGAAAAGGTCTAGAAGCATGTAATTAATGCATTTAAATAAACTGTTTATCCTAGAACATCAAATAACCCTGTGAATCTCGTATATAGGTTTATGTGACACCACTTTGGGCATCAATTCTCATTCGTTGCTCTGGACGACAGGCGAGTACATTCTCTGATAGTTTTCATCTACTTGATGATTATTATGATTTAGCTACTAGTTTAGTTCTATTTGATTCATTGACATAACACGGATTGGTATTTCTGGATCTATTGCATGCGACACACATACTTTACTTGTTTGGCCTTTTTTTGGGAATCACTCACTAGAATCACCCTATTGGAATCACCTACTGGCTTCACATTATTTTGTCTGGACTTGTACTCGATTTACGTGTCGGGATATGGATGTAATTGTACTTGTCGGGGCAGAGAAATACTCGAGTAGACATGTAAACATTTCCAATCATGCTGGAACCTCCCCTACTGGTCTAATTTGGAAAGATAGCTGTCGCACGCTTGCCAAGCGTGTGATGTGCCGTATTTACCCCTAGTCGTTTACATGTCGAAATTGATATTTCAAAACATACTGGTTTAGTGTCTTTTACTGGATTCACACTGGACTCACATTGTACTGTCTGGACTCACATCACATTCATTCTAGTTCGGATCTCTCTATTTACAGTCTATATTACCATGCTTCTCTGATTTACTACATTTACTCTCTTGTACATTAGTCAACTGTTGTTCTATTTCATTTCATGTCTCAATCTTTCCATGTTCATCAAGTATTACTGTCTAAAATTATTTTATAGTCTTTGTCATTTATTTGGAACTGCTAGAGGAGATGTGCTCGTTCCATCTTGACTAGATATATTTTTTAGATGGTTGCCCATGGAATCTGTGTCCTACCTACTTCGGATCCGATGAGGGGATAGCTACCTTGGGTCCTGATTCTCATGAGTGATCACCGGGAGACATAGTACTAGTTTTGGCTTTGTGTTAGATTCGTTGTTAGAACTTTTGGCTTGTATTGTAACAAAGATTTTGACATTGTATTTGAGATTTGTCTTTGGATATTATTTTAGTTATTGTTGAGTCTTTAGGTTATTTAGACTTCTTTGATATCTCATCGTACTTTAGAATGTGATTGAGTATTCAATGTTATCTTTATACTTGTCCTCCATTCGAAGTTGAGATCTATGACAGGTACATTATATCATTATGTGAGTTTGTTAGTTAGCGACCTAGACAGCGTTCTACCACTGATTCTGCGACGTAGGCTGGATGTTCTTACGCACTCGTGCCCCTATACCGGGTGCGGGTCATGCCAGTGGGCGTGCCAACTCCTCCATGTATGATGACCTACTAGACAAGATAAGGAAAAAAGCTCGCGGGTTGGCACAACGTCACCCTCTCCCCGGTGGGAGAGCCACACTGATCAAGCATGTGTTGAGCTCCATCCCATTCTTTATTCTTGCGGTTTGCTCCCCTCCCAAAAAGTGTTGACCGCCATCGAGAATATCTTCGCTCAATTCTTTTGGGGCCATTGTGACGGCAAGGTGAAGAGGTTTTGGGCGAGTTGGCATACGATGGCGAGACCTACCAGCAAAGGGGGCAGGTATTCCGCTGTCTAGTCACTATTGTCGATGCCTGCTCGATGAAGCTATAATGGAAACCGAGAACGCAGCATTCTCTCTGGGCTAGGTTCATGCAAGCCAGGTAATTCAAATACCTCCACCCTGCCACTGCCATCGCCAACTGTAGAGCATCTGTTTCTGGAGATATATTCTTGCCGGAGGGTGCATGCTGAAGCAAACGTCCGTCTCACATTAAGGCGCAAAGACTCCTCCATTCTGCATGAGCGCTAGGCTGGTGCGCTCCTCTTACGCCCTATGAATGAGTGGTTGGTCGACCATCCTAATAAGGACCTGTGGCTCGAGGGCGGCTCTTGGAATTAGATGCTAGCAACGGAATGGTTCGGAGAGACGGGTGCTGAGGCCATTGCTAATGCTGGGGTGTCGATCGGTTTCGAGCCAGATGCCTCTGTGTGGGCTCTCGAAGCCAATGGCGAGTTCACCCTCGCTTCTGGTAGATTCGTCGCTCGTGAGTCAGGTCCCATCTGCGCGCACTCTCTTTCACTTTTGGCAATCGTGCATTCCGAAGAAATGGGCTATTCTTATCTGGCATGCTACCGTCCTTAAGCTTCCTACGGACGGCATTTTGACATCGATTGGGTTTTGCCTGGCCTCTAAACCCACTGTTGTACAGCTTGTAGGTAGGAATCCATCGATCACATTCTGCTGCGGGGCGACCTCGTGTCCGCAGTCTATCTTTGGTTTGGGCACAGGCTTTCCATGAGCAACTTGGACGGCGGGTTAGCCGGTCACCTATCCACTTGGGGATCCTCTTCCCACGGTCATCAAGCCGTAGGGGCAGTTATCATTTGGGTTACTTGAAAGAATAGGAATAAACACAGATTCGAAAGGCACTCTTACAACACCGATCAGTTGATCCAGGAGGTCAGTCGCCAGGTGAGAAAGGCGACTAGAAAATGCAAACACACGTCTGCAGAGTTTTGGAGTCTTGTGATGCATTAAGTAGATTCCAGGTTCTTTTTTTGGAGATCTCTACCTCTTAGATCATCCCCTTTTCTTTGTTCTTCTGTCCTCCTAGTGCGGAGGAGGAATATTGTATAGGCAGCTCCATTTTGAGCCTTATTTATAAAAGCAGTTTCCTTTATATATATATATATATATATATATATATATATATATATATATATATATATATATATATATATAGAGAGAGAGAGAGAGAGAGGATGAGGGAGGTGAGGTGCCACCCTATGGAGGGTGGCTACATGTCACCTCCCTATGCTATCATCATGCACCAAAGTTCATGATGAAAGCATGGGGGTGACATGGTACCACCTCACAGTGAGGTGGCACCTCACCTCCCTTATTCTTTCTCTCTCTCTCTCTCTATATATATATATATATATATATATATATATATATATATATATATATATATATATATATATACTCGATTCCTGATATGATGGTACACGGACAAGTATACGTCCGATCCTGTCATGAGACGTCATTCCTGGGTTACCATGGTATATGGGTACATTGTTCGATCTTATTTTTCTTGTACTTGTATAGACGCCAATTCCTAAAGAAATTTGCTACCCTCTTAGAGAATCCGGCATCATGACGTGACATGTCCGGATCCATTATACTATCCGGGGATGGGGAGTTATTAGAGGTTATGTGATTATACATAATATATATATATATATATATATATATATATATATATATATATATATATATATATATATATATATATATATATATATTTATAAACCAAAGCCGGTGGACGACTCCACCCGACCTTGGCCCGGAGGCCGTGGCCACCGCCACCGCCACCCAGCCACCTCCGTGGGAGGGAGGGCTCGAACCTGGCCCTCACCTCCGGTGCACGGTGGTGTTACCAGTACACCACAACTCGATGTGCTTATATATATATATATATATATATAGTAAAATATATATATATATATATATATATATATATATATATATATATATATATATATATATTTTACTATATATATATATATATATATATATATATATATATATATATATATATATATATTAGAATATATATATATTACTATATATATATATAGTAAATATATATATATATATATATATATATTAAAAATATATATATATATATATATATATATATATACTAAAAAGAAAGAAAAGAATGTGAGAAATCGAAATTGCTCGCGAGATGCAAACCCACGGAATACCCGAGCCCAAAACATGCAGGCCGACCCCCCTTCTCTATATAACGAAAGAGAATGCGAGAAAAATCTCTCAAACCCTAACCTCAATCCTGATACCCAGTGCCACCCCAACTCCTCGACGACCACCTCCGACCTCTGTGCCGCCGCGAAGCCGCCGCCGGCCGGCCAGAGCCGCCAGAAAGCTCGCGGGCAGCAGTAGCTGTTGTAGCAATACAACTTCGCAACATGATCTCCGTCTCCTCGTTCGATCGTTTCACGATCCATCTTCTCTGGTATAAAGTCAAACTATACGCCTTTAAATCAATTCAAATAGATTCTTTTAGTTGGCATCATGTGCAACGAAAATCGAGAAAAAAAACTCGATATTTTTGTTTAGAAATTGTCAAAATCCTAAGTTGGAAGTCGATTTACGACCAAGATATTGCGAATCTTGGAAAATCGCTTGAACGGTAATTTAGACAACCTAACCTAGATTGAAACCTTGGTTTTAGATTATTTTTATGTTCAGTAGGTGCAAAGTTATTCATTTTTAAAAATCGAAAAAAATTGAGAAAATATGTTTTCAAAAATTTGAAAATTTACCGATACGAGGTTCGTCCCGACAAACCGGGCGAATTCGTCGCAATCCAAAAGGTGTGAATGGATGTTGCAGACATGTAGGCTTTGATGGAACGTCAAAATTATCTCATTGACTTGTATTCTGCTTAATATCATTTTCTCTCAGCTTATAAGTTTCGTTTACGTGGAGTACAATGGACCAGCAAGCTGGCGACGAGAATCCCGCGATTACTCTATTGAACATTATAGTGACTCACGTCAATATGACCCCGCCACCGGTTGGAGGTACTTCTGCTCAGCCAGACAATCTGACGGTATCACGCTTCATGAGTGTCACGCCCCAGAACCAGAATACTGGCAAGTAGGGACGGACCAGGCCAGCTACGTATACCAGAGTACTCTAGTACCCCCGAAATAACGTGTAAGCTGTATAGACATGGGAGTTACTACTACAATCCAACAGACAATCCTAGGTATCTCAATCACAGGTATTAAACAATGTACAAGAAGTATGATCATCTGGAATATAAAACAGTAATGCGTCTGGAATATAAAACAGTAAAGCGTCCCAAACTATCATATATCAATGATTATGAAGCTAGTAATACAGAATAAAGAACTATCAAGAGTAATAGTCATACATGATAAGCTCTAGCTATAGTCTAGAATAACGCAAATCATGTTTAGGCTCGTAGGCTAAATGTCAAGATCCAAAACACGAGCTAAACACCTGCTCGGAGACTAAACGCCACAAAAGAATAATGTATATAACTAGTAAAAGAATGATATAGGAAACCCCACTAAGGTACTCTGGTGCTACGAGTAGTCACTGTCGAGTAGATAGTACGAAAGATCCTTCGGACTCCTATATCAGATCTGACCAAACAAAGCCAGTGGGGTCAGACCCCCAATACCAAGTACCACAAAGGAAACCAAACTATGAACTAAAACTAGCAATAACTAACATAGCAATGGATAGAGACAAAAATAAGTAAATATGGATCGAGACTCGTGCACTACCAATGCACTTATCCCGAGAATAGAAAATACAATAAGCAAAGCAACCTGGAGCATAAAGTAAATAATATGTGACATAATGTAAACTGGGGGCATGTGAATTAAACGGAAGCATGTGAACATGTGACTTAAACTAATTATTGTATGATAAATGGTACATATGAGCATGTAAGATAACTGGAACATGTGGTCATGTTAGATAACTGGTACATGTGAGCAGGTTAGATAGTTGAGACATGTGAGCATGTAAGAACTATATAGAACGACAAATGATAAGATGACTTAGGAACTATTTCGGAACCCATATTACAACCCGTAAACTAAACAAGGATCGGGGTTGTAACCCTTCTCCTGAACAGAATTTCGTCTCTAATCAATGTACAACAGAGGGATCATGTATAGCGTGTGAGTACTGAATAGGACGACAAATGATAAGATGACTAAGAAAGTATTTCGGAACCCAAGTTACAACCCGTAAACCAAATAAGGACCGGGGTTGTAACCCTTCTCTTGGATAGAACTTAGTCTCTAACCATTTACCGACAAAAATAAAGCATAAACAATGATGTACTAAAATAACAAATTCGGATACTACCTAGACAAAACTAGACTAGACTGGACTCTATACAACAATTACGGCCAAGCAATGAGTACGGCTTTATACATTAGCTAACTAGGGTTATCATAATCCTAATTAATAACATATGCGCTTTTGAGAAATCCAATCCAATTACCTACCCTGCAGACTACCCGACTTATCCAGGCCAAAAGGAAAAGAAAGTAATGGTGGATACATCGTCCGGGAGACAAATGTATCCTAAGATCTAATAGTGGATACATCGCCCAGGAGACCAATGTACCCTAAGATCTAATAGTGCGTACATCACCCAGGAGACAAATGTACCCTAAGATTTAATAGTGGGTACATCGTCCAGGAGACAAATGTACCCTATAGACATATAAAAGGTGCAACATTCGACAGTGCGCTAGAAGTGTGCTCATCATGACAGATAGCTCCAAATCCATTCAGGTTGGGGCCGGGACAAAGGGCTTGCAGGCAACCGAAAAATTATTCCCTCCCAATGCATCTAGGTAATCAAGCTAGTTGGTTAGTCCATAACATTTTTTATTGGATTCTGGGTGTGGCATTCTGCCGAATCCATCCTAAACATGATATGTAAGACTGGACAAAAAGCAAGAATGTGCACTACAACAAGCCACAACAAGAAAAATATAATAAGATGGAAGCTAAGAGTGCGCTACGACGAGCCACTATAGAGAAATAAGGAGTGCGCCATGACAGGCCACTATCATGTAAGCAAGGAAAGACATGTTCAAGAGTGCACCACGACGGGTCACTATCTAGTAAGCAAAGAAGATATGTAACATGGATGTGCCATGACGGGCCACTATCTAGTAAGCAAAGAAGACATGTAACATGAGTGCGCCACGATAGGCCACTACAAAGAAATACTACACATGGCATAGAATGTAGAGCACAATAAATCCGGGAAGGCATGGCAATGCATATCATAGCATATAAGAAAGAATCGAAAGGAAAGACATCATGGCATGTGAGAAGGAATAAATAAAAATAAGTACCTGACATAGAATAATAATTGAACATGTGCTAGTGTCAAGTGTATATAGGGTGTACAATTATTATCTAACTATACGAGATCATCTAATCATGTTAAGAATTTATTACAGTCGAAGAAAATATCAAAATCGGTCAAGTACAGAAAAGATGCCAAAAGATCAAAACTATGATTGAAATTATCAGTCGCATATGAACTCTAATTAAGGTGAAACAAGATGATTCTTGAAGCCAAGACAAAGATCTACAACTTTTATGTTTTGAGTTTTTCAAGATTCTAGCTACAAAATAGCTTAAACATGCAATAACGGCCAAGTGCAGAAAAGTGCGTAGGAAGCCTGCGAGCAGAGTAGTGCACAGAAGTGCAGGTAGTGCACAGGAGGCCTGCATGCAAAGTAGTGCACAAAATAGCAAGTAGTGCGCAGGAGGCCAGTGCACAGAGTAGTGCACTGAAGCGTAGGTAGTGCGTAGGAAGCACAACTTGCACTTTTGAAGTGCACAAAAGCGCAGGTTGGTGCAGGAAGCACAGCTTGCGCTTTTGAATGGCACAAAAGTGCAGGTTGGTGCAGGAAGTCTGTTCATCTTCCCCAAAATCAGCACCGAAGTGCATAGGGAACCCATGAACTCAAAATGACATAACTTTTTCAAAATAAGTCAAAATCAAGCAGTTCAAAAGCCAAAATTGGATAGAACGAAATTCCCCACAACATAGAACCATTAGATTTCAGAATTAACAAAGTTTAAGAGATCAAAACAAAAAAAATTGAGAAAACTACAAACTTAGATCTACGAAAATGTAAACATCAAAACCAAAAACTCCAAGTTCTAAAGAGGCTTAAGATCATACAAGGAAGAGAATAGAACAAATAAAATAAAGATCCATCATGTTCTCCATGTAGCAAGTTGTACTTGTCTTGGGTTGGTGGAAGGATTAAATAAAGAAGAAGAAGAAGAAGAAGAAGAAGAAGGTGGAGAAGTAAAAATCTAGACAATTTTGAGCAGTTAACACCAAGGAAAATAAAAATGACAACAAAATAATATTGTTCAAGATTTGGCAAGATGTACTTCCCTAGGTTAAGCTCCAAGCCCAATCTTCCACTCCACCTCTAAGAGGGTACGAAACCACACTCTAGGCCTCAAGGCCAAGCTCTTGGCAAGCTCTAAGAGGATAAAAGAGAAGAAGAAATGAAGAGAGGGTGAAAAAATGAAAAGAGAGAGGAGAGAGAAAGTGAAAGGGTATATATAGAAGGAGAAATTAATCATAACCATTGGATGGTGATCCATGTGAAGTTATAAGTCAATCATGGCCATCCAAAGAAAACTAAGTATCCATTGGATAGTAGGATGCATCACTATTCACAAAAATATCTAAATACTATTTATCAAAATATCGGAAATACTATTCATAAAAATATCTTAAATCGAAAACATCTAAAATATGAATTTATATACATATAGTAAATGTATATACTATACACACACATACGCACATACGTATTTTTATATACATACACACCCATATAAATTTTTTTTATTTAGAATTATATATACAAACACGTACATTTATATATATTTATTTATATATTTTGTACACATGTATGTATACATACACAAGGAGTCGTAGACGCACGTATGACATTTTAGCTAGAATTACCATTACATGATCATGAGTATAGCATGACTAGAATTTTATCTAGATAGACATGGAGACAAAATAGCATAAGGACAAAGTAGTAGAAGGTTATTTATGATTAAGTTAGAAACCACCATTGTAACCCTTGTAAGTACCATAAGTTGTTCTACTCTCTCGGTTCGTGTATCATCGTAGTGCCCCGCCAAAATGTGGAAGCGCAAGGACACAACTATTTCTCTCGTCTATACAAAAATCGTGACACGATTTTCGTGCTCGACTCTTTCTTCCGTCTTGCATTTCATTTTCATAGATCGTGCTTTAGTTTTAATTTCAAGGACGAAATTCTTGTAAGTTGGATGGATTGTAAAACCCTCCTAATTTTTGCAAACTTTTTTTCACGGCTATTCATTTTTCTGATATATTTTTCTATATTAATTTGCATAAATATTGACCCCTAGATTTTACTCTATAAATACATTCAGTATATATACATATATAGTAAATATATTTTATCTGTAATTAGATATATGAGTTAAATATATATTTTTTAAATATATATTTGGTTATATATTTTTAATTTATGTTACTTTTAGGATTTATAGATTTATTTATATAAATAGATATATGAGATAAATTTTATATGAGATAAATTTTATATATATATATATATATATATATATATATATATATATATATATATATATATATATATATATATATATATATATATATTTATATAAATAGATAAATTATGTATAAGACTTACGTGGAAATGTAGGTATTTTTTTAATTCTGTTTAAATTATATTTTTGGGTCGTTTATAGATTATAAGAAAAACATATATATTATATACATAAATATTAAGGGTTTATTTAAAGGATTTATTTGATTTAAATATTATGTATAAACTGATTTCCATGATAAATAAATTATTTTTATTTATAAGTTTTAGGAATATTATAATATATATTTTTAATGTTTGGAATTTTGGTTGTATACAAGTGTTTATATATATATATATATATATATATATATATATATATATATATATATATATATATATATATATATATATATATATATATATATATATAAACACTTGTATACAAATGTATACAAGTGTTTATATATATATGAGAAAAAATATATATATAAAATATATACACAAATGTATATGAGAAAAATATATATAAAAAAAAAAAATATATATATATATATATATATATATATATATATATATATATATATATATATATATTTATATATTTATATATATATATATATATATATATATATATATATACACAAATGTATATGAGAAAAAAAATAAATCCCAGGTGACCAGTGCATACGATGTTCACCATCCCCATCCTTTAAACCCGTGCATAGAGCAGTTGGATTCTTAGGAACTATTTTTTCGACTTTGAATCTCCATCGAATTCAAACCAAAATGTTATCGAATCGTTTTTGTGAAATCCTTATTCAAATCTCTTCTAGATAGATTTAATCTGTAACGCCCCAGAACCAGAATACTGGAGAGCGGGGGCTTACATAGCCAGCTACGTATATTGAAATGGAATCCACCTCGCTATACGGTCACGGCTGTCTAGAAATATGAGGGTTTAACTACAAGCCAACGGTCTCCTAAGGTCGTGAACAAGCCTAATGTCTCAATCTCAAGCAAGTAATAATAATTACAAGATAATGGACCACCAAATATACAATAAAAGGCGTCCCAAATATTACATATTCAGCTGATCATGAAGCTAGTCATACAAAATGCGAAGACTAGCAAGAGTTTAGTCATACATGATCAACCCTAGGATTTGTTAATCATGTTCACAGCCCGTAGGCAGACAGTGAGTAAATTTACATCGAGCTAACAGGTGCTCGTCAGCTAAACGCCTCAAAAGAATAATTTATAAAGTAGTGAGCGAAACAAAATAGAAAATCTACTCGTAGCCCAAGTTCCTTCTAGTCACCACCATTGGGCTGGAGGTTCGGTAGATCCTCGGGTGCTGCTCCGAAATCTGGCCACACAAAAGCAGCTAGGTCAAACCCCAGAAAGAGCAAGTGCCACAAGGTGGCCACGAAATAAAAACAAAAGCCAGCATATCAGAACATAAGGAATAGAAGAAAAGTACAAGTAATAAAGAGTACAACAGGTCAATAAACGACTAGGGACGTGGAACCATTCCGGGAGCCAGGTTACCACCCTTAAACCAAACAAGGACCGGGGTTGTAACCCTTCGCCTGAATAGCACTTTGTCTCTACCCATTTATTGTTAAAGATAAGTAAAACAATCATGTTCAGGGGTACCAGGTACTGGGACTAGACGAGACTTAGACAAGGCTGGACACCATCTATTCACAAGCGGCCGAGCAAATACTACGGCTTACTACTTAACTAACTAGGGTTATCACAAGCCTAATTACTAACAAGATGCGAATGAGAATTTTCCAGTCCCAAGCCCTGCAGACTATCCAGTTATCCTTCTGCTGGTTGAGAGTATGGTTGAGTACATCGCCCAGGAGACGATATACCCTTAGGTGACTTAGAGGGTGCAACACATGACAGTATACTGAAAATGTGCCCTACTCGTCGGCAGGCTACAAGTCCATTAAAGCGCCCAGATAACGAGATTGCCTGTGACTGGAAATTCTTCATGAACTATAGTTTGATCTAGTCATTAGCCTAATCCATATTCAGTGCGAATTCCTGACCGTGGTAACCAGGGAGTCACGTCCTAGACATGATGCAAGACAAGACAAGACAAGTGGATTGCACGAAGCAACAAGAATGAACACCCACGGTGTCAGAGTTGGTTATATGAGGCGAGTTAGCCATCGCAACAGCATCAAGTCAAGTCAAGTTACAAGTCAGGAGTGCGCCGTCACGGACCACTATCAAGTTATCCAGTTATAAAGATTAATTATGAATCACAGGTTACAAGTTAAGAGCGCACCCCATTGGGTCACTGCTAAGAAGATCAGAAAGTATTAGGATCATAAAATCACAGAAATCATGAAAACCGCACTAGTCATAAGTAAAACACCGAAAACCGTACCAGGTCGTATTGGGTCAAGACAGTCGTGTTGTGTGGAACAAGATCTCAGAACTCCAATCCACAAAGAGAAGCTAAGCCCAAGGAAATAAATCAAACCACCATGGACAAATTGCGCAGGGGGTCGGGTTGCGCTAGGGTCGACTTGCGCTGAGAGCGGGTTGTGCTGGGTCAAACTGAGCAGGGGGTGAGCTGCGCTAGGATTGGGTTGCGCTGGAGCCAAGCCGCGCTGGGAGTGAGCTGCACTAGGGATGGGTTACGCTGAGAGCGAGCTGCGCAGGGGATGAGCCGCACTAGGATTGGGTTGTGCTGGAGCCAAGCCGCGCTGAGAGAGTAAGAGGGGGCGCGGTTCGCCAAAGGGCGTCGAGCGCGAGTCAGCCCAGCGCTAAAGAGCGCTGGCCGAGGTCTTCTTCTCCAACAGACCGAGAAGAGAACCCAAGAATACCAAAATTCCAAATCTCATAACTTAGCCAAATCAAAATGAAATTTAGATTTTTAAAGTTCTATCTTGTGTAAAATTGAATTTTCTTCCACATGGAAGCCTCAAAACAAGAAAAAATCTAAGTTTAATAGATCAAAACCAAAAAAATCTGAAAATGGTTAAAACTTAGATCTTGAAAAATAGAGACTCCAAATCACAAAATGCCAAGTTCTAATGTGATTCACCATGGCCTAATCTAACTAATAGACAAATAAAATAGGGTTCCTATTTGGTGGCAAGGTGCACTTGCCTATGGAGGTTAGGTGTTGTGTGGAGGAAGGAAGAAGAAGATGGAGAAAATTAATGGAAGAGTAATGAGGAGAGAGAAAGTTAGGTAGGGTTTTAATGAGGGATGGTGTGTTGTGTTGAGGGTAGATATTAACTAGGGTGGTCCAATACAAACTAACCAAACCAAATCCTTCTCCACAAAGAATAAAACCATGCCAGGTCCAAAAACCCAATTTACGAGAAAACCAAAATCCGCAAGTCGAGCCAAAATACAATTACAGGCCAAAACCCGAAAAAATAAAATACAGGTCCGAAATACATATAAGCCTAATTAAAATACATATTCCGAAATGCGGGCGTTACATAATCCAATCCCAGATATGGTTTTAAAGCATGGGAAATCCGGTTCTAAAACCCAAGAAACCTAAGTATATAAACTTGGGAGAAAAACATATTTTTCGATCCCTACACCGTAAACTCCTGACGAATCAATTCTTGAGCGATCCCCGACACCTCACATCTCCTCCGACTACATGCCACCGTATGTTGTGCGCTGTCCAACCGCCTGAACCGCGTCGAACCAAGCAGACAGAGCAGCTGCATAGCAGCACCACACAGCCACAGGTCTCCCAATACCCTACTTTAAGGTCGATTTTCTCCTTCAATGCTCGATCATCTTTTGATCTAATAAATCTGTAGTATAGCCCATATAGCCGAGAATAAATCCCTTCAAGTAGTTTTTAAAAAAACAAATTAGATCGCCAAAAGAAATTACCTAAAAATCATAGACAAACTGCCTAAATATAATCCATAATCCAGTCCACAACCCTATATTGGAAGGTAGTTTACTGTCAGGATATTAGGTTTTCTTGGGAACTACCTAAATACATCTAGTAGACCACATATATTGATTCAAAACGTTCATTGTAGTTTTTATTTTTATGTATTTTATATCGAGGAATTTTTTTTCAAAAATCAAAGAAAAATAGTTTTCTAAAAAACTCTAAAAATATTGATAAGATATCTATCCCGCTAAACCAGGTGACTTGGACTAACCCGAGGACATCAAATAGAGAATACGGACATTGCGGACATATAGACTTTGACGGAATTCGAATTGGTTGTGTATGCACGACAAATTTGACCCGTATCCGTCGAAAATGCCGTATCAGCCACTTTCCAAAAATGCCAATTACTTTGTGCACGTTCATCGCATTGCCACGAAACTTGCAACATTGGACCCATATTATTTTTCTAGTCTTGTGAGCCAAGTTTGGTCTGATTCTGAGATAGTTGACTAGATCGTCATTTTGGCGGGCCTACGATCAATTCAACGGGTGATTTTGTGAAAGCTCATCAGAAACCAAAATTGGACATATTGTTGAGTTCGTATTGTCAAATCAGACCTGCAGACATATAACTTAATGACTTTAGAGACCATACATTTTGTCATGCTTTTCGGTGCAAAGCGAGCCCAACGACGGACATTATTTTGACCTAAAATTACCGTTTTGTCTCTATGTTCAGAATTATAGTTATGGATAGTTAATTCTAGTCATTTCTATAATTCCAAAAATGTTGGTGATGTTTATTTCAGCATCCGAGGATGTTTACGGAAGTTCCATCCTTGTAGCTTCTCCTGACTTGTTGATTTCATCTCTGGACGTCGTCAAAATACCCAACAACCACCAGACACGATACTTTGTTATATTTACTTCTCATTATATCTATTTTTAGCATTTATTTATTTTGTTATATATATGTGTTGCTTCATATATCATAAACTGTGCGTCCAAGTTATGCTTGGATGCAAGCTACTATATTAGTCATTGTCCGTTGCTTTCTTTTATTATATGCATGTTGACTTGGTTTTAGCAGACTACCTTCTTATTGTGGGATATCCTTATATCTCCTTTGGCCATGACACTCATATGCCACGATTTGAGATATTTTGCTAAGGGCACGGCCTGCGTATTTGACTGATCATCGGTACGTAAGAGCTGTGTGACGGATAGATAATCGTAACTGCTATGATTAGGATATAGAGACTTGTAACTCCCATTTTTCCATTTTAATAAAAGTCTTCCTTAAGCTATTATTATATTTTTCTAGTAATTATTTTGACAAACTTGTAATCCTCTATTAGGCTTGTAATCCTCTATTAGGCTTATTTGTAATCCTCTATTGGTTGTTTATAGATAGGAGTGATTATGGATGCCATATGCCCTAGATATCTGTTAGTAGAATTGTTAGAAATTTGTTAGAAGGTTATAAGGTTTCAGTGACCTGTGTTTCGAGGGAGTAGTGTGACCAAAGGTGGGTAGAAGTTCTCAAGTATTCGGAGTTATGAAATGACTAAAGAAGGTTATAGAATATTTTTGAGAGATTAACTTTGAGGAGATTAAGGTAATAGTAGACTTTGAATTTTAAGGGATAGTTATGAATTAGAATTTCGAGGACGAAATTATTTTAAGGTTGGTAGATTTGTAGCTCCCCTTTTCGAAAATTTTTGAAATATTTTTTTATTATTTATTTGATTTAAATGGTGACTTGTAGAATTGTATAAATAATTATTTAGTTAATTATTACGGTAAATGACCTTAGCCATGGTTGAGTTTTGAAGTACAAGGCGACTAGGAATCGTGGCACGGATAGTGTAGTGGCGTGCCTTGACTAGTGTATTAGCCCTGATAGAGAAGGCCGAGCCATAAGTGGTCATAACCAGGAAAACCAAGCCAAGTTGTGACTATGACCATTATAAATAGTTTAATTATTTACTATTAAGATTTATTGACTTGTAGAAGACCCGATTGTACCCAGCTAGTCCGGACTGGACCCAAACCAGACCTAAGCCCATGTAGCCCTGCTGTGAGACCAATGACGGCCATGTAGGCATACTTTTAGGTATGTACAAATATTTTCTAACTTTTTGGTGGACTTAATAATATTTTCTAAATATTTGGTTATTCATATTAAATGGGTATTATTAATATTTAAATAGAGTTTTAGAATATTGGTACAATTTTCTAGGGCCAGATATGTTCACCAAGACTCAGTTTGGTTATTTTAGTGGGTTATTGGTATTATTATTATTATTATATGGTTATTATAGTAATTTTTCATAAATAATCTCAATAGCATTTGTTTATTTGATTATTCATTAGCAAAAGAAATATATTTATTATGAGCCATTTTCTGTTATGGGTAAATAAATATTAAATATAGGTACATATTTTATGTTGGAGCCTTACGCTCGAAATATATAATATAAATCAAATAAAGGGAAAAACCAAAAGCTAGGCCAAGCCCAACCCGACCTCAGCCTATTACCCATCCAAATACAAGTTATCAGCACATTCTTTCAATGTGCACTTTTGCTACCTAGCTCAAACCATTACATCTAAAACCCAGGCCTAGTTGAGAAACAAACCCGACCACTTTCCTTAATCCCCAAACAAGCTCCTAACTCCTAAACCCATGTCACACCCGGCCTACACGTTTGGCCCACCCATTCAACAAGTAACTCCCTATATATATTCTATAATTTTCTATAACCCTAACCTTCTCAAGCCACAAACTTCATATGCCATCATCACCATTACTCTCATCTTTTCCCTACGACAGCTACCATTAGCCGAACCACCTCCGGCAAGCCACCACGCTCGCGTCGTCGGCCAAACGCCGGTCCAGGCACGGCCACCGTGGCAACCACGCATAGGCGCGCAGCTAATTGGTGGCTGCAGTGCTTCTCCACCATACGAAAGCCGACGAAAGCCTCTCACCACTGCCCGGCCATCGACGGCCACCTAGGCACCATCGCACGGGCCAGGCACGCAACCGGAAGAGCGAGACAGCGAGCAGAAAGCACAGCTGTAGGCACGCTGCTTTGCGTATGCACCCACCGCTTCGCGTGTACTCCCACCGCGCACCACCGGTCGGAGGTCACCACGACCCGCCACCGGCCACGCGCTCGTCCTCATCGAACCAGTTGCATTATTGTCACCGTCGTGCTCTTTCGTACATCGAGTTGGCCATCCAGACCACCACCTCTATGTCCCCGCAATATTATCGGAGCACATGTGCTTGCTTCGCTCCCTTAGATCTCACGTACGATGGCATCCTACAGCAGTCGTATCGCTATCCAGTGCAATTGAGAAGTTCTCCAAGATTCCCAGTGGCCGTCCGATTATGCTTTGTATGACTATGCGTAAGAATAGACCTAGAAGGGAAGTCGAGGAAGAAGTATTAGAGGAGGTAGTCTGCTGGAGTTATTAGCTTCTGGAGGCAGTTGTGAGACTTGGACTTCTTGACTTGTTGATTGGCGATATATTGTTGGATCTCCGTGCAACCCTCAAGCAAGTATACCTTGTCGAACATATATAGTATTTACATTATTTTCTCAGGCAAGTATACCTTGTCACATGATTCCATATTGTGATTGATTTGCCATTGATTGTTTTACTTGTTCTAGATTACGTACACGTATAGGATATTCGATATTGCTTGATTATTGGTCTTTTCGTATTATCTTGTCTCGTGATTGAGTTGTCAGTTTCTATATCTTGTCCTTGACTTGACCATTCTTGACTGGGAGTATCTTGCATTGTACTACAGTTGAGATATATTATAGATTGGGAGTATCTTACATTGTACTACGACCTATAGCCGATTCTTTTATCTTGAGATTGTTTGATTGGTTTGACTTGAGACATACTATAGATTGGGAGTATCTTACATTGTACTACGACCTATAGCATATGTTGATTGATTAATTGACTTGATTTGTGATACTATAAATTAGGAGTATCTTGCATTGTACTACGATTTATAGGAGTCTGCTTGACCTTGTATCCTTTAGGAGAAGAGATCGATATTAGAATTGGCTAATCTTGACTGAGAGTATCATGCTTTGTACGTCAATTGAAACACTATAGATTGGGAGTATCTTGCATTGTACTACAGGCTATAGGAGTTCTGATTGATAGTTAGCCAAGTCTAGTATTACATTTCTACACGACTCGTCGTCCTTAGATGTTCTCCTTACAGTGTTCTTATCCTTCTTGCATGTTATTTGCTGTCATATTAGTAGGCATGTTTTATGTATCTTGCTAGTCCTCTGAGGACCTGATGATCTCTTCAGGTAGCTGATTGCACGGAGTTAGTTAGCTGAGCATGTGGTAGTTGATTTTATCTGCATGATTCAGGTATTTTGTTAGTGTTATTGATTTACTCTCTTTCTTGTGCTTTTATGATATATCCTGCTTATCAGCTTAGCTTTATAGACTCATGTTATTCTTGGAGTCTAATCGGACATATACGCTAGTGGGCTGTAGACCATGACCCATACTTGTTCATTCTTGTCTTATATATTCTCATGGATTGAGATACACTGTAGATTACCATATTAGCCACGATACCATGAATCTTGACAGCTTATACGTACTCGAGTCGGGCTGGAGTCCGCTTGATATGTAGCTGGCTTGCTCACGCTCCCGCATCCCGAAAAGCGGGTGCGGGTCGTGACACAGGACCTCGATCCTATCTGGATACGTACCCAACTCAGTCAGGTTGTGTCTCTTAGGACAAATCTATAATGACTCAATTCAAGTTTGTTATAGTCACATTCAATTTATTGTGTTCATTATCTGTGATGATGTGGTGTTCAGGACTGGTACGGGAATTATGTTGTATCGTGTGAGAAGGAGGAGGGAAATGACACTGGGAGTTGTATGATGTGTATTGTGTTGACACGAACTCGTGTCGGAGGGAACTGACACTGAAGAGTATCAGTAATTCAAATGTCAAGCGGAAATGCTTGGAGCGTTCGATTTGAATTTTCAAATGTTTAGTTTTGGGCCGATAACTGACATTGAGCTGATAGTTAGAACCGAAAGACAATACTAGGGTGACAGCAGATTTCATTCACTCATCTTTAAACTATAGTTATGGACCAGTATGTTAAAATTGACTATAATCTCAGCTTTTGGAATTAATAGAATTCAACCTTAGTTTGAGATGGGATTTTGGGCCGTCCCTGGGCTATCAATATTTGGCTGGGCGAGTGGACTAGATAATTGATTTAGAGTGTAGTGTGTAATGTCCCGTCCCGCTCAGTTTAATCGGAGGAATCAAAATGCCAAAGGCATTCGAACTTGGCTATGCAACGGCTGCTCGAAGACCCGCTCGGTCGAGGCAACTCCTCGCTCAGGTGGATGGCTTCGGTGAACTTACCTCATATTGGCCTTCGCACTAATAAAATGAAAGTTTTTAAAAGCATAAGTAGGCTTGATAATAAAATAGGCGAATCCACATAGCTATGGGAATAATTCCAAGTTGGGTCAGACTGAGTTAGAACATGGAAAAAGGTCCCGCGGTCGGATTAGAAGTATGCACGGCGTGATTTCAAAATAACACTCGGTCCTTCGTCCCATGGCTTGGGAGAAGGAATGTTGGTCTTCACCTTTAAGCTATGAATTAGCCTAAGTCATAGGCGTCGCATGCGTAAATGCTTGATAAAGCATGCACAGTCCCATCGTCCAAGGCTTGGCTGTAATCCCCCAAAATTTTGGAGAATGTTTTTTTGCTTTAATAAATTATTTTGAATTATTTTGTTACTTATTCATTAAAAATAGTCTTAGTCATGCTTAATTTTTATTATGCACATTGATTAGACAATATGACACGACTAGTGCAGTCAAGCGCCTTGACTAGCATATTAGCTGTAGGTGTCACTAGATTTATTTACTGTAATATTTCGTTGATTAAAGTTTATCAAATCATAAATTGGTTATCTTCCATTTTAAATATTTACTTATTTATTTTCTTTCAAAGAAAATGGGTTTTGATTTGATTTATGTAATAATGATAGTAATAGGAAGGTCCACACCCCCAATCTAGGATGCCCTACTAAATTATTATTATTATTATTATTATTATTGTTGTTGTTGTTGTTGTTGTTGTTGTTGTTGTTGTTGTTGTTGTTGTTGTTGTTGTTGTTGTTGTTGTTATTATTATTATTATTATTATTATTATTATTATTATTATTATTATTATTAGTCTTTTGTTGAGCTTATTAGTATAAAATTTTATATATGTAAGTCATCCCTATAACTAGGAAAGTGCCACCAAGTACTTTTATTATTTTATTTTGATTTTTAAAAAAACTTATTTTTACAAATTTTATTTTGTAAATGCTAAGTTTTTTTATAGGTTTAAAAAATATATATAATTGAGTCCACAGTACTGTTCAATGAACAGTGTTATGGCTCCTTCGATTTCTTTCAGAAAAAAAGGGGAAACGAGAACATAGGATTGAATACCTAATGCGAATCTCAACTAATTCACCTCCAATTTTTGCCAAAACTCTCCCTAATCCATCCCTACCCGATTCTCAATTAGATAGGATCGAAATCATCAAACAAACGGTTGAATTTGATTAAATCTATTTGAAATAGGATTTAAACCTCCGTATTAAAAACAAGGGGAGCCGCAAGGTTATCTCGAATGAAATCCTCCAAAACTTTTCTCCAACCTCAAACGCCTGACCCCCGAGCACTATGACATCCCCACACCCCTCCTTGACCTCCTACACATAGTCGGGGACAGCTGCAGCGCCGCCAGCGAACTTGAAATCGAGAACAGCCCCTGTTTTTCGATTCCGACATCATCGTAAAGGTACCATCTTCTTCGTATAATATACTTTTACCTATTCGATCAATCGTCGACCCATTTAATATGATGGATAGCCAACCTAACCAACTTGAGAGCCTGCCAATTAGTCGAGGGAAAACTGGGTTGGATTCTACAATAAACTGAATCAAAACCAGAAGAAAACAATGGCAGACTGTACATCAAGAACAGTATTAAAACTGCCAAGAACCCTAATAGGAAGACAAATACTAGGCATTATAGTAGATAAGATAGAAAATCAATTTAACACATCCATAGACAACATATACGAGAACAAAACCCTTTTTACAGATCCGAATTTAATCTAATATGTGCAAAGTTATTTGATTTCAAAATTTACGAAAAACCTGTTTTTAAAAACTAAAATTTTAAAGAAAACTTTTCGATACGTCGTGCATCCCGACGAATCAAATGACGTGGTCACGAATTGAAAGTATCGAAAGGTGCGTATCGACTTCGCGGACGTGTGGGAACTGATGGAACTCGATTTCGTTGTGCGTGTGCGACGAAATCGAAGCGTATCCGTCGAGATATCCTGTATCGGCCACTTTACAAAATAGGCCACAACTTGTGCACGTTCGTCCTATCGAGACGAAACTTGCGCCAACAGGACCGTATCATTTTTCTGGTCCTGTATGCCAAGTTTGGTCTGATTCTGAGAAGGTCGACCGGAACGCCTTTTTGGCGGGCCCACGACCCAATCCAACGGGTAAAATTATGCACGGCCCACCAAAATTCGAATTTGGACATACGGTTGAGTTTGTCTCGATAAACCGATTTCGTAGACATATAGTTTGATGACTTTAGAGACCGTAGACATTGGCACGTGTTTCGGTGCAAAACAGGTCCAACGGCGGACATCGTTTTGATCCGAAATTACGACTTTGCTTTTGTTCCAGGATTAGACTTTTGGACAGGCATTTTCTAGGTATATCACTTATTTCGAGTTTGTTCTTGATGTTTGTTTCAGCATTCGAAGTTGTTTTGAGATTGTGACATTTCTTTTGCTGACATTGTTATTCTTGGACTTGCCATCTTTGTACCACCAGGCAAGATACCTTGCCACCTTACTCTGTGATTTATATATTCTTATTTTAAGTTGTTATTTTTAGCGTTTCGTATTTATTGTTATTATAAAACTGTGCATCCAAGTCATACCTGGGTGCAAGCGACTATATCGGTCATTTTCTTGTTTTTGTTTTATTTTCTTGCATTGACTTAGTCTAGTGACCACCCATTTGTGATGAGGTATTGGTATACCTCATACGACCTTGACACCTACTTTACCACATATTGTGAGTCACATATAGGACACGTACTCGCGTAGTCAGCCGGCCACCGATACGTATGAGGCGTGCGACGGTTAGGAGTAACTGCCAATAGAATTGTATGCTAGTAGACTTTGCAGTTACTAGAGGTTCATATGAGTCATGGATGTGACTCCACTAGGCATGGGGTGGGAAGAACAGTTCCTTGATGTATGGGCCACATATTCATTGCTATTGTACCTGAAGTTCCGCTGGAGACACAGGTTCACCTTACTATTACTGATTCCCTCTGACATTCATGGAGCATTATAGACATTTTCTTACTGATTCCCTCTGACGTTCGTCGAGCGTTATAGACGGAGACGACTAGTTCCCGAAGGAAGGGACAATGCCACTGCTATACAACCCGAGTGCCCATGTGTGAAGGATTATTCTTTATTGCATATTCACTATAGTACGGTTAGGCACCATATTGCATGCATCCCTTTATTTTCCATTATATATCACAGTTTATATGGTATGGTGTTTTCTTGTATCTTGTTACGTCCCTCTGAGGACCTGGTTATCTCTCCAGGAGTGTGCTCTTATCTGCCGCAGGTGTTCTATCTATGGTCGTGATCATCTCTATTTCTTCGAGGATGATTGCACTTGGATCGTCTTCACTTCGCTTGCCAAACTCATTTTATTTTTCCATGTATTTCTTCTCTTACTGGTTGGTAGTGGATTTATCTCCATCCAACATATTGTACAAAAACATTTTATAGTTGATTATATGATATCTTTTATTCTTTTATTTTGTGGATAAGATTAGATTACTCTTGGTTTACTGTATTTTACAGCTATGTATACATACGAGTTATCCATATATTGGAGTATACTTCGTATGTATGCAGCAGGCATATCTACGTACTTAGTCCTAAGTATTTTGGGATTGGGGCGTTACATTGGAATAGCATTTGCTTACCTCACGGGTTAAGTTGTATTGCACGGCTTGTGGCATAAGTCTAGGCACCCAAAGAATTTGGTTATTCAAGTCGAACGCGTGCACAGCACGTTCCCACGATGCATGGCTTGACGCAGCCCTTGCTCGTCAAGTTGTTGTACAATTAAGTTAGGCAGAGTATTATTGGGCTATTGAAGTCATAGCAAGCACTGTCCCATATTTTCTGCGATTGCCAAGTCACATAGTCCTACGATCTCAAGGCTCGTCATATAAAGTATGACTTGGGCAATATTGTGGCGTAGAACACAAGTTGGGTTAAGGCACAAGCCACGGTTTATTCAAAGATAAGTGTGCCACGGTCTATGGCACATATAGAACACGCTTTGTTTAAAGTTATGCTGGAAGGCTATGAATTAGTCATTCATATGTCAAGTCGACAAGAGTATGGTAACACTGGGAGTTAAGTCAGGACTGTAGTACAGTCGCCGAAGAGAAATATGTCGGTACTGTAGGTCAGTCGCCGAAGCAACCCTGGATTGGGCTCTGCAAAAGAAGTATGGAAAAGTAAAGAAGTGAAGCAAAGGAAGTAAGTTGTGATGGTTAGGACATGCACTTATGTTGAGTCTAGAAGTCCACGTAGGTGCATGATCATTAAACAACTTGTCGACAAGGTTTCGTACCCTCGATCGAAAACCTGGGGCCATAGGACCGTATCGACCTAGGAGGGGAGAAAGGTAGTTGAGCTGGATTGTACCGCTCAAGCGATTTAAGGACTTCGATGGGGCTCACTACCCGTGCCGGACGTCTTGTCTACGCCAGACTACATGTCTAAGTAGGCCTGGGGACCGTGATCTTTCATATAGATAAGTTGGTGTGCTAGCGACAATCCGCATGGACGGTGTCAATCGAATAAAAGAAAGTGCAAGCACGACACGAATGGGATAAAGATGGTATGCACGGTTACAATACAAGTCTTAAGAAGCCTAAGATTTGGCTATAGAAAATATGCGTACTTCAGCACGAAATGTGGCGTCGAGTATTAAGTCGATGGCATAGAGTTGCATAAGTCAGACTTGAGTCGTTTTGAGTTAAGTCGAGAAGGGTCATAAGGCAAGTTTGATTAAGTCATGCTAAGTTGCGAGGTACGGCCTCGATGTTGAAGCACGAATCGGTTCGATGATACGAATCATGTTGTTGTGTCCCAAAGTATGAGCCATAAGGCAAGCACGAGTTGTCACGTTGATGTCGCAAGAACGAAAATAGTTTAAAGGCAAGGATAAGGAAGTTATAGGTACGATAGCACGATGATGGTCTAGAGACACAAATAGGCCAGACGTCTATGTCCTAAAATCGATCCTACGGCAAGAATAGAAACACAATCATAAAGGGATTATGTTGCACAAAGTAAATAGACGTGTTGGTTTTGTATGGGTGGACGAGGAGCTCACTCCACCAGTACAGTTGAGTACTGACACCCACACAGTTTCCATGTGCAGGCACAGGTAGAAGCTCGTTGGTGCGGAGCTCGCTTGGATGCATCGAGGCACGGAGTTCCTTGGCATTTCGAGACATGTGGTCGCTTGGAGTCAGAACTTATACGGGACATAATGTATGGACATCACCTATCTGAAGCATCATTTGGCCCGTCGAATTGTAAAGAGAGATGAGAGAGAGCAGAGTGACTTGTATTGTGAGAAGAGTGAGACTGAGTAATTGTAATCATGGTCTCGTGCCACATTATAATCTTTGTTTCAATATCAATAAAGTGCATTTTGAATGACTTGTGTTTTGTTTCAAGTTTTCGCTTGTGTTATTCAATGTTACTGTTTAGGACTTCTGTGCGATGACCCCGTCGCAAGCTATTGTAATCGGTCGTTATGGAACCCGCCTTGCACGAGCGCAACTAGGCTCATGCGGCATCACGCCTTAGCGAGGACGATCGGTCCTATGGGACCGGGGCGTGACATAATAGTATCAGAGCACGGTTTTACGTCTTTGGACTTCGATTGAATTTTTTAACTCTTAATTATGTTTTGCAAACTCTAATGTTCCGCAATTGATATTATTGGTGTGCTCTCTCTCAAATGTCCTACAACATCTCCATACAATAAGTCTGTATATTTTGAAAAGTATCACAAAAGAAAATTGGTTGAACAAAGTTAACTTCAAATAAGCACGATTAGCTAAGTCGGACTGGGCATATACACCAACAATTGCGTCAACCGTAGAAAAGTTGTGTGCGAAACTCGAATTATTTCAAATAGGATCAAAATTGACTTGACTTGTAGAATATGGGATGGCTACCTATATGGATGCCATTGGACGATGTTAATCATCAATACGATATTGTTGAGCGTCTTTGAAATCGAGGAATAGTTGAATGAAAATTTGAAGTAATCGAATGATGATTCGAAACTTATTTCGAGGATTTGTGGGGTGCCAACGAGTCTATCAGCAAGCCACGAGAACGCAAAGCCTTAGAAAGACTGTTTCAAAGTTAGTCATGACTTGATAGCTAGCATGAAATTGATTTGAACATATTAGTAACGACGCACAGGAGATTAGGATTGTGTAAGTATAAAATACGAGAATGATTGAGTAGGGAAAATTAAATTGATGAAAAGTTAAGTTGTACGAACGGATGACTCAATCGAGAAAATCAATATGAATCGTATACGAAAAGTTAGCATAATTGGATGATAGCGTTCATACAAATGATTCGAATATTTGAGAATGACTCTAAGGATTGGAATAGATGTTGCCGATGATTTGAGTTACATAGATCGATGTGTTTTGAAAAAATATGTCGCTCGATGACTTAGGATAGACGGATGAACATACATGATCTTGGGTTGAATGAATTGATCATGTAACTAGTTCGGGGGATTAATGATCAAATTTTTGATCTTGAATATCGAGAAGATTACGATATATCCAATTTAGATGATAGAATCAGTTGCACGACTCAAAATTCGTTGCAAAGGAGGATCGTCAGCTTATGCATATCATCGATGGTATTGAGGTGTATCAAAGATTGATGTACGATAACTCGGGGGTACTCTAATTCGGGGAATGACAATAATTTAAAGTGTTATTGTTTGGATGGATGCTATACCTGGATTTTGATTGAAATGAATGCTTGGATGAAGATAATCGTGTCTTGATTTCTTCGATGATAACCACAATGTCGATGATTTTTTCTTGTGCAAGCGCAACTCCAGCCTCGCACATGCATCACGTCGAATTTCGGGTGATTGCTCCGCGTGAGCGCTGACAAGGTGATTTATGTCACGGAAATGATCGAACTCGAAAGATCAGAGCATGGCAATTTGGATTGCTTCGACTTATGGTTTACGCGAAAGTAAATTCGAGGATTGTTCGAACTAGTGATTGACGATTGAGTAAACTTGAGGATTGAGTAGTCCAATCTGTGTATCGTGAATGAATTAGTCTAGACTCAAAGCAAGGGTTACGCCCTGATAAAATCGATTATCCTACGGGAATGCATGGTGATTTCATGTCCCGTGTGGATGATCGGACTTGCGTGAGATTGGGGCGTGACATATTGTTAAGCTAGACGACCTTGTGATCGAATACGTGAATTACGCTAAATGCCTTAGGTAATATGGAATAAGAATTATGGTTTATCGACAAATTGTGTCGTAGCATGTTTGACTTGGAAAGAATAGATAGGTGGATTATATCGAACATGTTTGAAGAGATAAATTATGCAAATTGCTAGTTTGGACGTGCGATAACTATCTGTAAGAGGATTAGTTGAGCAAAACTTATCGTAGGATGGCTTTGTTGAATGACTCGGACTTCTGGGATTGAACGTTGTGAGTGCGAATAAGAGATATCTATGCTCAAAATTTAAAAATCGGAGTAATGCAAGCTTGGGTAGAAAACCCTGTACTACTAACTTTGGTTTGACCTTAGGATTGGTGTCAGTGTTGATATTATTGTTTGGGAACTATGATTCCAATACTGACGGTTGACTATAGCCTGGAAGGACAGCCTAGCGGTTAGGCAGACGTTCTGGTGCGGAGAGATAAAAATTATGGAGAAACCATTCATGAGTTTTAGCTGAAATGCATATATTTCAGGGACGCTTGAATATGTGCACGATCCAACTCGAGTGGGGATAGCAGATTTTCTATCACAAGGCTTGGCCAAAATGCACATATTTTAGGGACGCCTGGAATATGTGCACGGTCCAACTAAGTAATACGTTGAATTCAAGTAAGACTAGAGGAAAGATAAAGTATCAAGGATTTTGAAATCGTGTTTCAAAGGAATATTGATGGTAGTGTGGCCATTAGATTTGAGACGAACTTGAATGTTGGTTGATCGGGTGGTTTGCCTAGAACTGAGATTATCCGTGTGCACGATGAGTGTAAGTTACCCAAGCCAAGATATAGTTATTCGTATCAAAAGATAACCAAAGCACGAGCATGACTCGGATTGAAGAAACGCATAGGAGAAATGTGTGCGAGAATTGTTGGATATTGAATCAAGTTATAAGTCGATAAGTGTACTCAGTTAGTTTTGAGGATGAAACTTTTTCTGAGTGATTTATAATTTAATGCCCTGTCCCGCTCAGCTCAATCGGAGGAATCAAAATGCTAACGGTGTTCGGACTTAGCCATGCAACGGCTGCTCAAAGACCTGCTCGGTCGAGGCGACTCCTCGCTCAGGTGGGTGGCTTCGGTGAACTTGTCTCAGCTTGGCCTTCGTACTAATAAAACAAAAAATTTCAAATGCACAAGTAGGCTTGATAATAAAAGAGGCAAATCCACATAGCTAAGGGAATAATCCCAAGTTGGGTCAGACTAAGTTAGAACATGGAAAAAGGTCCCACGGTCGGCTTAGAAGTATGCACGGCGTGCTTTCAAAATGACACTCGATCCTTCATCATGTAGCTTGGGAGAAGAAAAGTTGGTCTTCGCCTTAAAGCTATGAATTAGCCTAAGTCATAGGCGTCGCCCGCGTAAATGCTTGATAAAGCATGTACGGTCCTATCGTCCAAGGCTTGGCATAACCTTTGCTCACCCTATGGGTTAAGTTGTATCGCATGACTTGTGGCATAAGTTTAGGAACCCAAAGAACTTGGTTGCTCAAGTCGAACGCATGCATAGCACGTTCCGACGATGTAAGGCTTGACATACCCCTTGCTCGTCAAGTTGTTGTACGATTAAGTTAGGCAGAGTATTGCTGGTCTATCGAAGTCATAACAAGCACTGTCCCATATTTTTTGTGGTTGTCAAGTCACATAGTCCCATCATCTCAAGGCTCGTCATATAAAGTATGACTTGGGCAATGTCGGATAGAACACAATTTGGGTTAAGGCACAAGCCACGGTTGGTTCAAAGAATAAGTATGCCACGGTCTATGGCACGTATAGAACATGTTTTGTTCAAAGTTATGCTAGAAGGCTATGAATTAGTCATTCATAAGTCGAGTCGACAAAAGTATGGAAACACTGGAAGTTAAGTTGGGACTGTAGGCCAGTCGCCGAAGAGAAATATGTCGAGACTGTAGGTCAGTCGTCGAGGCAACCCTGGTTTGGGCTCTGCAAAAGAAGTATGGAAAAGTAAAGAATTTAAGCAAAGGAAGTAAGTTGTGATGGTTAGGTCATGCACTTACATTGAGTCTAGAAGTCCACATAGGTGAGTAATCATTAGACAACTTGTCGATAAGGTTTCGTACCCTCGATCAAAAACCTGGGGCCACAGGACCGTATTGGCCTAGGAGGGGAGCAAGGTAGTTGAGCTGGATTGTACCGCTCAGGCGATTTAAGGCCTTCGACGGGCTCGCTGCCCGCGCCGGACATCTTGTCTACGCCAGACTACATGTCTAAGTAGGCCTGGGGGGCGTGATCTTTCATATAGATAAGTTGGTGTGCTAAGCGGCAATCCACATATACGGTGTCGGTCGAATAAAAAAATTCAAGCACGGCACGAATGGGATAATATTGGTATACACGGTTGCAATAAGAAGCCTAAGATTTGATGATAGAAAAGATGCGTACTTTGGCACAAAATGTGGTGTCGAGTACTAATTCGTTGGCATAGAGTTGCATAAGTCAGACTTGAGTTGTTTCGAGTTAAGTCGAGAAGGGTCATAAGGCAAGTTTGGTTAAGTCATGCTAAGTTGCGAGGCACGACCTTGATGTTGAAGCACGAATCGTATCGATGACACGAATCATGTTGTTGTATCCCAAAGTATGGGCTATAAGGCAAGCACGAGTCGGAACGTTGATGTCGCAAGCACAAAAATGGTTTAGAGGCAAGGATAAGGAACTTAAGGTGCAATAGCACGATGATGGTCTAAAGACACAAATAGGCCAGGCGTCTATATTCTAAAATCGATCCTAAGACAAGAATAGAAAGACAATCACAAAGGAATTATGTTGCACAAAGTAAATGAACGTGTTAGTTTTGTATGGGTGGGCGACAAGCTCACTCCACCAGTATAGTTGAGTACTGACACCTACATAGTTTCTATGTGCATGCACAAGTAGAAGCTCATTGGCACGGAGCTCGCTTGGATGCTTCGAGGTATGGAGTTCCTTAGCATTTCGAGGCATACGACCGCTTAGAGTCGGAACTTATACGGGACATAATATATGGAAATCACCTATCTGAAGCATCCGTTGGCTCGTCAAATTATAAAAAGAGAGAAGAGAGAGGATAGTGACTTGTATTGTGAGAAGAGTGAGACTGAGTGATTATAACAATGGCCTCGTGCCACATTGTAATCTTTGTTTCAATATCAATAAAGAACATTTTGAATGATTGTGTTTTGCTTCAAGTTTTTGCTGGTGTTATTCAATATTACTGCTTTGGACTTCTACGCGACGACCCCGTCGCAAGCTGTTGTAATCGACCGTTATAGAACCCGCCTTGCATGAGCGCAACCTAGGCTCGTGCGGCATCATGCCTTAGCGAGGACGATCGGTCCTACGGGACCGGGGCGTGACATAGTGGACTGGGAAAACTTGGATCTTATCCAGGGATGGTAGTATAGGTTGTTTTAAATAATGTTAAGGTTGTGGAGTGAAGGCTATTTGAATAAGTGTATTAAAAACCCATAGACTTATTAGCTCAAGAGCAGAACTTTGATAGGTTCGATCATGGGCCTTGAGCTCCATTATTAATGGGCTCATGAATAGAAAGTATCTATGAACCAGGGTCATTACCTAATAGTTGTAATGGTAAGTTTAAGTATTAGTCTAGAAATAGTATTGAAGAAAGTATTAGGTGAAATTCTTAGTAATAGGAATAACTAAGTTTCAAAATAATCTCAAATAATATTTGTGTCTTTTTGATACAGATTTTCTCTAGACCATCGGACTTGACACCTACAACAAATATCAGACAAGTACACCAACTTGAGCACTTTACTTTGTATTTCTGACATATTTTTTGTTCTCATATTGGACATAAAATTAACACGATTGTATTGTGCCTCATTGATCGTATTGTGTTTTACTGGTTGTCTTACGGGGATTAGGAATTATTAATGACCACCCCCTAGCTAGGTTATTGTGAATAGCCTAGTCGTACACCTCACGTACGATTAAGCCATATCTTATTGTGATATTGTAGTTTCCAGCCGATCACACATTAGTTTAATATTTTAAATTTATTATTGCATTAATTGTCGTGTTCATTGTTTCAGTTTTTCTACTATTGTTTCATATTACAGGTTAGTCCATATCATCACTTGTGCATTTCAGTTTACATTGTATAGTGTTTTTTGTCGGAGTTGTACTTTGCTTCTTTCCTGACTGGATACGTTAGAGGTGAGATTGATGAGGACTTTTACCCTAGTTATGGATCACTATAGGAGATAGCAGATGCTGGAGCAAATATTGTTTAGAAGTGGAGACTTAGATTGGATATAGAACCCATTGTATAGATTTACATTTCTATCTTGAGGATGACGTAGTACATATTGATGTATCTGGATGACTGTAATAATATTTGCTTAGGATTGCTTTACTTTTATCGGATTTATTTTCGAACATCTATTATAAAAATGTACTACAAAGCATAGTGATATATGGGATGATCATGGTTATTGTGTTTTAGGCACGAGTTCTGGAGGCTGTGATGAGTGTGATTGATGTTATTCACTTGATGATTTATGAGGTTTATCTACAGCTAACTACGTTGTCTACAACATAGGTTGGGCGTGTTCGACTCGTATCCAATTATTCGGGAGCGGAACATGATATATTTTTAGTGGTAGCCCATGCAAGTCTCATCCTAATAGTACTTAGGCCATAGAGTACTATACTGAAACTGCACTGACCGAGGGGGTTCAGATTAAGAAGGTTTTAGCTTGTCTATCTTTCCTAGCCCTTTGGGCTTTGGTAAAGTAGACGAAGCCATTTATTGGCACATATATGTGCTCATGGTTTCCCCTCCGGGACCCCCCTCCCTCACTCACTACGCTAAAAACTGAATTGATCGATTAATTCAGTGTTCAGTGATTAGCTACATTAGCAACATTAGCAGCCCCCCTCAGTCGCCGGTGTGGGGCTCGCAATAGGAGCTACATTTTCTTATTAGGGAACCTGTTAGACTAAAAAAAATCTCATCACAGCATAGGCCGATGGTGTTATTGTTATAGCTTGTGTTACTCACCTATCACTTAGTAATAATCATAGGCAACATAAAATTTGGGTAATTGACTCTCTCTTTTTTATTCAGGATAGTTCATACACGAAACACCGAGACCACTGAGCCCACTGCACCCGAGGTGCCAGAGCTCCCACCGCCTCCTCCATTTTCTCAGACGATCACCATTAACAGCACCTAGCTGATAGGGATTTTTTAGAGGTTCATCGAGGCTCAGAGTAATCAGGCCGCTCAGTTTAGAGCCAAAGTTGCAGAGGCACTCAGGACCAAGGAGGCACCACCAGCTCCACCAGTACCACTAGCTAGGCTGGAGATAGCTAGAGATTTTAAGAATCTCTATCCCATGGAATTCTACCGCACGGAGGGGATTCTCTACGCCGAAGAATGGCTAGAGAACGCAAAGAGGCTGCTTCGGATCGCCCGAGTTCCCTAGGATCTACAGGTCGAGACAGCTAACATGCAGCTAGCCACTCCCCAACTTCTCTGGACAGATTTTAAGAGTCTATTCAAGGAGAAATTATTCCCGAAGGTTGCCCGAAATAAGCTCAGGAACCAGTTCAAGGCAATACAGCAGGGCAGCATGACTATGGACGAGTATACTTTCGAGTTCAGCCGACTCAGCTATTTTGCAAAGAACCTGGTAAACACTCCAGAGGAGATAGCCCGGAGGTTCAAGAAGGGACTTGCTCGAGAAATCCACCAGGCAGTTATCACTAGCAGAGCGACGACGTATGTAGACATCCTCAAGGTTGCTCTGGGAGTCGGAAAGGACATGGAGCCACGGACTAAAAGGGACAGAGATGTTGGCACCTACAGCTATCAGGAACCTCTAAATAGGACCAACATTCAGGCGGGGCCACCTCAGCATCCAGCACCCCAGCAGCCTTATTATCATGCCAGAGCTCCTGCACTTTAGCCACAGAGGCAGATTCAGACCCACCATCCTTGTGTGTTCTGCAAGAGAAAGGGACACCATGTTGACGAGTGCCGCAAGAGATTGGGATAATGCTTAGTTTTTGGATCTGCCACCCACCATGTAAGGGACTGCCCCACAGCCTTATCTTGCTAAGGACCAGCACCAGGACCTCAGCAGAGAGACCCACCTATTCAGACTTAGCAGCCGCAAGGACGGGCCTACCTCATGACAGCTGAAGAAGTGGAGACAATTCCAATTTTGGATGAGTATCGAAGACCCTCGCATGGTTGAAGAACACCATGGATCGCAGCTTGCAATCCAATCTTTCCTTTATATTTTCTCTTAGCATCTAGACTTTCCTAAAACTTGTTTATTTTCTGTTCGAAATTGGTTTCTATAGTCTCTTTGCCTTACTGTTTGTTCTTGATAACTAATAAAACTCCTTGTTTTCTAAAGAACAGATAACATCACTTTCTATCATGATTAGGACTATTAGAACTTATTTTAAACTATCATAAACTTCTTTGAAATTCCTATGGATAAAGTTGAAAAAATATTTGATGACCTACTATGGCATGGCAGTTGCGCACTGCAGCCACTTATCTAGATTATGGAGACTGCAGGTTCACTACAGCCAGCTGCGCACTAGCGAGGCATGGACTCTAAGTTGAAATAATTTCAGATATTCATAGGCTTTCGGATATTATTGAGACTATGTCCTAGATACATCAGGTTTTGGTTCCTCAAGTTGTTCCGTCAATTGTGTAAAAATGGATAAAATTGATAAAATATTTGGTAACCTATTATTATTTGAGTCATGGAACCAACGGTTTACTGCAGCCATACGTGCACTGGCGGGGCATGAAAAAAAAATATATATATATATAGTTTTGGGTACTATAAAGACTATATCCTATACGATTATTGATTTTACTCGAGTCACAAATCCTTGAACTCTCATTTCAATTTAATTTAGTATTGTTTCTTAGTTCATCATTTAGGTTCCGTTATTTTATGCCTTTTCAATAAATCATTAACATTTGATTCTTCTTGCCCTTTCTGTTTCATGGGACATCATTTGATTCTTTCCTATCTTATGATCATTGATCATGCTTATGTTATATATATATATATATATATATATATATATATGGTTTTGGGTACTATATAGTTTTGGGTACTATAGAGACTATATCCTATACGATTATTAATTTTACCCGAGTCACAAATCCTTGTACTCTCATTTTAATTTAATTTAGTATTGTTTCTTAGTTCGTCATTTAGATTCCGTTATTTTATGCCTTCTCAATAAATCATTAACATTTGATTCTTCTTGCCCTTTCTGTTTCATGGGACATCATTTGATTCTTCCCTATCTTATGATCATTGATCATGCTTATGTTTTACTCATGTCTAAAATGATTTTGATCACAACAATATTCCAATTCTAGCTCTGATCATATCTAGATAATTCTGATCGTACATATATCTTATCATGAC
This sequence comes from Iris pallida, assembly GCA_029216955.1. Lineage (NCBI taxonomy): Eukaryota > Viridiplantae > Streptophyta > Magnoliopsida > Asparagales > Iridaceae > Iris > Iris pallida. Next base: position 7,094,669 of record JANAVB010018797.1, read on the forward strand.
TATATTTTGATTGTACCTATTGAGCATGCCTAGCATTCGATCATACCTGATGATTTAAATTCGGTTTTGATAATGGCTAAGTGGTTTTGATAGAGCCCAAATGACTTTTTCGTATCTAGCCGATCTTGATTACTCTTAGTCATTTCCATAATTGGTGATACCTAAGTGTTTTGATCGTGACTATTTTTGTTCTATTACAATCGTGCCTCAATTTTGACTTCGCTTAGGTGATCATGCCAAGATAATTTTATTCTACTATCCATGACTAAATTCGATTATATTTTATGCTTACCTGTTTTTTCAAATCTTCGTCATTGGTTAGTTTTGTCATGCCATTTGAAATTTTGAGGACAAAATTTTTTTAGGGGGTAGATTTGTAACTCCCATTTCTTCCACTTTAATAAAAGCCTTACTCGATCTATTATTATATTTTTCTAGTAATTATTTTGACAGACGTGTAATCCTCTATTGGGCTTAATAAACCAAAGGTAGGTTTTTTCTTTAAACTTTGAATTATTTTATAATAGGCCACAGCCCTAATACCCTTCTTTCTAAATCTGGCCAAAGCCATTTGTAGTATCCGCTACCAAATATTCTATTTTGATTAGATAACACTGAGAATTTTTTTTGTGGGAATTTGATTTCTAGATCGAAATGGTATGAAGCTAAGTCTATAGGTGCGAATGCTAACATTGGTCTCTTTGATACTTAGACAGCCCAAATAGGTTAGTATTTTTGGACTTTTCTAGAATTTTTGGTAATTTTTAGATAATTTTAATCTATAGAATTATTACTTTTGTAACCTTTCGAGAATTTATATAGGGTCACACGGGATATTTTTTATCAAATATTTTTATTTAAGTTCTAGATAATTATAAATATTTTCAATAAATTTCTAATATTTTTCTATATTTTTTGGAAAATTTTCTATCATTAAAACCTATCAAATTTATTTTTCATAGGATTTTGGGATTTAATGTGGGGTCACACGAAGAGATTTAGAGGCCAAATTTTTTTTGGGCTGTAGACTCCAAAAAATAGTTTCTACAATTTTATAGGATTTTTTTAGGATTTATTTCGATTTATTTGGAGTTAAAATAAATTTTTAATGAATTTCTGAAATTAAAATAAGTATTTACACAGTCAACAGCCCAGTCAGCCACCCCTGGCCCACCTGTCGGCGCCAAGCTTACTCAGCTACAACCTCTCTCTCTCTCTCTCTCTCTCTCTCTCTCTCTCCTATATATATGTATTAAATTCGAAACCCTAGTTTATTATTTCAGCCTCCTTTGTGGTTTGATCTTGGAGATCCTCGAACTTCGTGAAGCTATTGCGGCCAAACCAGAAGAGCTTTTCGCGTGCCATTTTTTTATTAGAAGAGTATCGAGGTTAGGTTTCTGAATATTCAATTAGTTTTTTAAATTGTAAACTTAAATTTCTGGAAAATTCGTAGAGTGTTAGTTGTCCGAAATTTGACAGGTTTCGGTGTTTTCGAGATTCTAGAAGAACCAGGAATCAGAATCATGAACCGTTTAAAGTTTCAGAAATTTAACACAGATATCTACGACATATATATTTTGAGTTGTAGTGGATTCTTGAGTTATAGTGGATTCTTCTTTACATTAATTATTGAGACTTTAAGTTTGATCTCTTTGTCATGACTTAGTAATGGATGATATATGTGAATTGTGTACTTGTTATGAACCATTGTTATCATAGGCAGTGTATTACCGCCGATATTGCGGCCTAGGCAGGACTTGGACACGTACTTGTATCCCGAAAAGCATGTGCGAGTCGTGACAAGTTTTTATGGTGGCCCATGCAGGTCAGGTTTCGCATAAGGTTGCGAACTCATGGTTAGTACTTCAACTTAGTAGTACTAGCTGTGAGCCTACGAATATAAATGAAGATAAAATTTAGAATAACTTCTAGGAGAGTTATATCATCCACAAATAGGATTCCTAACCCAATGAGTCTTCTATATATCATCGTCTCACTTATGCATCATGTTTGATTCCATCCATGATTTCTTCGATATGTTTGCATCTACCGTTCTAACCAGGTCATTTTTGTTCCTTTTAGTTAGCAATAGTTGATACAAGTCGTAGTATGATCCGTAAGGGTAAGAGGGTATGCTTAGTTTGTTAGATGTTATTGATTTAGTTTCCTTTGGGATTTTCCAACCATTATCTCTCTATGATTTACCCTAAGAGTTATCATGGGATTGATTATAGGAGTTGTGTATTATATTATTGTGACGTTTGATTTTTAAGGACAAAAAAATTTTAAGGGGGGTAGGTTGTAGCATCCGCTACCAAAACTTCTATTTTGATTAGATAACACTAATAATTTTTTTTGTGGGAACTTGATTTTGAGATCAAAATGGTATGAACCTAAGTCTATAGGTGCGATATGCTAAAATTGGTTATATATGATCTCTAAGATACTTAGATAGCCCAAATAGCTTATTTTAATATTTTGGAATTTTCTAGAATTTTTGGTAATTTTTAGATAATTTTAATCAATAGAATTGGTACTTTTATAACCTTTCGGGAATTTTCGTAGGGTCACACGGGGTATTTTTGATCAAATATTTTTATTTAAGTTCTAGATAGTTAGAAATATTTTCAATAAATTTCTAATATTTTTCTGAATTTTTTGGAAATTCTTGGGTAATTAAAACCTATAACATTTATTTTTCATAGAAATTTCGAATTTACTGTGGGGTCACACAAAGAGATTTAGAAACCAAACTTTTTATTTAGGCTGTAGACTCCTAGAAATAGTTTCTAGAATTTTCTAAGATTTTTTTTGGATTTTTTTGGGATTTATTTCGATTTATTTAAAGTTAAAATAAATTTTTAATAAATTTTTGTAATTAAAATAAGTATTTACACAGTCAACAACCCAGTCAGCCACCCCTGGCCCACCTTTCGATGCCAAGCTGACTCAGCCACCACCTCTCTCTCTCCTATATATATGTATTAAATTCAAAATCCTAGTTTATTATTTCAGCCTCCTTTGTGGTTTGATCTTGGAGATCCTCCCACTTTGTGAAGCGATTGCTGCCAAACCAGAAGAGCTTTTCATGCGTTGTTTTTTTGTTGGAAGAGTATCGAGATTAGATTTTTGAATATCTAATTAGTTTTTATAAATTGTAAACTTAAATTTTTGGAAAATTCGTAGAGTGTCAGTTGTCCAAAATTTGACATGTTTCAATGTTTTCGAGATTTCAAGAGAATCAGGAATTAGAATCACGAACCGTTTGAAGTTTCAGAAAGCTAACATAAATAACTAAAACATATATTTTTTCCAAAAATTAAGAAGTTCATCTAGTATTTTAATTAATTCGTAGAACTTAGTTTTGTCGACAAATCATCGATTGTGTTACGGTTAGCCATAATGGCGATATCTTTTGATCAAATCGTAATTTTGAGACGCAGTCGATTCCAGTGCACCTGTGGCACTGAAATCTACTAGGGTGCACACTAAAATCATAGAGTTTGTATTGTTTGACTACTTAGTCATCGATGTGTCTCGATTTGCGTGCCGTGGGTCCCGAATTGGAAACTGTGACTTTTTCAGGCAAAAACTTGTGTTTAACTTTTATGAAATTTCATAATTATATTAGATTAAATTAGGTTTTTAGATAATTTATTCCAGAATTAAATAGAATTAGTTATGTTGAACCATTACTCACTTTCTAAGGGTTTTAATAGTAGAATTTTTATTATCAAACTTATGATTATTTATGTGACGGGATAGATCGGTCTACGACATTTTGAGTTGTGACTTCATCATCTAGCAGAGCAAGGCAAATATCACTATAACCTATGTTACCTTTATTTTATGCTACATGTTATTCTTTTCCTTAAACTGTTAGTCTTATCTTTTATACCATTGGTGCATGAGAGTTATACTTATTACCATGACCATACATGTTCACTTAATGCTTTCGTTCAATGTTCAGTGTTCAATGTTCAATGTTCAATATTCAATGTTTATGTTTAAAGCTAATGTTAAAGTGATCATATTTACTTGTGAGAGCGTCGGAAGGGGGAATACAACTAGTATGCATGTGGTCTATGCAAATTCCCAATGTCAATGTTAGGACAGTCGTTGCACCTCATATACCGACTGTCAAATGTCCGAACCCATCCACATGCGAAATACTTGTATTCTAAAACACACAGTACATGTGACTTGATTCGCATTGACATATTGTCCAGTGGTTTGTCTTATATTCTTCGTTCTCTCATATTGTCTTTGTGTCTTGGTTATACCTTCAACTGTTCCATGTCATAATTGTACTCTCAAATTATTTTCTAAGATATAGTGGTCTCTTTAGGTATCATATTATATTCATCCTTTCCTTATTACGATTCTGCGTGCTTGTGTATTATATTGTGTATTGTAGTTTATGGTTATCTTGCTCCAATCCTGACTGGATAACTATTTTTCAGCTTTAGACGATGTGGTTTGCCCCAAGGTTTATGGTGGATATCTTGGTGACATTGACGTTACCAATTTGTGGGTTGCTTCAACTGATGTGGAGTAGCATATTTCGTCCTTATGCTCTTTCGTGTTATTCTTAGCTAGTGAGTTTAGAGGACTTTAGTTCTATTGCTTTAGTATTTAGTTTTAGCGGGTTTATTTTCGAGATTATCTTGAGTTGTAGTGGATTCTTCTTTAAATTAATTATTGAGACTTTAAGTTTAATCTCTTTGTCATGACTTAGTTGTGGATGATACATGTGAACTGTGTACTTGTTATAGACCATTGTTATCATAGACAGTGTACTTCGGTCGATGCTACGGCATAGGCTGGACTTAGGCACGTATTTGTATCTCGAAAAGCGGGTGCGGGTCTTGACACCATTCTAAACCAACAGTTTATTTTATAATCATTTCCTAATGGACTCCATAGTCTAATGATTCTAGGCCATGCCACATAGTTTAGCAAATTACTAGAAACCCTCTACCAAAAACCATGATCAATACTTCTTAAAACCGACCATATATTACAAAGCCAAACACCTGTGACCAGTACCAAATTCTAAGTCGTCTCTTTCCTTTTTTGTTACTTTGCAGCGCCTACGAGCGGCCAAACACCGCGTCTACCCGAAGGGAACGACAAATGCCTACTCGTCTTCTAGAAGCCTCCGAAGACTTCCTCTACTGACCTAGATCTCTCCATCGTAGTCGTCTAATCCACCGACCTACTATCGACACATCACCACCGTTCGTGGATAGCGGCCGGTCCCCAACCATCGCACCTATAAATGGGGCAGCACCCCTCTCGATTCTTCACTCCTCTTCGAACGGCGAAGCCCTGGCCGAATCTTCCTTTGTCTTCACCATTTTTCTCCTTCTTCCACACCATTTCTTCGAGCTTCAGCCATGGGATGTCGGTACACGCCGATTCCTCAAAGGCGACGACAAAATACGGCGACGGACAATGATTGAGTACCCCGCGCGAGTCGAGCCATGCGATCACCACTGTACCCTTGTCGCTGGTGAATTGATCTGGGCGAACGGTGCCTCGGCACGACGACGATCGGCAGGTGAGTCTCGATCTAAGTGTTGAGCATTTGTTTTGGGTTTATTGATCAATTTTTATGAACAATTGACCATTCTTGATCAAAGCTTCGTTCAAATCGAGGAACCATTGAATCAATCGATCAAGCTCGACTGAGTAATTGTGAGGTCAATCAGTGAGTGTTTGGAGCTAAATCTTCTTGGTTTTGATTTTTCTTTTGGGCAGAATTCTCAAGCATCCTATCGAATCTTTTCTTGACTTTTGCACATCAGGTGTACGTAGAAATTCCTGAACCAGAACCTCGATCCTATCTGGATATGTACCCGACTCAGTGAGGCTATGTCTCTAAGGACGAATCCAGGACGACTCGATTCAGGTTCGTTACAGTCATACATTCAATTGATTGTGTTCATTATATGTTATGATGTGTTGTTCATGATTGATACGGGAATTATGTTGTATTGTGTGAGAAGGGGGAGGGAAATGACATTAGGAATTGTATGATGTGTACTGTGTTGACACCGACTGCCAGAAGACCTAATCCGTCCACATACGAAATACTTGTATTCTAAAACACATAGTACACATGACTTGATTAGTGTTGACATATTGTCCAGTTGTTTGTCTTATATTCGTCATTCTTTCATATTGCCTTTGTGTCTTAGTTAAACCTTCAACTGTTCCATGTCATAATTGTACTCCATAATTATTTTCCAAGATATAGTGGTCTCTTTTGATATCATGTTATATTCATCCTTTCCTTATTACTATTCTGCGTGCTTGTATATTATATTGTGTAATGTTGTTTTTGGTGATCTTGCTCCAATCCTGACTGGATAAATATTTTTTAGCTTTAGACGACATGGTTTGCCCGAAGGTTTATGGTGCATATCTTGGTGACATTGACGTTACCAATTTGCTGGTTGCTTCTACTGATGCGGAGTAGCATATTTCGTCCTTATGCACTTTCGTGTTATTCTTAGCTAGTGAGTTTAGAGGACTTTAGTTTTATTGCTTTAGTATTTAGTTTTAGCGGGTTTATTTCCGAGACTATCTTGAGTTGTAGTGGGTTCTTCTTGAAATTAATGATTGAGACTTTAAGTTTAATCTTTTTGTCATGACTTAGTAATGGATGATATATGTGAAATTTGTATTTGTTATGAACCATTGTTATCATAGACAGTGTACTACCGTCGATGTTGCGGCATAGGCAGGACTTGGATACGTACTTGTATCCCAAAAAATAGGTTCGGATCGTGACAAGTTTTTATGGTGGCCCATGCAGGTCAGGTTTCGCATAAGGTTGCGAACTCATGGATAGTACTTCAACTTAGTATTACTAGCTATGAGCCTGCGAATGTAAATGAAGATAAAATTTAGAATAACTTCTAGGAGAGTTATATCATCCACAAATAGGATTCCTAACCCAATGAGTCTTCTATATATCATCGTCTCACTTATGCATCCTACTTGATTCCATCCATGATTTTTTTAATATGTTTGCATCTACCGTTCTAACCATGTCATTTTCGTTCCTTTTAGTTAGCAATAGTTGATACAAGTCGTAGTATGATCCGTAAGGGTAAGAGGGTATGCATAGTTTGTTAGATGTTATTGATTTAGTTTCTTTTGGATTTTTCCAACCATTATCTCTCTATGATTTACCCTAAGAGTTATCATGGGATTCCCATTGCTTATAGGAGTTGTATATTATATTATTGTGACGTTTGATTTTTGAGGGCAAAAATATTTTAAGGGGGGTAGGTTGTAGCATCCGCTACCAAAACTTCTATTTTGATTAGATAACACTAAGAATTTTTTTGTTGGAACTTGATTTTTAGATCGAAATGGTATGAACCTAAGTCTATAGGTGCGATATGCTAACATTGGTTATATATGGCTCTAAGATACTTAGATAGCCCAAACCGGTTCTTTTAGTATTTTGGAATTTTCTAGAATTTTTCGTAATTTTTAGATAATTTTAATCTGTAGAATTATTACTTTTATAACCTTTCGGGAATTTCCGTAGGGTCATATGGGGTTTTTTTTATCAAATATTTTATTTAAGTTCTAGATATTTAGAAATATTGTCAATAAATTTCTAATATTTTCTGGATTTTTTGGAAATTTTTGGGTAATTAAAACCTATAACATTTATTTTTCATAGGATTTTCGAATTTACTGTGGGGTCACACGAAGAGATTTAGAGGCCAAAATTTTTAGTTAGGTTGTAGACTCCTAGAAATAGTTTCTAGAATTTCCTAGGATTTTTTGGATTTTTCGGGAATTTATTTTGATTTATTTAGAGTTAAAATAAATTTTTAATGAATTTCTGTAATTAAAATAAGTATTTACACAGTCAACAGCCCAGTCAGCCACCCCTGGCCCACCTGTTGGCGCCAAACTGACTCAGCCACCGCCTCTCTCTCTCCTATATATATGTATTAAATTCGAAACCATTGTTTATTATTTCAGCCTCCTTTGTGGTTTGATCTTGGAGATCCTCCAACTTCGTGAAGCGATTGCCGCCAAACTAGAAGAGCTTTTCATGCGCCATTTTTTGTTGGAAGAGTATCGAGGTTAGGTTTCTGAATATCTAAATAGTTTTTATGAATTGTAAACTTAAATTTCTGAAAAATTCGTAGAGTGTCAGTTGTCCAAAATTTGACATGTTTTAATGTTTTCGAGATTCCAGGAGAATCGGGAATCAAAATCAGAATCATGAACCGTTTGAAGTTTTGAAAAGCTAACATAGATATCTAAAACATATATTTTTTCCAAAAATTAAGAAGTTCATCTAGTATTTTAATTAATTCGTAGAACTTAGTTTTGTCGACAAATCATCGATTGTGTCACGGTTAGTCATAATGGCGATATCTTTTAACCAAACCGTGATTGTGAGACACGATCGATTCCAGTGCACTCGTGGCACTGAAATCTACTAGGGTGCACACTCAAATGATAGAGTTTGTATTGTTTGACTACTTAGTCTTCGATGTGCCTCGATTTGCGTGCCACGGGTCCCGAATTGGAAACTGTGACTTTCCTGGGCAAAAACTTGTGTTTAACTTTTATTTCATAATTATATTAGATTAAATTAGGTTTTTAGATAATTTATTCCAGAATTAAATAGAATTAGTTATGTTAAACCATTACCCACTTTCTAAGGGTTTTAAGAGTAGAATTTTTATTATATAACTTATGATTATTTATGTGACGGGGTAGATTGGTCTACGATGTTTTGGGTTGTGACTTCATCATCTAACAAAACAAGGAAAATATCACTATAACCTATGTTGTCTTTATTTTATGTTGCATGTTATTCTTTTCCTTAAACTGTTAGTCTTATCTTTTATACCATTGGTGCACAAGAGTTATACTTATTACCATGACCATACATGTTCACTTAATGCTTTCGTTCAATATTCAGTGTTCAATATTCAATGTTTATGTTTAAAGCTAATGTAAAAGTGATCATATTTACTTGTGAGAGAGTCGGAAGGGGGAATACAAAAGTATGCATGTGGTCTACACAATGTACAAGTTTCTCTAATGTCAATGTTAGGAGCAGTTGTTGTACCTCATGTACCGACTGTCAGGTGGCCTAACCCATCCACATGTAGAATAATTGTATTCTAAAACACACAGTACACGTGACTTGATTCGGGTTGACATATTCTCTAATGGTTTGTTTTATATTCGTCATTCTCTCATATTGCCTTTATGTCTTAGTTATACCTTCAACTATCCATGCCATAATTATTCTCTTAAATTATTTTCCAAGATATAGTAGTCTTTTTTGGTATCATGTTATATCCATCCTTTCCTTATTACTATTCTGCGTGCTTGTATATTATATTACGTAATATAGTTTATGGTGATCTTGCTCCAATCCTGACTGGATAACTATTTTTTAACTTTAGACGACGTGGTTTGCCCCAAGGTTTATGGTGCATATCTTGGTGACATTGACATTACCAATTTGCTGGTTGCTTCTACTGATGCGGAGTAGCATATTTCGTCCTTATGCTCTTTCGTGTTATTCTTAGCTAGTGAGTTTAGAGGACTTTAGTTCTATTGCTTTAGTATTTAGTTTTAGCGGGTTTGTTTCTGAGACTATCTTGAGTTGTAGTGGATTTTTCTTTACATTAATTATTGAGACTTTAAGTTTAATCTATTTGTCATGACTTAGTAATGAATGATATATATGAACTGGGGATTCCCAGGACCCTTCCTTTGGTGTGCGTATTGATCGATAGAAAGTTAAACAGATCAAATACGTGTTCTAACCCTTCATAGGCGGAAACTAGGGTTCACGAATTATACCTGCGGCGGAAAGAAGACAAATAATTCCTGGCAATCTCGAGCGGACGACCCCAAGATCTTCTGTACGTATTCCTTCCTCGAGTTGGACGTCATGTGGGCGACGATCTCTCAACCTTTTCTTCTCCTTGGCAGCACTCTCTTTCTCTCCTTACGTGAATCACGAATTTAAAGAAAATTTCAGATTTCTAATCAGTTATCTGGCGGCCAGAGAATAGAGGATATATATAGACTACGGCAGGGACCATGAGGAGAAATTAGGGTTAGGCCTCCTAACGGATCTGGATATCCCGTGTTCAGTCCGGACACACAATCCAGGCCCATTAACAATAGCTCGGTCCACTAATGAGCTATTGTTGCACTACCTCCCTAATCCCAAATTATGTTTGTGGGCTCCTTTTATTATATGCTCGTTTGGCTCCCCATGTTAAGATATCATATGTCCGTCGATCAAATTAAGTTACTGACAACTATATTGATTCGACATCTTTTATTCTTAAGTAGTACCACTCAACTTTATTGTCATGACGGATGTAATCCACCTGCAGGGTTTACATGACAATCCTTATGAGCTCCTTAAGAGGACATCATCAACCCGATATATCGGGACATGGATTCCATTTATAATCAACAGCCCATCATACATACAATGTTATTACCCAATTCATAGAGGTTGTTGATCCATAATGAATCTCACTCTTTTATGAGTCAAAGTAATGCACATTGCATATACATGTCCGTTATTATATCCGGATTAAGAGTACAAGCATCCATAATAACAGAGGTATTTATTCTCTTATGTAGTCAGTAGAAAGAGAACAACCTCAAGTGGTCCTGTTCAATACACACAAAGTGTACTAGTGTAAACCTATAGTCAAGATAGACTAATACCAGATTACACTACAACCTTTTCAATAGATTGTCCAAGTCCATCTAGGTTGTGAACTATTTATATACTCCATAGAAAACTGATAATATGATCTTCTGTGTGACACCACACACCATATTATCTACAATATAGAATATCAGACATTTGCATTAACACTTGCAACAAATACAATATGCAAACATTTGTCCATATGATTCTCATTCAAAATTTAAGGAAATAAGGTTACTACAAAAGTGATGCTTTTAGTATATAACCCTAACAGTCTACACAATGTAAAAGTTTCTCTAATGTCAATGTTAGGAGCAGTTGTTGTACCTCATGTACCGACTGTCAGGTGGCCTAACCCATCCACATGTAGAATAATTGTATTCTAAAACACACAGTACATGTGACTTGATTCGCGTTGACATATTCTCCAGTGGTTTGTCTTATATTCGTCGTTCTCTCATATTGCCTTTGTGTCTTAGTTATACCTTCAACTATCCATGCCATAATTATTCTCTTAAATTATTTTCCAAGATATAGTAGTCTTTTTTGGTATCATGTTATATTCATCATTTCCTTATTACTATTCTGCGTGCTTGTATATTATATTACGTAATATAGTTTATGGTGATCTTGCTCCAATCCTGACTGGATAACTATTTTTTAGCTTTAGACGGCGTGGTTTGCCCCAAGGTTTATGGTGCATATCTTGGTGACATTGACATTACCAATTTGCTGGTTGCTTCTACTGATGCGGAGTAGCATATTTCGTCCTTATGCTCTTTCATGTTATTCTTAGCTAGTGAGTTTAGAGGACTTTAGTTCTATTGCTTTAGTATTTAGTTTTAGCGGGTTTGTTTCTGAGACTATCTTGAGTTGTAGTGGATTTTTCTTTACATTAATTATTGAGACTTTAAGTTTAATCTATTTGTCATGACTTAGTAATGGATGATATATGTGAACTGTGTACTTATTATGAACCATTGTTATCATAGACAGTGTACTACCGTCGATGCTGCAGTGTAGACAAAACTTGGATATGTACTTTTATCCCGAAAAGCAGCTTTGGGTCGTGACAAGTTTTTATAGTGGCCCATGCAGGTCAGGTTTCGCATAAGGTTGCGAACTCATGGTTAGTACTTCAACTTAGTTGTACTAGCTATAAGCCTACGAATATAAATGAAGATAAAATTTAGAATAACTTCTAGGAGAGTTATATCATCCACAAATAGGATTCCTAACCTAATGAGTCTTCTATATATCATCATCTCACTTATGCATACTGCTTGATTCCATCCATGACTTCTTCGATATGTTTTCATCTACCGTTCTAACCATGTCATTTTCGTTCCTTTTAGTTAGCAATAGTTGATACAAGTCGTAGTATGATCCGTAAGGGTAAGAGGGTATGCTTAGTTTGTTAGATGTTATTGATTTAGTTTCCTTTGGATTTTTTTCAACCATTCTCTCTCTATGATTTACCCTAAGAGTTGTCATGGGATTGATTATAGTAGTTGTATATTATATTATTGTGACGTTTGAATTTTGAGGACAAAAATATTTTAAGGTGGGTAGGTTGTAGCATCCGCTACCAAAACTTCTATTTTGATTAGATAACACTAAGAATTTTTTTTGTGGGAATTCGAATTTTGAGATTGAATTGGTATGAACCTAAGTCTATAGATGCGATATGCTAACATTGGTTATATATGGTCTCTTAGATACTTAGATAGCCCAAATAGGTTATTTTAGTATTTTTGGAATTTTCTAGAATTTTTGGTAATTTTTAGATAATTTTAATATGTAGAATTATTACTTTTATATCCTTTCGGGAATTTTCGTAGGGTCACACGGGGTATTTTTGATCAAATATTTTTATTTAAGTTCTAGATAGTTAGAAATATTTTTAATAAATTTCTAATATTTTTCTGGATTTTTTGGAAAATTTTGGGTAATTAAAACCTATAATATTTATTTTTCATAGAATTTTGGAATTTACTGTGGGGTCACACGAAGAGATTTAGAGGCCAAACTTTTTATTTAGGCTGTAGACTCCTAGAAATAGTTTCTAGAATTTTCTAGAATTTGTTTTGATTTTTCTAGGATTTATTTAGAGTTGAAATAATTTTTTAATGAATTTATGTAATTAAAATAAGTATTTACACAGTCAACAGCCCAGTCAGCCACCGCTGGCCCACCTGTCGACGCCAAGCTGACTCAGCCACCGCCACTCTCTCTCCTATATATATGTATTAAATTCGAAACCCTAGTTTATTATTTCAGCTAGGGGTGAGCGTCGGTATAATCGGTCGGTATTTGGTCGATTTTTTCGGTATTTTTTAAAATCGGTATTTGAAAAATCAATACCAATATCGTACCATTTAGAATCGGTTTTTTCTGTTTTGTTTAAATCGGTATTCGGTCGATTTTTGTTCGGTATCAATATTTTACCAATTAATATTTGATCAATTAACACACTTAATATTGTAGAACCTCTTAACCTATAATATATATTTTTTACTTTTTTGGAAGTATTAATTTTAAAGCTAAGCCTCTACCAACCAAACAATTAATCAAAATTATTAGAACAATATGTAACAAGTCGCAAACACCTAAAAATGAGCTTAAAATATCAAACGTGGTAACTAAGTTTAATCTTTAGTATAAGTTTAAGTAACCAAAATTTACTTCAAAATTCTATGAGAACACAAAAACATAAGCTCAAAAGATCAAAAATTTAATTCTTAGCATTCTTAACATAAATTCAAGTCCACTAAAATCCATTCCAAGTTCTAGGAAACCAACTAAAACAAAGATAAAAATGAAAATGAGTAGTATAAAATTAATCATGAACAACATTAAATATGTGTGTGTGTGTGTGTGTGTGTGTGTGTGTGTGTGTGTGTGTGTGTGTGTGAATCAGTTCGGTTCGGTATTTTCGGTATGGTATTACACTCAAACTGTTACCGTTACCATTATACCGTAATTTAGTCGGTTCAACAATTCGGTATCGGTACATAATTTTGGTTCGGTTTTTCGAAATATTTTTAATCGGTATTCAGTCGGTTTTTCGGTATCGGTCGGTATTTGCTCACCCCTAATTTCAGCCTCCTTTGTGGTTTGATCTTGGAGATCCTCCAACTTCGTAAAGCGATTGCCGCCAAACCAGAAGTGCTTTTCATGCGCCGTTTTTTTGTTGGAAGAGTATTGAGGTTAGGTTTCTGAATATCTAATTAGTTTTTATAAATTGTAAACTTAAGTTTCTGGAAAATTCGTAGAGTGTCAGTTGTCCAAAACTTGACGCGTTTCAATGTTTTCGAGATTCCAGGAGAATCAGGAATCTGAATCAGAATCATGAACCGTTTGAAGTTTCGAAAAGCTAACATAGATATCTAAAACATATATTTTTTCCAAAAATTAAGAAGTTCATCTAGTATTTTAATTAATTCGTAGAACTTAGTTTTGTCGACAAATCATCGATTGTGTCACGATTAGCCATAATAGCGATATCTTTTGACCAAATCGTGATTATGAGACACGATCGATTCCAGTGCACTCGTGGCACTAAAATCTACTAGGGTGCACACTCAAATCATAGAGTTTGTATTGCTTGACTACTTAGTCATCGATGTGCCTCGATTTGCGTACCACGGGTCCCGAATTGGAAACTGTGACTTTCCCGGGCAAAAACTTGTGTTTAACTTTTACTTCATAATTATATTAGATTAAATTAGGTTTTTAGATGATTTATTCCAGAATTAATTAGAATTAGTTATGTTAAACCATTACCCACTTTCTAAGGGTTTTAAGAGTGGAATTTTTATAATCTAACTTATGATTATATACGTGATGGGGTAGATCGGTCTACAACGTTTTGAGTTGTGACTTCATCATCTAGCGAAGCAAGACAAATATCACTATAACCTATGTTGTCTTTATTTTATGCTGCATGTTATTCTTTTTCTTAAACTTTTAGTCTTATCTTTTATACCATTAGTGCACGAGAGTTATACTTATTACCATGACCATACATGTTCACTTAATGCATTCGTTCAATGTTCAGTGTTCAATGTTCAATGTTTATGTTTAAAGCTAATGTTAAAGTGATCATATTTACTTGTGAGAGAGTCACGAGGGGGAATACAACTAGTATGCTTGTGGTCTACGCAATGTACAAGTTTCCCCAATGTCATTGTTAGGAGCATCGTTGTACTGACTGTCAGATGTCCTAACCCATCCACATGCGAATACTTGTATTCTAAAACACACAGTACACGTGACTTGATTCGCATTGACATATTGTCCAGTGGTTTGTCTTATATCGTCGTTCTCTCATATTGCCTTTGTGTCTTAGTTATACCTTCAACTGTTCCATGTCATAATTGTACTCTCAAATTATTTTCCAAGATATAGTGGTCTTTTTGGTATCATGTTATATTCATCCTTTCCTTATTACTATTTGTGTGCTTGTATATTATTTGTGTAATGTAGTTTATGGTGATCTTGCTTTAATCCTGACGGGATAACTATATTTCAGCTTTAGACGACGTGGTTTGCCCCAAGGTTTATGGTGCATATCTTGGTAACATTGACGTTACCAATTCTCAAGCATCCTATTGAATCTTTTCTTGACTTTTGCACGTCATGTGTATGTAGAAATTCCTGAACCAGAACCTCGATCCTATTTGGATACGTACCCGACTCAATGGGCTATGTCTCTAAGGACGAATCAAGGACTACTTGATTCAGGTTCGTTACAGTCGTACATTCAATTTATTGTGTTCATTATATGTGATGATGCGGTGTTCAGGACTGGTACAGAATTATGTTGTATTGTGTGAGAAGGGGGAAGGAAATGACACTGGTAATTGGATGATATGTACTGTGTTGACACGAACTCGTGTCGGAGGGAACTGACATGGAAGAGTATCAGTAATTCAAATGTCAAACGGAATGTTTGGAGCGTTGGGTTTGAATTTTCAAATGTTTAGTTGTTGGCCGATAACTGACATTGAGCTGATAGTTAGAACCCAAAGATACTACTAGGGTGACTGCAGATTTCATTCATTCCTCTTTAGACTGTAGTTATGGACCAGTATGTTAAAATTGACTATAATCTCAGTTTTTAGAATTAATAGAATTCAACATTACATTGAGATGGGATTTTGGGCCGTCCCTAGGCTACCAATATTGGGTTGGGCCAGTGGACTGGACAATTGATTTAGAGTGCAGTGGACTGGGGAAACTTGGATCTTATCCAAGGATGGTAGTATAGGTTGTTTTAAATAATGTTAAGGTTGTGGACTGAAGGCTATTTGAATAAGTGTATTAAAAACCCACAGACTTATTAGCTCAGTGATAGAGCAGAACTTTGATAGGTTCATCATGGGCCTTGAGCTCCATTATTAATGGGCTCATGAATAGAAGGTATCTATGAACCAGGGACATTTCCTAATAGCTATAATGGTAAGTTTAAGTATTAGTCTAGAAATAGTATTGAAGTAAGTGTTAGGTGAAATTCTTAGAAATATAAATAATGTAAGGACCCTCATTTTTAGGAATTATTTTTTTATTCATTTTATAATATTTCTATTTATTAGATTATATTTTATATTTAATTATGACTATAGACGTATTTTTTCGTAGCTTCAATTTTTAGAGCACAAGAAATGTCAATCTTTCGAAATGTCCTTCATGAGTTTTGAAGTAGACAAGTCCACCTTCAATTTGATATATCATGTCTCATCCAAACTTGTTCCCTAATATTCTTTGACTTTGCGTAACTTCGGGCCAATTTAGGCCAATTGACCGTTTACCGTAATTCTAGACCTAACTTTCAACGTGAGTTCGGAACTCGACATCGATTAAAACCATTTGACCCAATATATGGTTTGACCCATTTTGAGCCTACGACACACATAACAAGGGTGTGCCACTCAATCAATTTTCATGTGCTATTTATTTGCGAATGGCACAAGAGGCTCATGGTTGACTTTTCGAGTTTGATTTTAGAATAATCTCAAATAATATTTGCGTCTTTTTGACACAGATTTTCTATGGACCATCGAACTTGACACCTACAACAAATATCAGGCAAGTACACCGACTTGAGCTCTTTACTTTGTATTTATGTCATGTTTCTTGTTCTCATGTTGGACACGAAATTGACACGATTGTATTGTGCCTCATTGATTGTATTATATTTTATTGATTGTCTTGCGGGGAATGGAAAAATATTAACCATTGTGTGACCATACCCCCTTAGCTAGGTTATTGTGAATAGCCTAATCATACACCTCACGTACGATTAAGTCGCATCTTATTGTGATATTGTGGTTTCCAGCCGGTCACACATTATTTTAATATTTCAAATTCACTATTTTATTAATTTTCGTGTTCATTGTTTCAGTTCTTGTACTATTGTTTCATATTGCAGGTTAGTCCATATCATCACTTGTGCATTTTAGTTTACATTGTATAGTATTTCTTATTGGAGTTGTACTTTGTTCATTTCTGACTGGATACGTTGTAGGTGAGATTAATGAGGACTTCTACCGGATCACTGTAGGAGATAGCCGATGTTTTCAGAAGTAGAGACTTGGATTGGATATAAGAATCCATTGTATAGATTTACATTTCTGTCTTGAGGATTATGTAGTACCTATTAATGTATCTGGATGACTGTATTAATAATTGTTATGATTGCTTTACTTTTACCGGATTTATTTTCGGACATCTATTGTAAAAATGTACCACAAAGCATAGTGATATCTGGGATGATCGTGGTGATTGTGTTCTGGGCACGAGTTCTAGAGGTTATGATGAGTATAATTGATGTTATTCATTTGATGATTAATGAGGTTTATATACAGCTTACTACGTTGTGTCTACAACGTAGGCTGGACGTGTTCGACTCGTATCCAATTTTCGGAAGGGAGTCGTGACAAAACTCAACAGTTAGAAAACTGGACAGTTATGGACATGACTTGGTCAGTGTGGGAATCATGGGGGAGGACAGTCGCTAGTGCGTATAGGAAGCCAAATCGATAAACCATAGTCTCCGGATGGAACTATTGGAAGTGATGAGTTTGTAGATGCCCTCTGACGTTCTTAGATCGTTATGGATGGATACAGATGACTGGATGACAGTGTTACGACCGCACCCGGATATTCGGGCACGAGTACGTGGGCCACGCCCAGCCTACGATGCAGTATCGGCGGTAGAACACTGTCAAGTACCCAATAATATCTATAACATTTGATCAATAAAACCACAAGTACTCAAATCACATACGGCTAAGAAAGATATAAAATAAAAATAGTAGTAACACTGAATCAACTAGAGTCTACAAATGATCACACATAACGAGAGTGTATCGAAGACAAATCAGATAATGAAACATAAATCTAAATAAGAAATAATGGCCTAAAGTTCCAGGGAGACAACTCATGGTCTAAGGTACATCGAATATGCCATCATGAAGTCCAGGGTGTGGGACATAACATTACCTAAAAAATAGTTATCCAGTCAGGATTGGAGCAAATTACATAACTCTGAAAGTAGTTTCATTGCATGGTAGAAATATATAACTAGCAATAGAATAATATACAAAATGTACTAGAATAGAAATACAGAGAAATAGCATCATGAAGATATAAGGAAACTGAGTACAGGAATAAGATAGAGAATATGTTAACCTGAAATGAACACAAGTGATTTAGAGCACAAGTTATGTGATTGGTTTAGGTTGTACGTGATTATTCTACGGTAACTCGATTATACGTGAAAGGTATAATCGACATATACATTATTACTGTCACGCCCCGATCCCGCTAGGGTCGTCCGCCTTGCCTAGATCCCTGCGGGATCGTTCGTCCTCGCTAAGGTGTGATGTCGTGCAAGCCTAAGTTGCGCTTGCACAAGACCAAGTACCTGCACAAAACAACTAGTCAAGCAAAACACACGCACGCACCTATTTATTGCAGAAAACCAAATATTGGACACAGAGATTTGAAATGGAAATACTTCTTTTATTGATAAACTTGATAGGAATACAGTACAAAGCTTTGCAAACTCAAATTGCCTTATCTTGGCTACATGATTCTCTTAAAACTCTCATTTGAAAATAGTCGCAATGTCCATACATCATATCCTTTTATTACATGCTGGAAATGTAAAGACACCTTCAAAGGAAAAGAAACTTGCAACTTTGACTGAAAATAAAAAGAAGCTTCGAGGCAATCCACAGCTCTACTAGAGTAGACGAGCTTTAGTGCCTCACTTGAAATACCCATGTCTCTTTACTTTCTGAAAAGGATGCCCACAACGTGGGTCGCACACATCATGTACTGGCGAGCGACTTTTCGTCGAAACTCACAAATATCTGCACTAATTCAACATGTGAAGCTACATATTTACTAGTGCTCTTTCTACTTGTCTAGGTTCTTTTTAACAATTCATAAGAAACATGACAGAAGAATATATTCATAACCAACTTACCCATCGCCGACAGTCATCCCTGCACAAGACAGGTTAGCACAATTTGCATATGATATAAAGGTATACCGTTTAACTCTGCATCTCTTGTTAGGTTGCAATGCACTCTGATTTCATTAATGCACCTAACTATATGTTGGTCCACGGGCCGTTTCCGTGATTAGTCGCTGTGACACATGGGTTCAGCTCGTCGCTATTTAGACATTGATGCAACACTCGAGGTTTCTTGTTGTCACGACCCGCACCCGCTTTTCGGACGCGAGCTCGTGAGCAAGCCAGTTACGTATCGAGAGGACTCCAGCCCATCTTGAATACGTAAACGCTGTCTGGGTTTGGCAATGGGCCTAATCAAGGCAAGGCAAAACTATATCTCAATCCACAATAAGAATAAACAAGAATGAACAAGTATGGGTCGAGGTCTGCAGCCCACTAGCATATATGTCCGATAAGACTCAAAGAATGTAACAAGAGTCTCTAAAGTGAATCGATAAGCAGGATATCTCATGATAAGGAATGTAAAGCACAAAAGGATAACAATGAATTATCACAAGCAAATACATGTATCATGCATCGCAATCCTCTACCATCTCACTCTGCTAACTAACTCTATGCAATCGCTAAACCTGAAAAGATCATCAGGTCCTCAGGGGACATAGCAAGATACATAAAAACATGTCTATTTAGCAGTTTAATCATGCATAAACTATAACCAGGATATAAACAGGAAAAGGCAAAAAATGGCAAGAGACTACGACCAAAACTGCTAACAAGTGACTATCGACAAGTGGCTACCGACAGGTGACCATGAACTGGAATACAAGAACAAACTGAACTGCTGGATGAACAAGTGAACACGAGATCAATGGAATACCAAACCCTCGCCCCAGTGGACTCGCTGGTTTGGACTAATCATAACCCTCGTCCCGAGTGGACTCTCTGGTTAGTTCTAATCACTAACCCTCGTCCCGAGTGTGGACTCTCTGGTTAGTTCACGGCAAGGCACCCTCGTCCTGAGTGTGGACTCTCTGGTGAAAACACCCTCATCCCGAGTGGACTCTCTGGTGCAAATGGTCAACCCTCGTCCCGAGTGTGGACTCTCTGGTGCCAATGAACACGACAAATACCTCGTCCGAGTGTGGACTCTCTGGTGCAACTGATTAAGACAAACACCCTCATCCCGAGTGGACTCTCTGGTGCCAAGTGTCACGACCCGCTCCCGAATATCGGACACGAGTCGGACACGTCCAGCCTTCGTCGTTAGACACGACGAAGTAAGCTGTACCAAACTAGAAAAATCTAACAGATAAATATGAGAGTATATAATTACAGCATCTAAAATATCCCAGAATGATCACCATAATCCACAATTCTATGTATATAAATGTACGAGTCATCAAGAATGAAATGTATTATGAATTCTAAATCAATATCTAACAGTAAGGCTAACAGTCTAAACCTAAAACCTCAAGCTAAGTCATGACCATCCTGCTCAGCTAAGATCCCGGGCTCTGGCCCATATGGTAGAATGATATCCTGCAAGCATACCTGCAACTTATCCAGTCAGGAGCGGAGCTATTCACAATTCTAGGTAATAAAACATGAACATGATATGAAATGAGTACAGGGGTACAGAAAATGAAATACAGGAATGAACATGAAAGTACATGAAATGAGTACAGGAACTATAGTACAAGAATGCAAAAAAAGGAACATGTAAAGTACAGGAAATGTAATGTACAGGAATGAAACTATAATCCTGAAGTACCAGACATGATAAGTGCACAATATCGAAATACATCTAGTCCATGTGACAGGCTGGGGTGAGAACATGCACAGGAGTACATGAATAGGGTACGACTTAGGGCCCGCGTGCACGATGCGAGGCCTAAGCTAGGCACATGAATATAGTAATCGGGATTGGTCACATGGCTAGTGTATTTCCCCACCCGACACTAATAAGTACAAGAGCAAGAGTACACGAGTACAGGAGTACATGATATCGTGCCATGACGTGTCACAAGAGGAAGTCGTCGACCGCCTAACTGTCGTCGGAGAGGCGACCCACCGTCGTCGCCGTCGT
Source organism: Iris pallida (assembly GCA_029216955.1). Lineage (NCBI taxonomy): Eukaryota > Viridiplantae > Streptophyta > Magnoliopsida > Asparagales > Iridaceae > Iris > Iris pallida. The sequence continues at coordinate 7,115,981 of JANAVB010018797.1, forward strand.
GGAACCACAGCCGTCGCCGTCGTGGGTTAGGGCTGGCTCGAAGAAGGAATTGGGGAGAACGATAAAGCAAAAAGGAATGAGCAAAAATGTAACTATGATTCTCTCTCTTCCCAGCTCGAATTATAAAGAAACAATTTTGTGAATTTTGCAGAAACACCCTCCGCCCAGAAAAGTTTTTTAATAAGTCCCTCCGCCCAGAGAATTTTATAAAAAAAACCTCTGCCTTTTTATTAATTACAAAAACTATTGAAAAGTAGTTAGAAAAATAAGGGGACCACTAAATTGGTTGTAACAACTTTTCAAATTTGAAATTGCTCCCAATTTATTTCCCTCCAAAATATCAATCACCATATTATTAATAAAAATAAATAAAAATTAACTTTTTATTTGAAACCCAAATAAATCAATTGCTATTATTAAAATCCAATTTATTTTCTCAAAAACGGGAAGTGGAGTTACAAATCTTTCCTCCTTAAAATAATTTCGTCCTCGAAATTCGAGAGACAACAAAACAAACTATAGGATTGGTATTAAAATATTATGAATAGAAATCTTTTACAGGATTGGTATTAAAATATTATATCAAAATAAAAGGTAGTATACTCTGGTAAAGATCTAATTATTGACAACAATTAACTATAGGATTGTACTAATCAATTATATAATATCAAGAATAATAATATTAGTATAATTTATGGCAAAGCACTATTAAAATATGGACTCTCATGGAGACTAGATTTATCAATAATATATTTATCAAAATAATAGTTTTTAGAAACTTACTAGCTAATTATTTTAACAAAAGGAAAAATATATTAAGTGGTTTAGCAAAACTTGAACTAGTTATTTATTAAAGAATAGAAGCAAGACTACACTTGCTAGAGATTTCACCTAAAACATACTTTCTGAAATACCACTAATCAGAATCAGAAAATAATGATAAACTATTAAAGCAACACCAAAATCTCACTATAGGATAATAGAGCCCAGCTCAACTTAACTCATCTTTAATTTAACCCAACATACTCAAAGTCCAGACCAAAAAATACCACTTATACACACATTACTCAACCTAGCTAATACTCAAATAGCCCAGCCTCTAGAATTCAAACTCCAATGAAACAACTACAATAGCAACCCTGGCTCCAACTTGATGTAGAACTAAAACAACCCTTCTAATTAATTAGTTTTAGCAAGCTCAAAATATTCCAAAGCTTGGCCATATATGCAGACCAAAGGTTTAAACAACTTATACCAACTAACACGATTACCCAGGAATGATACCAAGCCAACTTATTTTTGAAATTAAAAACTATTACTCCAACCTTCTGCCAATACTCAAAATAAGAAAAAGAGCATAACACCCACACATTTAAGTCCAACAAAATATCCATAAGGAAATTATACAAAATTTACACACAAAAATGTAAATCAATTTAATACTTCCTACAACCCAAATCAAATTCTCCCAAAGCCCGCCAATTGCTACTGAATCATTGGAGCTTCAATATGCATATTCAAAGAGGATCGACACCCCTATTACTGCAATGGTCCAGCCTCTTACACTGTATTTGAACACCTACTCCGGACGCGTACCCGTACTCCGATACAAATCATGAACCCACTCACATGACACGACTAACCCTTCCACGCTGCAACGTCCCTGGCCAACACAACCGACTCAAAGAGAAGAAATAACAATTCAAAATCAAATGGAAGGATGACATAAATACCTGGAAAAGGGCTCAACCTGATCAAGAACACTTCTGCAGTTGACGAGTCGTGTCCGATACTACTCGTTCTAGAACACTAACAATTTCCTAGCCCGCACATTCAAACAAAAATCAACAAATTCCTGGCACGAAGAGATCAATCGATACAAGTCGCAAATCCAGATCAATATCCTCCTGCATCCATCGGTCAC